>OZ021725.1:36430287-37030287 GCA_963978545.1 Linyphia triangularis
TTGAGAAGAAGAGTTTTACGAAACGACTATTTAAAGATAATTCTCAATTTGAAAGTTATCAATCATTCTGCTGTTGTTTTTTAAAACAGTTCGCAAAGTATGGCGGTTTAACAAAATTATTTGAAATTTACCATTAGATTGTACAGAGTTTGATTATTGAAATAACAATACTGTAAAATTATATTTTTAAGAACCTAGGATAAATGCAGAGCTCTTTTTAAGAATCATCACACTGGGAAAAAGTGGGACATTTAAGATCAACTTTCTCATAACTTGTGCCCCCCCCCCCCCTTTTTTTTTTGAAAGTGGATACACAAGTTTTGGTGAAATAGTAAGTTGTGATAAAAGGAGTTATGAGTATGATATCCTCTTTAAAATGGTCCACAGATGAAATACAATCATGCTGGATGATGTGTTGGAAACGATCCACTGTTATTTGAGATCATATTTGATATCAAACTTTAATGAATCCAATACAAGCTCTCAATACATGATATAAGATGGTAGAAGAAGAAAAAAAACAGCATGAAATAAGAGAGTAAACGAATTTATTTCACTTTTAAAAGGTGATCTTTCGATTTTGAACGTTTTTAACAATACTAACTGCTTCAAAGAAGTATTTAAAAATATTATTTATTTAAGTGATAAATGTAATGGTCATTTTATTCAGCATTCAGAAAAAAAAATTGCTAAATTTTAAAATTACGCATGTTAAAAAGCAACACCATATTTTTCTTTAAAATTTTAACGAGCTTCCATTACTGTTGTGTTTTCGGCTGCCTATTTCTGTCACATTTAAAGTGCCTAAAACAGCCAATTATCGACTCAGATTCTACTTACTAAGGTTGATATCTGAGTGACCTCTCTCTCTCTCTCCAACCCCACCTCACCAACCTGAGGGCATTTAAGCCGCGACGGATTTAAAGGGCACCAGCCCTCATCATCTTACACGTAGGTATTTGGCGAGGCAGGGACCAAACCCGCAACCTGTCAATGATGAGCTTAAAGCCTCTTTCATTACTATTCTTCGATAAAACAACATGTTATTTCAAGCTTTATTTTGGCTTGTATTGTGTATTTCATATATAACACAGGACGAGAAAAATTGATGACTACTTAAACATTAACCCTCAGTAACAATTACTGATAGAAACTTCAAATGAAACAATACTGTCCGTTCTTAACGCTTCATTCCAGTAACCAAGAACTCACAAACAAACGCTCACAAAATAATTCATGAACCACAGCAGCAAACAAAACAATTACATGTCAAAACAATAGCTACCACCTTTTTCACACCGCGGGAAAACTACCGGATAATAATTAATCGGGAGATATTCCACTTCCGGCTAGGAACTCACCGTTTCGGAGATTATGATCTCAAGATTGTGGATGGGAGAAGTCTGTATGGCACATCATCGCGTTCGATCACCCCTGTGGTGGGATGCATTAGAAGGGATTTGGTGGGGACACGACTCATTGAGGCAGATTAGGGATTGCATGCTATGTAAGATGACCCGAGGTCTCGAGGAAATCTGTTTAGTGAGTTTTGTTAGGGAGATGGGGTTATTATGTTTTGCGTTTTGATTTTTTGGCTTTGTGTTGTGATGGATGTTTAGCCATTGCTCTAATCTGAAATGGATGGAATATTTTGATGGAGTAGTGACCTTTGGTTAAGTCTAAATGTTAAAAAAAACAAAAACAGTATGGACTGTGAAAAATATTTGTAAAGAATATAAAGAGTATAAGGAATCATTTGGAGCCATAGGAGTAAAATCATATGTTCTTTTTAGAATTGAAAATTGAAAAGCTATTGGTTTAGAAGGCAAAAAGTATGCTTACTTTACTAATTATGACGAAGTATATAATTAGTAAGTTACTTTACTAATTATGGCATATTTGACTATCGGTTTCAATCAACTCATTATAAGTCAATTTTTGAGGGGGTTTTGACTATTTTTTCAATGACAAATCAGTATATTCTTGATTTAATATTTATCTACAGTTTATATATAATTTAGAATGTTGTTCGATGAAGCACAAAAACTTGAAACCGCTGGTATAAGAGAAGCACTGATACGATTATCCCATGAATAGAAGGACACTTGAGCTCATCCCACGACCAATACGTCATCTTTTATCCGAAGACATTAGTTAAAATTCATCAGGGTCATGGGATGAATTGTCATTATTGGACGAGTATAACTCTCGTTCAGTTTTATGAGAAGTGGTGATGGAAGAGTGTGTCCGATAACCTTCTTGATCTCTGGAAGAGGCGGTCATGAAAGACACTCTCATCGTAAAAAATATGTGCCCGATATTAGAGGGTGGGGGATATTCATTGGCTTCAGAATGGTTTCTGACCAGATTGGCACCAGACAGGATAACGGGGACAATGGATAAATTGAGAATTGATGGAACGTGACTTTCTGGCTGATATGAAAAAGTTGATTTCTTTTACTAAAGCACGAGATTTGAATGAAATATTTTAGATAGAAGGTAATATTTCTTTCAGAAAAGGATTTTGTAAACTTTTTATGGAATAAATTTATGGGAAAATTAGAGAAAAATTGTATTATAAAAGTCTTGTATTAAAAATATTAAAAAAAAATTAAGTCATTGTCAGAGTTTGGACTAAAAGTAAACAACAATGTAAAATAGAGTTTAATTTAAAAATTAAATATGTGCGTATTATTAAATTTTATAAGAAAAAGCTAAACCATATTGATTTTTACAGTGAATAGTGTTAGATTTACGCGGTTTTTAAGGATATGTCTCCAAAATAATGAATTTTCTAGGCAAATCGATGCCAATATCTAATACCAATACCGATGCATTACATGTTTAAAAGTTGATATAAAGCAATGGTGTCGAGGAGGGAAGCTGAACATTCTCATTTGAGAACATATGGAAAGGGGAGGAGGGGGGGGGGGAACCTCCGAAATTTGGTGTTCTTAAAATATATACATTAATTAAGTCGGTTTATTGGATGTATATGTATTCTGTGTAAATAGGAGAAATGGTTTAGCATAGTATACACATTTCTGTATAGTTTTCTCAATATAAAGTGCCAAACTCTGAAATTGACTTAATTTTTTAAAAAATATTTTTAATACAAGACTTTTATAGTACAATTTTTCTCTAATTTTCCCATAAATATTATTCCATAAAAAGTTTACAAAATATTTTTCTGAAAGAAATATTACTTTCTATCTAAAATATTCCATTCAAACCATTTAGCATCGTATACAAATTTCTGTATATTTTTCTCAATATAAAGTGCCATGGCAATCTTATTTTTCATTGGTATTAAATTTAAAAGCGAAAATCTTTTATAATCGCCCAGATCCATATCTAACTTCGTTTAGGATTCAAACACCTCTACCAGTATTCACCTTTTCAGTTTAATAAAATTGGTTCCGTAATGTTTCATTTACATAAGGTATAATTTCTAGCTTGATGGACGTACATCATAGAATTTTTTACATTTTTGTAATCAGCATTTGATATTAAACCGAAATACGTCAAAAATCGATATAATTTTTTTTTCTTTAACGATTGCCATGATTTTTTTATGGGACGGATGAACAAATAAAAACGTATTTTTATCATTTTATTAATACTAGTAGGTTTCTATCTTAGACGACTGCCCAGTTAAAAAACATTTTACATTTTTTTTTTTTTTTTTGATATTCCTATTAATAAAATAATTTTTTCTTTCATAAATATCTCCTTTTTTTTTGTTATAAATTGAATAGCACTTCGTTTTTAGAAATAAGAGAGGTGCCGGGTATCGATCCCGGTACCTCTCGCATGCTAAGCGAGCGCTCTACCATCTGAGCTACACCCCCGGTAACAATGTTTCTAAATAAATGATAAACGTTACACTTATGACCTATTTAACGTGTAAGAAATTTCCCTTCAGGCAGGAGTGACAATGTTGAGTAGAGTCAGAGGAAACCATTGAAGGAAACGCGGCGCTTTTCCTTCTCGGATGCGAGAACTCGTTTACGTAGATTCGAATTGCAGCGATGCCATAAAATGAAATAAAAATATTAATTTCTATTGAGAGTTTGCTTCTAAATTAGTTACAATTAAAAAAAATTAATGTAACAAGCTACCTATAGAGTTTCAATAAACAAGAAAAAAGAAGTTACCTGTTGAATGATTCAAAAGAGTAATATAATGTCAGGTCTTACCTGGAAATATAGAAAGAAGTGATGAGTAACTTCTTAACTAAATAAACACTATATGAAAAACGAAACACAAATGTCTGATTTTGATGTGATAATGTTCTTCCATTAAAATATTTAATTTTGTGGTATCAAGAATATGCTCCAATGAAACTTATTTTATTAAAACGGTAAATGAAATTTTACGATATTTTACATGAAAATTACAAATTTTATAAGCATTAAGAACTTTTATAACCCTATTCTAAAATAAAACAAAAATATAATATTCTTGATTAAATGAAAAAAGATAAAATTAATAATTTTTTTTTCTAGTTAATGAATGTTATATTTATATCACTGATATGTTGCTGATTTTGGCCTATACTAAAGAAGTAAACAATCTTTTCATAATGCTTCCATAAAAAAATGTAAACTGCTTTTAAAAATACAAGACAATAAATAAGAAATGGAAACAAAAGAAATATTTTGCGAAATATTTAATTGATTGGAATAATGAAATACAATCAGCAGCCATTAAGAATAAACGTTAATCGAAAATACATTAGCGGGGAATTCAATAAAAAAAAGGCTCTTTCAACAATAAAATCTGTAGCTTCTCGATAATAGATCGATAGATTCTATGCAATCTTTGTATCGAAAAAACGTTGAATGCATAATTTGAAGCTTGCAATTTGCCTCCAAGATTGGATCAGGAGAAAACAGCTTTCGGCTAGGATTTAAAAAAAATAAAAATATATATATATATATATATATATATATATATATATTTCTCCAGCATCGCATCGTATCCATAGTGTTTCAGAGCGTGCGGGTAAGGAAGATGGAGATGTGGGGATGGGGAGGGGGGTGGAGGGGCGACAGATGTTCAATCTCAGCCATTAGCGCTTCGCCTTAAAATCAAATTAGAACAACCATTTTAATTTCTATTTCCTTTTTAGCATTTATTTAATAAATGTTATTATGTTTTCAGAAAAGAAAAAGCGAGGATGCTTTGTTTGTAGCAATATTTGCATTGCAGTTTTTTTTTAGTCCTTTGTTCAAATATTTATGTCAGAATGGGTGTATATAAACTTATTTTAAATACACCTAGACTTAAAAGAGAGTTGGACTGTGTTACGTATAACTAGATCCAGTACCAATTCTTGTAAAAGGCTGTTGAGATGTTAAAACGTTCTAAGCACAACTAAAGAGCTTCCTAGTTATGTTTTTGTTTTCCATAGTATTGCTTGATCATAAAGTTATACAGAAGATAAGAATTTCCGAATAAATTCATTTTAATAATATTATTTATTAAAATTAACAACATAATTTTAATAAAATAAAAGGAATCACGAGACTCGTAGTGTTTATGTACTTCTTTTTATGTGCCTTTTTTAAACAAATACTATTAAAAAGACAAACATATGTATGAAATTTATTAAAAGTTCACTATTCTAATCTGATGATGGGTGCACAATGCTCCGTGCGTTGCTGGAGAGTCATTCAATGAATGTTATTATAAGAATTACTTGCACAATATTTCATTCGGTTTCAAGGTAGAAAAATTATATAATTAGTTAAAATTATCGATATTATATCTTTAACCACTTACTACGACATTTAAATAAGTTATTTTCATCATGTTAACATATATTTTGTAAGTAAATTTTGCAATGTGAACAAATTGTGAAGTATTAAGATTAAAATCCTTAAATAATAAAGTTGGTGGTTATTCATTCAAAAAATCCTCTATAAAGTTTCATGTAATCTGGGTAGATTGTAAGTGTCATGGATTGAAGCATGATTATTGGCTATCGGCGAGTTCAATGATATTATGTCTAATAAAAAGGTAACCTACATTTAGGCTTTTTAACTACACGAAACATATTTTATCCATTTCAAGATAATTCACATCCAATAAAAAATATTCAAATTAGTCATATCCCTAATAAGGCCAAATTGTATAGACATTGTATCAAAAGATCTTAAATAATAAAAATATAATTAAGCTGCACTATCAGGGTACCCCCCCCCCCTTTGTTTCTTTATTTTTGTCTACTATCCATCAGCTTCACAGTACTATGGACATGTTGCTTTACTGAACCTGAACTCTTTCATATCTCACTGATAGTTGTCAACATATACTTGAATGGAGAAGTACAAGATGCAAAAACATTTATAGATTTTGAAACTAGATAAATTCTTCAAGAATTAGTAAAACTCATTAAGGGAAACCACTCACAATATATCTAATCCAAACAAAACGAATATACCTTTTCAACTTAACATCAATCAGTATAATAATTATGGGAGGTGCTTTGCTTTACACAGTGATGTCTTTTTTGGGAGGTTTAGTTTCATTCTGCGTATCCAACTTATTCACTGATGATTCATCTAATTGTATTAGGTTTATAAATGCAGCTATTGTAGAGTTATTCATTTTACAATGTTGTTTTTGACGCGATACTAGAATTATATCCATTCCGAGCTGTGTCATGATGACAACATTTTGCTATTTTGCAATAATTACAAAAACGATATTAGATCAAGTAATACGACGAATGTAGACTGTAAACAATTTTTATAATTCATTTTAAATAACATAGATGACCACTGTCGCAATGCAAACAAATCAGAATACTTTTTTTAAGAGTTGCTTCTTATTGAGAAAAATATCCAATAAATTCACTGTACGTCACAATAGAAAGCATAAAACTTTGAGAAATTGATTGAAATGCACAGTCAATGTACTTCTCAGGTTAATATCGTATCAATGTATCCATAAAATGAGTTGTTATAAGTTTAAAACTTTTTGAAATTCAATAAATTCCAATAAATATCCAATAAATTCACTGTACGTCACAATAGAAAGCATGAAACTTTGAGAAATTGATTGAAATGTACATCTGATGTACTTCTCAGGTTAATATCATATCAATGTATCCATAAAATTTTAATCATAATGGCTCAACTGTACCAGAAGCTCTTTAAATTTGTTCTTTCATAAACAACATCTCAAAAGTTGTTATAGGTTTAAAACTTTTTGAAATTCAAGAGGTTGCAAAAATATACTTAACAATAATCCTCAACATCGCATACTGCCCCAATTTTTAAGTAAAAATAAATAAACTTAATAAAGTTAAGGAACCTCACAAGACAAAACTCAGTAAAGAAACACCAAGAAGCATCGTAGTTACCGCTTGAAGAAGTAAAACCCAGCAGGAAGCTTTTAACGGTAGTTAATGGGATAAGCAAGAGCCTTAAAGTTGTCTCTGGGTTGGCGATAATTCCATTATCGATAAAGACCTCTATAAAGATGCGGCAGACGTGCTGACCTGCACTAATTGACCTAAAATGTGTTTTTAGAGGCAATAATAGGGGGATTTGCTTCGAGTTCTGGGACTATCCGATCGAAGTCATTCATTTGTAACGGTCACTTAATGACATCTTTTTCTGGTTTTGAAGAGACGGTGATTGCCTAAAGGTAAAGATGGATTTATAGAGTTTTATTATTTTTAATGTTTCTTGAAGGTTAATTCTTGCATTCAAGTATGTAACTTTAGAAAAGATATTGGCCTCAAACTATTTAAATAGTTATTAAATTAAATTTCTACATAAAACCAGTATTTGAATTTCAATTATTAAGAATGAGTGATGCATCTTTTAATTTTACGTCTTTAGCAATGCTTTATAAATGCTTTTTTGTTCCTCAACTTTAGAGTTATTTGGTTTTGACCAATCGAAAATAAAATTTGTCTAGTATTTTACTTTGGACTGGTCCTCCGGCCCTCCTCTGGTCTGCTATCATATTATGAGAGGTATTAAAATTGCTTCAAGCAAAGAATATGCTTTAAATATTTTACACCAAGATATATCATTTTTATTTGTTAATCCAGCATATATTTTTTATAATTTTTGGTTACTATATTAATGGAACATGGTTCAAATATATGCATATACTTTTTTTGTTGTTGTAATTTTTACATACAGCTTTGGCGTTAAAGTAATTTTATCAACTCCTTAATTTAATTAATAATCATGTAGTGGGTGTTACTAAATAATAACAAAATACATGTATTATTTAAGGTTCATTTATTATTTACTAAGTATATAGCTAGTCTTTTTTTGTAAATTGCTCATATATAAAGTTAAATTGCTCATATATATAAAGTTAAATATATCGCATGCATTTTAGAAGAATTATTTATTGGATTTATTCTATTCATGTTAGAAGAATTTATTCATTAATTTCATACTGCTAATTTTTGACGAATATATTCCTTAAATTTATCCTATTTGTTTAGAAGAAATGCTGTTCTTCGGAAGGAATTCTGTTGTTCTCTTGTACTTTGGAAGAAATATCAGTTAGAAGAAATATCAGAAATGTTGAAACGTTACAATCATAGTGTTTACTTTTGATCTAAAAATAATTTACTTGATTTTAAATTTTAATTGTATCCTATCCATTTACATAACATTTCTTCTCTTTATTGTTTCATTCATATAAAGGTATTTTAATTATTTTAATCATATAGCCTCAAAAGTATGAGGCGCATTTGACTTTATTGAACATTAAATTGGTATTACAAACTTAATCTATGAAGACATTCAAACTACCAAACATCGTACTCATTTTCTGATAGTTGTAGGATTTGACTCATATAAAGATCAATTTAAAATTTCAGTTTGAAATAAAAGATATTGTTTTCAAATGTTGAAAACAAAAGTTTCACTGAAATAATTTTAACTTTGCATGTAAACAGTGATTCTCCCTCACCTTCCTATTATTTGTATCAAATATATCGGGACATAAGAAGGGACATTAATATAGGAAATAAGTTTGGAGTGCAATGCCTTACATTTTGTTTCTAGTTATAAATATTAGAGGTCGGCGATATATCAATATGCGATAATTTTTTTTAAAATATCGATAGTAAAAATATCGATACAAGTCACCGATATATCGATATTTTCAAACATTTTTTTGGTGATCGTTTTGTAGTTCCATGTGTTTTTCGATTTTCTTTATTCCCTTTTAGCACCCTAACGAAAAGAAAACATAATGTAATAGAAAGATAAGATCATTTATTAGTAGTCATTAACATAGCGCCGTTTTTGTTGCCAACATGTGCCTGGAATTGACATATAATTTTGAATATTAAAAACATCTCTATCAGCAAAATATGCGGCAAATTACTTTTCTAAATTTCTTCTTTAAAAATAAATGTGAATTTATGCATTGACATCCAAATGTATTTTACTTATTCTGATTAATGATTTATATTATTTATTAAAACAATTTTTATAATTTATTTATTAAAACAATTTTTATAATTTATTTATTAAAACAATTTTTATAATTTTTTATTAAAACAATTTTTATAATTTATTTTTTAAACAAATTTTGGCATGAAATCATGAAAAGTAGAAATTTGCCCCGAAAAACTTCGTTTCGGGCAAAATTGAAAATAAAATTTAAATAAAAAAATAATAAAAAAAATAAAAAAATCATGTATCGATATATCGATATTTTATCGATATTTTTTCTATGCAACGATATAGTATCGATATTTATTTTGATAGATATTTCCGACCTCTAATAATATGGCTCGAGTTAAGCATGAAAAAATATCATACGAAATCCGTGTTTCACATTTTGTAATACATTAGAAACAGCTCCTTCGCCCATATAATAAGACTAGCCTAGTAATAAAAATAGAAAGTTAAAAACACACTTGATAAAATAGCTTATTTTTAATTCTTTAACTATATACCGGTGGAAAAACACTTGAATTGAAAGGATAATATTTTAAATATATGCCAGCATTTACATAAAATAGTATTCTTTTCGAAAAAGAAAAAAGAAAAATGAATTGAACTAATTATTCGATATGCTGGTATACCTAAGAATTTTTCTTCCTTCCTATAATAAAAGTATTATTTTTCTATAAACGGACATTTGTATTAAATCCTTTTAATTTGAGACAAAACTTCAATTTCTCATCTGACTTCTTCTGATGAAGGAGGAAAAAGACCACCCAAAAAGTTTATTTCTCTCGAAGCATGAAATCAACAATGTAATAAAAAGGACTCCCTCAAGGGATCTGTTTGCCAACCGGCTAAACACAAGGAGTCAGGCCTTTAATAACTCATAGGAATTACAACCTTAAGCCAAAAGCTGTTGAAAGTCAGAACATAAATAAATAAAGAATTTACTCTAAGGATAGATGCACCCGACTGATCTTTTGTTATCTGAATGTTCATTGGCTGTTGTATACAATGAATGAAATTTAATTTAAAGCTTTAGTTTAAAGGAAATAGCATTGAGTGTTTTCTTACACATTGTCTAGCCTCAGTCACATATATTTTTTTCTATGAAAATGCTTACCTTTTAAGATTGGTATTTAAATGAAATATGTTTGTCAGAGATTCGGTAATAGCTGCTGCTGGATACTATTTATAAAAACTACAACAAGCTCATTAAATATATTTCAATAATAAAAAGGCAATACAGATATTTAATTGAAGAATGTATTATTAGAATATTACAATACACGTGAGTTTTTTTTTTTTTCAATAATTTTCAAAAATTTTTTATGAATAATTTCTAATTTTTATTTAGCGAATTAGGAGTTACCAGGCGTTATATGATTAAAAATTTTCCAATGGAATCATGAGGAGTATTTCCAGAAAAGGATTCACGATTTGTGTTGAGTTATTGTCTTTTTCTGGAAATAGTTCGAATGATTTTATCAGGAAGTTAATCGCGTAGCTCGAATGAATGATAAACTTTCATTTGCATTTTTCTCGAAATTATAACCAGGGACTAAAGTTGCTTTTCAACATGACCTTTCATATACATACCTACATACCTTAGTGTAAATAAGTTATCGTGTAATAAGTAAGAACATCTCGTTACCACAACAACTAACAACATATACAGCAATAATTCTACATTCGATTTGGCAACACGGTAGAATGCTATTTAATTACTATTGACTAAACGTGAATTTATTATATTTGTAATCAATTATAAAACAAATAGACATGCAATAAGTTAGTATAATACAGGACGTTTAAAATTACGTACGTTAAGTAAAATTACGTTTAAAATTGACGTATAAAACCATTTCGAACTACTTTCTTTCTTATGCCATACCATTGCTTTTTGAAAGCTTTGAAGAAAGCCGAAAGAATAGGAAAGTGGTATGCAGAAGGAAAAAAATGTTCGAAATAGATTTTTTCTTCTTGTATCATATCGTTTCCCTCCTCCTCGTGAATATACAGGTGAGTTGAATTCGTGGTCATTAGAAACTGTTTTGATACGCACAAAAGAGTAAAAAATATCGTGTCATTTAATTCATTCATTTAAAACCGAATTCTCATGAATTCTTATTCTTCATTTTAAGAATACAACAGCTTGTATTTTTGCTTATTAAAAATAACAAGAATGACACGAGACTATAAAACTGGGAAGAAAAAAAAAAAAAAAAAAAAAAATACGTAAGACCTACAAAGTTTAATGAAATGTAAAATTGAAATGAATTGTATAATAAGTTCAGATTAGATACTGTATCAAACTTACGATCTTTTAGACCCTCTTAGAAAATACAAGATGTCTGAAATAAAGTTGGGCATTCTTTATTTTTTTCAGCAAGGACTCTATAGAGATACGAGATAAAACACATACATAGACGTAAACATAAATCAGAGGTTGAATAGGTTTCCTTGATGTTGTTGGACAAGAGATATTTTGTAGTTTCGTATGGATAGTTGATAAGATTAGACAAAGAAAAAAAAATGATCTAGGGATTATGTGAAGATAGACCACCCATAGTTTTTTAGAGCAAGTCTATCAGATGAAAGAAACGGAATTGGAGCAAAACATGTAGAACATAAAAATGCTCGATAAAATGTGTGTCTTAATAATCATTTTTATCTTAATCGAGAATTTTACTTGAAATATTAAGTTAATTACTTATAAACAATTAAATAAATCATTAGATTTAACACAGTATTAATGAGGTTTAAAGTTTGCATGAATGTTAACGCAAGATCTTCGAATACATGAAACAATTTAATTTTTTTTTTCTGTAACTATGAATAAGCAACCATTTTCTTTAACTATGAATATGCAACCTTTATGCTAGTTAGCTTTATATTGTCACCACTAAACTAGCAAATTATTCTAATTACATAGTACAACATATAATATCCGTTTGATATTTACTTAAATTTTCAGGCAGTATTACAAAGCTGCACTATGAAAAACCTAACTAGATAACCAAAGAAGAAAAATCCGTTAATATTATAATTGATGACTCAAGGAGCAACTAGATTCTCTTTCTCTCATTCTTAAAAACTTTAAAAATTGGACACCAAAACACATTAAAAAAAATCAAATAACTTCCAATTATGAAGGACAAGCTAACATTGCGATACTTTGTTACTTGAGAATTCTGTTAAAAGCAACTGAGCCTGGTATGCTTTAGGTACATTCAAAATATCCATCAGAAACTAGTCTATTAATAGCCATGCTTCCGTCGTTTCACAGTTGTTTGATAATCTCGATAGCGGTTCTTTTCTATATGAATGTTTATTATTCCAATACAACTCTTTTTTTGCGAGACCATATGGCAGAAAAACAGTCTTGAAAAGTCTTTTCAAATTCTAGTTTATTTTCGTTCGTATCTTCTAGCATCCTTGAAGGTTTTCTGATCTTAAAATAACATCACATATCCTAATTGAAGTGAGTAAAGTCAAGAGTATTTTCCGGCAGGAGCTTTGTTTTTACTCTATTTATTCAAGATCCAACGAGTTATTAATTTTTTTTTCAATGTTAACTTGTAGACCTAAAGCTCATTTTCTGGAGGCAAGTAGCAATTCTTAAGAAATATTCTGTCCAAAAATAATAAAGATTTATCTTTTTATAAACAAAAATATTTCGAGATCGTAAAAATGTTGTTTTTTCCCCCTTTTTTTTTTTTTTTTTTCTTTTCGAAATTCGATTAGAGAAAAATTTTACAATGTCTACGGCAATATAAACTAGGGGTGTGGAACATTGCACAACTTTTAATTACACTATATTGTATAGAAATTTCATATGATGTTATTTACCGTTTACATATTCTCACTCATTTAAATAAAAATGGCTAGTTTGACGATACTTTTGGCAAAAGTTTTACATGAAAAAAAAAAAAAAAAAAAAAAAAAAAAAACCCGGTGAAATCGGCGATGGTATTCGATAAACATTACATTGTTCTTCCTTGTGCGTGAAACAGAAGAAAATCAATAGTTGATGGGCTATGTGAGCAGAGAGCTCGTGTTAAAGGCACTCATTTTGTTAACTTTTTACGCTTTTATCGCATTTCTACGTGAATTTCGGAGGTAGGGAAATTTAGAACACCTTAAGAGACATTAGCGCAGAGATTTTAATCAGAATCGTTCGAACAATTTTTATAACAATTGCTAGAAAACATAATTTTTCATGATTTCAACGTTATACGCATGCGCAATGATGACGAAAAACTTAATGGATGGTCCCACGGCCACCACTAACCTGCACACCATAATTGAACATAGTAGGTCATTCGGTCAATTCGTTCGGGAGTTATGCTGACCACGTACACGCAGACATTTTTAGACCTCTTTTTAAAATCAGAATGTTCCAAAACATGGAGAAATAAATAAATAAATAAATAAATAAATAAATAAATAAATAAATAAATAAATAAATAAATAAATAAATAAATAAATAAATAAATAAATAAATAAATAAATAAATAAATAAATAAATAAATAAATAAATAAATAAATAAATAAATAAATAAATAAAAATGATTTTTTTTTTCGATTAAAAACAATACTTTCATTACCCTATGTTAACATATGGGTAATTGAAAATAAAAATTACACATCAACTTGTTTAGTTTGCAATGTTTCTGAAGCAGGGTGTAACGATAAATATCAATTACTGCATGTACTTTTCACAGGAAAGTTTGTTAGTCTACTACTATGGAATTGCGTATAATGTGTGCTATTTCCTGTGTTCCCAAACATTTTTAATTAATTATGGCTCCCTGATTTTGCAATGATTCTTAGATTAATAAACACAACTGATGGAAATTTGTTAAATGAAAACTAATTATAAATTTTGATTTTGAGGAAAAGTTATTTTACTGGTTCAAAATTATACGAATCGTTTGCACACAAAAGTTCGACTACTCAATTCTTATGAAGAGTGTAAGATTAAAAATATTTAGTTCTGAATATAATATTCTAGAAAATCTGAATGTACATTTGCATTTATTTTCTCTATAATAATAAAAATAATAATAATTAAGTTAATTCGAAATAGATTCGTAACTTCAGGTAAACACTTATCTGCTGTTTAAACTTAAACATTGAGTAAACCAATCATTCACCATCCCAACTTATTCGATACTTATTTTAAATCCTCAACATTTTCCATCGCGTCATCCCACCCTCCCTAAAAATCGAAACCTTTCAGATTTATCACGTACCACGACGTGAGGGGCAGGAAGATATTTCAAGTCGTTCGTTGCATCGAAAATGAGCGTAATTGGGCGTAAATCTGTCATCCAGCCCCCTTACGACTCGCCCCCCTCAAAGTCTCTATTACTCAGACAGAGTGGGGTGAGAGTCTTTTCCATAACTGGAGTTATGATGGCGACGGAAGGGCGCCCTGCACGACACTGGGTATTGTCAATTTCGTCACACTCAGAAAAGGGTCCCTCACTCCTGGTACTGTTATTGGCTTAAGATTCTTGTCATGCCTTTACGTTACGGAAGCGCCTTCTAGATCAGTTGAGGCATTGTGATAGATTATTTCGTTTGTATCTAACGGTGAAAGAGCTTTGTCGTTGAAAAGAATTCAAAGTTGTTGCGTGCAATAAGGGTTGTACATTTTTTTTCTCTTTAGTTTGAAATCGTGAGGGAGAATTTGTTTATAAAATTTGTGGCGAATTTTTTTATGGCTGGCAGTTGGGTTTCAATGATATTGTTAAGAATTTTCTCAGAAAAAATTATGATACAGCTTTTACAAAATAAAAACTGATAATTTATTCTTCGCATCAGAGGTTTACAAAATTCTTTAAACAACAGTGAACTCGTACGTTTTAGTACGCACAACTTCAGGCACCACAAAAGAAAATGCTAAGCTCCTTTCAAAACAGCATTCAAAACCCAACTGACTTAATTTCCACGCCTTGGCCGTATTTATATCCTCGCGTGCGAACTTTACACTAAAAATCCAGAGCAAACGATCTGGTCATCAGCACACGCAGGAAAATATCTAGAAATTTCTCAATTTACTTGGGTTTTGGCAACATTTCCAAGCCTTTATAATCACTGTTTACAAATAAATGCAAAAAAATATACCTTTTAAATATATATATTTACACTATTTATAATTATATACAAAAAAATTAGTAAATGTATTATATTACAAATGATATCATTATATGTCTATTATTCTAAAAAACAATGTGGATCTTCATTATAACCACTTTACGATACTTGAATCGCTTAAAATAAGGGGTCATGTCCAACTGAAAATCTATCGACATGTTCCATTTTTACATAAACATTCAGTTCTCTTTTCAATTATATAAGTTAAACTATGTATAAATTTCATTTACGCATAAAACATATGTACTGTTATAATTGAATAATATGTTAATGATGATTTATAATAAATAAAACAATGGAAAACCTAATTACTTAAGAGAGTCATTCATTCCATTGTTGCCGATTGTTGACCAAAAGCAATATTATCAAAAATTTAAATAGTGGCTTGAAATATGATTTAAAAGAAGAAAAAAAAAAAAAAAAAAAAAAAAAAACACTCTATATTGGCATCATAACGTCATTTTTAAATCGCCATAAATTAAAAATATAAGGATTCATTATTTGTGGATGATAATAAATAGTTCAGCCATGAAATAAAACCTGAGAAAAAATATAATTTACCCAAAGAAAATAGTTTTGAATAACTTTTCACTCTTTAAATTATTAAAAAGAATAATAGAAGACTGCATGATACAATTATGAAAAGTTTACTTCTTTGAGCAAAATACTACGGTATGTAGAAACAATTTTGGACGTCAAAATTTTCTATAAGAGTGTACTTTTCAGAAGCAAACTTAAATATGTCCCCAACACGAATCGCCCTGCAAGTTTTCCTTACTGTTTCCACATAAGTCTCTAATCCCATTTCTACACATTTGGAAATAATGTATTAAGTAGATACAGCAGCTTGGTAAAAAGTAGGACAGAGAGGATTACAAAGAAATGAACAATGGCGCTCTTATTAGGAGGATATGGAGGTGATGGTAGTCCAACATACCAGCCATTCCACAGCTGTTTTGCAGCTTCCAACAACATTCCAACTAATACGGGGCAGGAGGGCAAACAAATCTATACATAGAATTATTACATAGATACAAGAAAATAGACATCCTGTCTGAGAAAAAAATAAAAGTAATGCTCTACTTAGGTAAATGTATATTTCATATTTTAACTTTTGTAGGTTTTTTTTTATTTCAGCAATTACTCCTTTGTTCATTAATATTTTAGGGTGGAGTTTTAATATCAAACAGATGTTTATTTTATCCAAGATTATGTCTTATTAAATAACTATTAGGAAAAAAACACATCAACCAGAAAACTTAAAAACAATATATTTACCATTGATGTTAAGATAACAAGCAGTTTATTAAGATTAAAATGTCATTTAAATATTTTAGTAAGTATTTTGCAGAACTATTCCACAGGGAATTGAATAAATTCACAATGAATGCTTGGCTTACTTTTAATTCCTATTATAAAAGTTCACTACTTATGTTCATAGGTGCATTGTGTAAGAAGTTCATTCTTTTAGCTGTTCTATTAACATACAAATCCACTGCTGATACATTGCAAAAATATTTAACAGATTAAAAAAAAAATAGTAGTGTAATTTCTTTTATTTTGGATTTCAATAAAAATAATATAATAACATTATGTCTGAAACATTTCTTCTCAAATATTTGAAGAAAAAAGTACTAAGTGGAATAGAACTATATTTCTTGAGAATCTATAGTTGTAGAATGTACACGTCAAACTGAAGTTATAGTATTCGCAGGTACATTACCAAAGAATACTGCGATTTTTAGCATGAGAATATAGAGTTCTGATTACCAAATAGTAAGTCAACATAGGTGTACAAGGAATCTAGGAACCATGTTACGAAAAAAATTTCAAATTTATTTAAAAATTTATATATTGATGCTTTTTAAAATTGAATAATAAGTACAAGTTTTTGTAGGCACAGAATATTTACGAAAATAAGAGCTTTAAACTTTTGCCACCACCTCTATTTTAACAGTTCATACTTGTAATCTCACTTCGGAATCAGCCAAAAGCAAGTCTACAAGAACCGACATACCACCACAAACCCGTCACTCCCCGCCAAACAACCCAGCTCCCAACCTGCCACACATCTCATTCAATATACATGGGATGACCTCAAACATAATGTGAGTCAACAGGATCACCGAAAAGTTTTGCTGGCAGGTATACGAGATGGTGGTAAGTGAATTATCATAGAGATACCAGGGCATACCCTTGACTTCAAGTGGGGGTTGGAGTTCCATCAGTACTAAAAGTATGCTCCAGGGAGGCGTTAAGTTCCTGGTCATAAATGGGGCTTGCGAATTTTGAAGGCATGTTCATAGATTTCTGATGGCATTTTCATGAGGAAGTAGCAGCTGGATCGACGAATCGAATGGACTGACTATTGCTTGGGGAGATTCGATGTGCGCATATCAAGTGGATTTGGAAGTAGTTTTCTGAGTCAGAAGTGAAGTGTATTGAGAGATGGATGATGCTAATACTTCCATTCGTTGAAGGAAATAAGTATATTTTTAAACTATATAAACTTAAAACAGTGTTTTAACAGAATTTTTGTAATTTTGTAGATTTCTAATTTGGAAGAAATGGAAGTTTTTAAGAATTGCTGTCATGTTTTCAAGTAGCACTACAACGCTGGCCAGTATCGTTCAACTTTGGCCAATCTCCTTGTGGAACTTTGCAAACCGGCCTTTGTTACAGATATTGGCCAATCTGGCCCAATGATGGATATACTATTTGTTGAAATGTTGGTAGATATGTTTTTTTTTTTAAAATGTTGATAGAAAGTTTTAAAATTGAAATATTTTATTTATAAGAAAGAGCAGAGGACAATAAAATATGTTCCGGACATGTTTATTAAAAAAAAAAAAAAAAAAAAAAAAATGAATATTTGTATGCGATGGTTAAGTTTTGGTCAGAATTGGTCAATCTTACATAATCCCTGTTTCCGACATTGGGCAATACTACTGTGCTACCTGAAGACATGCGTTATAATTGAAGTGTGAATTAACGAAATGGTAAAAGTAAACGGAAACAAAATATTTAACTTGTTTAAATAGCAAAATATAGTCGACCCATAACCTGCAAAACAATGACTTCCCACAAAGATTACATTTTAATCAATAATAGAAATTCCTTTTTCTTACATGTTCTGTAATAGTTCACAAGCTTGTACGCAAATTCTAGTTTATACATGTTATGAATTCAGTTAATTTTGACATTTATTAGATTTTTTTTTTTTTACATTGAATTTTGATCGTTTGATAATACACAAAAAAATGATTTGATAAAGGAAATTATAAATAATTCGTAATTATTGTAGAGTTAATTTGGTTCACACATTGCATTTATCAGTTTGCTTTGTCGAACTGTTTGCACATATAGCTTCCTACCTTTCTGAAAAAACTACCAACTTTAATTTTGTGTTTATTTTAAGTCTTTAGAATTTTCAAACTAACAATCCATTATTAGATGATTAAGCCCTTATTAGTTGGAACAAACTATTTTACAACATTCCATTCTTGGAAATATATATTTTCGAAAACAACTACGTTGAGCATTTAAGACATTTCTGTAGTATAAGGAGAAAATAGTAGAAGATAGAAATTAGACATGCTTTGTAAGAAAAAATTACTTTACTACATTTTTTTCAGCAAATATTACAAATTATAAATATTTTAGATTTAGTTGAGTAAGAATTTTTGTATAACAAATATTAGTAAAATAAAGAATGGATATTGAAATATTTGAAAAAGAGAAATTTCTATGTTTAGAACTTCTACACAAAAACGACTAATTGACTGTAACAATTTAATTTAATAGTTCATGGTTAATGCTTGTGCTAATAGCTTTCGAAGCAAGAAACTTAAATGTAGTTGGAATTTGGTTTTAAGTATAACAAAAGAAGTATTTCTGCTAATACTGAAGCATAATGGTCTATTAGTAAAAGATTAATCTTGAAAATTTGCACCATTTTAAATTTTTACCTCAAATTTATATTGTTTTTTATATCCCAGAATTAGTTTATTTTGGAGCAACAAGCTATTTTAATCTACAAAAAATGTGATATAAAAACAAATCTACAAGTCAGTTTTATTATGAAAATATCTCTTTAAAATAATTAAAACGGATTTCTTCTATCACTGTTTATTTGCTCCATATAGAGTGGAGTACAAAACGTAAAGGTCAGGTGAAAATTCGTCAAATACAAAAAATATAAATTTATTGGAATTTAAAATAGTTAAATAACTGTCTAAACAAACAAATCTATACACCAATATCGATAATAATTGCTAAAATAGTTATTAACAATTCGTATAATTACTGAACAATATCTATTGAATGCGTAAATATATTGAAATTTATTTACAATTACTTCATCCTTCGCGCATTTAACTTTTCTTTCAAATTAATGAAATAAAACTTATTAATTCGATAGATCTATTAATTTATTATTATTTTTCTCAAACATCTATTTAAATGACGGGTTCGTGTCACGAGAAACTTTTATTTATAAGAAAGCTATGGCGTCGGAGAAATCAAATCAATGCACAAGAAAACTATTCAAAAAGTGAAACTCCCTTCCCCATTTTCCGAAAGAATACAAAATATTTCATATTGATTTAGGGGAGTAAAATATGGGAACATTTCCATGATGCTAAAAATGACGAACGTATCACATTACTGAGTTCTCAAATTCAGTAAAAGCCTTTCTAATCTGGGAAGTCGCTACAATTTTTCCGAAACAGTTTTCTGGACACGACAAAGCTCTAACGTAAATAAATTTTATGCGCGATTTGGGATTCGAAAAACGTTTTTACGTGTCTGCGTAAAGCAGGATTCCAGCAATTTCGCCTGAGATTTAGGTTTGGTATCGGATATTATGCGTAAAAGCAACTGTGAATATATTGAACAGTGAAGTAAGTTTAGAATCAAAGAGCTTTATAAGAAGTTAGTAGTTCTATGTAAGAGATAAAAAATCCCTTCTTGTATATAAGAATGAACAAGGCAAAGAAAATTGTTACCTTAAAATATCAAATAAGTGGTTAATTTTGTTTGTTTAAGAATTCATTAATTTTGTTAACCTAATGTTTTTCCTTTATTAGTTCCCTTCTTCCATAAATAAAATTTGCTTCTCATTCTTATTGAATAAAAGTATTGAAATACTAATTATAAAAGTAACTATACTAATGAATTAGTTTTAAAAATGTTATCAAAGAGGATAAACATGAAATTGAATACGATTATCAAGTCGCATTGTTATGAATAAATTCAGACATAACAAATAAAGAGTAAAAACTAAAATTGAATTTTATGAAAAATCCAATTTTTATTTTGTTTCATGTTCTTTTAGAAAAAAAATTTCCCATAAAAAAACATCGCAATGAAGAGCCAAGTTCGATATTTCCTGATGCACTGATAAGACATAGTAATCAGGTATTAATAAAGAGCAAAGTTCAAAGTGAAAAAATAAATTTGTAATTAATTCTTTCTTTTCTAAAAAAAAATATAAGATTCAAAATTAAAATTAATTAAATAAAAGTGCATTATACATGTATTTAAATAAATAATTAAAATTTAATTTACAAATTTTTTGTTCTTTCTGAAGCTATTATAATAATCACAAAAACTCGCCACGTGAAATGTAAGAATGACGTAGATAATCACGTAATAAGTTTCAAGAAACATCGAAAGATTCGACAATATAATTGTAATTCGTGTTCCTTTATGCATGAGCGTCGTATTGAAAGTAGTGTATTCAACCAATCCTATGTTCCATTACCTTGTCACCGTCCCCTAAAAATCAACGCAGTGGTTAAAAATGTAGTTTTGATCATAATAAAATTTTCAAAACCCTGTAGTTGTTAAAGGCAGAGCTATAAGGTAAAAAAAAAAAAAAAACACCAGAAGTTGTTTCGTAGAAAAAAAAAAGAAAAGAAAAAAGAAAGAAAAAAAAAAAAAGGAAAGGAAAAAGAAAATGAGTAGGTATTGCAAAAAGACTGACTGAACTTGGTTGTACCTAGACTAGAACTTCACAGAAATCAAGCTTGATTCATGTAACTTGACAGCAAAACTGTACATTTGTTGTTATCTTAAAAGTAATATCAAACTAAATTGAATTTATATAACTTTTCAGTACTAAACAAATGAATATCGTCCTTTATTCTTTACTACACAAACTAGCTTTAAGATTACAAACCAACACAAGTGTAGATATACAATAAGTTAATTAAGGGTGTCCAGTACCGAAATTTCGTCAATAATCTCAATTTTTTTTTTTCTGATTTAAAAAAATAGTTCATACAGTTCTGAAGAGAATGATGTTTTTATCGTATTCCTCCGGTGATTAGAACGCCACGAAATAACCTGTTATTTAAACATCACTAATGGGCGTAACACCTTGAAGCGTCTGCTTAAAGTGCGTTTTCGCAGATGTTGCAAATTCAAATCGATATATCTCCAAAACCATTAACAATTGGCTATTAAAATTTTTGGAGCATTTAATTTATATAGTTTTAAACATTTTGTCTTCACAAAATTTTATTTTTTAAATTTTGTTTTAAAATATAACCTTTAGCGTAAAGAATAACATAAAAAATAAATAAAATTTCAATATTTTAATTTTGGAATTTTTAAATTTTTTTTTTCTAATTCACCCATTAAAATTCTATGATAGCAAAATTTTCTTTGTATTACAGAAAGCTTTCACTTTGAAAAAAAAAAAAAATGTGTTTTTTTCTTGATTTATATCAAAATACGCAAACATCAATTATTATGAATTTTTCTTGGTTTTTAATTAAAAAAAGAAAAAAAAAAAAAAAAAAACCAACAGTATCTCAAAGATATATAAATAGTATCTCATACATAAGATACATTTTTGGCATAAAAATATGTATAAATAAAGTTTTTTTTTATTTTCGGTGCCTGACCCTCTTGTGTCAAAAGAATATTCTTATTCATGAAATGCAGACTTGAAAATGTTGGAAAATCATTTTAAAAAAATAAAATGGAATGCTTGTAATGATAATGATGTAACCTAACTTGAATTTAATTATATCGACACTGTGAACCCCTAAATAAAATTTATTTTTTCCATTAAAAGGTATTTGCAGTTTAAAGAGTTTGTTTTACATTGCAATTGCTTCAACGTTTGAAAAGTTTTATAAACAATGCGTGAATAATAATACTACTAATAATAAAAACTATTTCTCCCCTTTACCAAGTACAAATCAAATTAAGTTGTACTTGAGCAATAAAAAAAAAATTTACTTGATCCTAATGTAAACAGCAAAAAATCCTACACATTGATGGGAAGACGAAGCGAAATTTTAAAGCTGAACGACGAAACGAAATCGGAAGATGTAAAATATAAATAAAGACATGCGAAGAAACTTTATGCAAAAAATTAAGCTTTGAAAAGAAAAAGGCAAAATCTTTCTGATTCAGAATGCATTTTTTCAAAGTCAGATAAGTCATCTCTGTAATCGAACAATTTCCGTTTCGAAAGCTGACTGCCGTTATAACAAAGAAAGCGGTAAATTCTATTTTCGGCTGTATCATCATATTCAGCACTGTTTAACGTTATAATGTAGTTTTAGTCCATTTTTTTTTATTTTTCCAACGCTTACTTCTTTTTTCCGCTTGGGTGTTGTTGCCATACTTCTGATCAAACTCATTTCTATGAAAGAAGAAATATTGCGCTTCAGAAACATGTAACGAAATTCATTCCTGTTCATTTGCAAGGAAATCAAGCAACCTCTACTTCAGCAGATACACCCAAATGGAGTTGCGGTTTATTTTTAGGGAAGAAAGATGAGAATTCTTTCTTGCAAAGAGTAGAAATCGCCCATATGAATCTTCAAACATGAAATTCCACGAATAATCGAAAGCGACGATCGCACAACGAGGCAGTAAATGGTGAGGCGAATCTAATACCGAGAAATTGAGGATCATTTCACATTTCTTTATGAGCGCAGTGCTGCAGACGCATCTGAAATGAACATACTTAAACTGGGGATGTAAAAGCCGTGTTCCATGTTTGACCACAATTTGACACTGATTCTGATTCGATGGTGTTGCGATCGGAGCCTTAATATTAATGGGAAGATATTTTTGTTTTATATGCTCGCATTTTTTGTGGAATTGATGAAAGTTTGCAATATTTATGTTTAAAACTAAAAATATAAAAATTACATCCTATATGCAGTGGCTCAAACAATTAAGGATGCACCTTGGTTTTTGCGCAAATTAACACTTTTTATAGTGAATAATGCTATAAATATAATTACAACAACATTCTTTAAAGAGGCATTAAACTATGGACATTTTATTTTGTATATACACAAAAAATATGATAATTCATTAAAAAACATATTATTTATGCAGTTTAAAACTTTATTAGGGAAATTTTGCAGACAAAATATTGATAATACATTTTTGATTGCTATTTTAATGTAATTTTGCGTAATTTTATTTTTAACCAGTTTAACGATCATTTTTATTTGATGACTTTTGTTAGATGAACTTAAAACCAAATGAAATTAAATTGAAAATGGCTCCTCGAAGGGAAATTATTAAATTGAAAATGGCTCCTCGAAGGGAAATTAATATTGATAAAAGGAAATTTGTATTAAGATTATTAAAAAAAAAAAGGAAAAAAAGGGGGGGGGGGGGAATCCTATCGTGAAATATCTTAAATTGTTGGTAGAAGCCGCACGTGAGTCCAGAAAATTATTGGAAAATTTAAAACTGATGGATTGATTGAAAATAAAAGTGAAAGGAAATGTATTCTGAGTGATGTCGCAAAAAGAATTTTTTTAAAAAAGAAATCAAGATTGATCTTAAAGTAAGTGCAGTCAAGCTTGCTGAAGAAACTTCTCAAACGTTGACAGAAGTATAAGAGCTGAAATTGTACGGGATGTAATTAGACAAGCTAGATATAGAAGTCGAGTTGCTAGAAAGAAAAAGTTCATCAGTTCTGCTTCTGAAACTTTTAATTTTAAAAGTTTTTCGTTTATTGTTCTTCATTTTTACGTAAAATTAAAAATTTATTATGTGTAAAAATAAAAACATGTTTGCATTTCTTGTTGTTGTGTTTTTTGGTTGTTTTCAGATTATCTGGCGCCTCAGCAATACGAGGGCTACAATGCGCCGAAACATTCGTCATTAGACAAGCCAACATACATTTACAAATACTCATGCCTTACACGGGACTCGAACCCGCAACCTTGCGGTCTAGAAGCTAGCAAGCTAACCACTACACCGTTTGATCGGCGTTGTTCTTTTTGTAATGCTGGATTTATCAAGTAAAAGTAAGGTGTATCCTCAATTGTTTGAGCCACAGTATGTTTCACAGATCAAATGTAATAAAACTAAAAAAGACTGTTAATGTTGAGTGTACCGACAAGTTCTTAAAAAAAAATAAAAAAAATCGTCGTGTTCCTACTCCAGTAGCACACATTTTTGGCTAATATCATTCGGCATTGACCAATCCCGATGTGGAACGTTATAGTCTGGCAGTTGTTAAGGATCTTGGCCAATCTCGCTAAGTGCTGAATAAAATATACTAGAAGTTTTGAAATGTTAGTGCAGAGTTTTAAAATTGAAATATATTTTTTAAAAAAAGGTTGGAAGGGTAAAATACATGTTTTGTTGATGATTTTTACATGTTTGGTTAACAAAAAAACAAAAATAAAAAAAAATATCGTGTATTTTGGAATAATGCTCGAGTTTCGGACAGGATTGGCATAGCTCCAATAGCTCCAGTTTCGAACATTGAGCAATACTGCTGTGATATCTGGGTAGAACCAGAAACTGTGGTGACATGGCATTGATGAGTGTGTGATAAACATTTTAATAAGAAAGAAATTGGCTTGCAAAGTAAGAAAATTTAGTTGCAATACTTGTTATTTGTTTACTTTACACGAGACTGTATGTGAGTATGTGAGGAAAATAAAATTATTCTGAAAGAGTAAAATATTCTTAAACGATTGTGTAAATAAAATTGTTGGAAAGAAATATATCTAAGTTAAAATAACGATGTCGAGTGATAACTATTAAGATATTGAAAGTATGATCGATAAGGGATTAATTTAAAATGCTTTTTAGAATTTTTTTATTTACTTTGATTTTTGATTTTTTTCTGCGTTATGTGATATTTACAAAAATATTGTAAGAAATTCACAGATTTATTTAAGAAACATTTCCATAATATCAATCCTTTTGAATCGGAAATTATTCTTCGTTTAATTAATTTTCTTATCAATGTTTAATTGTTATTGACATTCATAAAACAATAAAAAAAAATTGAATCTCAAAATAAATGATCAGTTTAAAAAAACCTCGACCATGCGACAGTGGATATTCAAGGGATGTTTTAGAGTCTATTATTTCAACCTGACATATCAAATTCCACCGTGACACAAAAATTACTGAAAAAACAATATAAGTGAACAAAAATGGATGCTTTTTAACATTTGATACCTTCAGAGTGCACCTTCTTTACTTTTTTTTTTTTTTGCAATTTTTTTCATCTTCCTTCTCCATTATTCGCTGCATTAAGCCGCAAGGAATGACAACACGTCGTCTGCCTTGCATTACATGTTCTACCCTTCAACTTCAGCTTGTCGGTATCAGGGGGTTATAAATTTTATGATAAATTTCTCTCTTTGATGGAGATACATGCGGTAATCGATATAAAAAAGGATTGGTTAATCGTGTAAAAATTGGCAGGTGACATTTGAGTGAACAAGAAGTTAATTTTTGAACTATCGATTACGGCATTTCCCCCCCTTAATATCTAATGAGTTTTAAACAAGAAAAATGTTTTGGAATTAAAAAGAGGACCAGAACAATTTAAATGCGCTTTTTTAATAAAAGTCGTCATTGTCTGCCCGTGTAGTTCTCTCTTTTTCCAAACTGTTTTATAATTCAAGTACATTTTCTTGGAATCAATCAAATGTTTCTGTCTGTTTTTTACATATGCATCATGTACAAACAAGTAAACAAAACATTCGTTGGGGATGATTGGTTAAAATTTATAATTTTTGTTTTGTTTTAAAATTAATACACTATAAAAAAAAAATGATGAATTTCAAAGATATTCACACAATTTCTTGATAAGTATGCTCAATAATAAAAACTATCATGAAATTTCACAAATATACACTGAATCATAAGAACTGAACACTTGCATTTACACTTCATTTATTTTAAGTGAATTCGTGTGAATTAAATCTGGCCGTTAGCCCAACTACAAGATAAAGTCATAGAGATTACATTCGAACCACTTATTTTGCTTTAAAAACGCCGCTGGTGTATACAGGGCTTTTTAGTATCCAACCTACTAACTCTGATTCTACAAATGACCTGAAAAGTAATAAAACGTATTTTATAGCTCTTTTTGTTGTAATTGAGACATTTTGATTGCCTTACTCATTGAAGATGGTGGTCTTTAGACAGATTGTTTTCAATAAAATATAATGGGAAGTACATTTTTGTTTTGGTTCGAACAAAGAAATGTACTTATACCTCTTTCTTAAAAACTTTAAATGTGAATGGTTATAAAACGTAAGCATTTGTTTTTATTTGATATTTCTTTGAAAAATAAGTAAATGAACAAAAATTTCCAATATTTTCTTTTCCTTTTTATTTTTGAAAGATTATACTTTTAAATGGCTGCACATTATTTTATTTCCCCATTGTTATAATGATAGTAGTCACACATTTTTTAAAAATAACCCAAAGTACAATAAAATTTGGCAAAGAATATTTATTTTATAAATCTTAAGTAGCAGAAATGTACAATTTGAATCAAGTTCTGTTTGTAACTTTTGAAAGCGAACCCTAAACACAGACTGCATTGATGTAACACATTTTCATTTAAATATTCCACTAATAAATAAATAAAAAAAAGGGAATACCTTATTTAGATTTAGCTTGCTCTTTTCTATACATTCATATTTATGAAGCAGTTCTATGGTTATCATTACTAAGATGTTAATATATATTCATGAAAATATTTTACTGCGTTGTTTTGATAATGCAATGAAAGGGGCAATTGTTCCGAGAAAGTGCATATTTTCAAATAAAATACATATATGTTTGCTAACCACATGTATGTTTC
Source organism: Linyphia triangularis (assembly GCA_963978545.1). Lineage (NCBI taxonomy): Eukaryota > Metazoa > Arthropoda > Arachnida > Araneae > Linyphiidae > Linyphia > Linyphia triangularis. The sequence goes on from OZ021725.1 coordinate 36,457,999, forward strand.
ATTGTTCAACTGAAACTGGAATTTTAGTAAAAAAAATCGAGTGCTAGCGCTATTTTGTAAGGGGAATTTCTAATCGAGCCATAACATACTCTAGCTTAGGTATGTTATACTTTATGCGCATTTTCAATAAATGAATATTTTATCTTTATTGAAGTATACGATATAGGGACGTAGTTGTTCATAATAAATATCAGCTTTGGGTAAATTTTTAGAACTGATCTCTGTACCCGCAAAGTAAAAAAAAAATTATTTAAAAGATACAATTTCTCTTGAAGAGTTTTCTAGAATGATGATCGAAATGCATTTTAACTCTAAAGGTATTATTTGCTACAAGCTTTAAACTTTATTATCTGTTCCAGTTTTTCAACTGTTGTATTAACAATATTTTAAAGCGTATTATTAAAGCTTAAAAAGATGTATCTTATTTAACTAAAAACTATTTTTTTTAAAGAGTGGTTACAATTGTTAAAATTCTTTCAAGTAAATGGGTTTATTTCAAATTTAGAACATTGTTCAATGGAATAGTTCTGAAAATACACCCAATTTCAAGTCTTGAATATAAAAAGGTCAACAAAACGAAATTCTAAATCTTATTTTTCTGTCGATCCACCAAAGCAAAACATATAGATATAGCTTGTGATAAAAAAAAAGTGAAAGCAAAACAATATCCTAGTTTTATGGCCCTAGGCGGAAAAATGACAGATGGTTTGCAGTGAAGAAAAAGCATTCTACTTCCCATTGTACTTCTGAAATATATCAGGAAGAAAAATTAAAGTTTAGTCAATACAATTTCTTCTAATGTTTAACTTATTATTATATTTTTTCAATGTTAACTTACATTAGAAGTTGATATTAGGTGTATTCCCAAAATGCGATACTTAAATAAATGCAAATTTATCGTTCTTGTGTTTTGACGTTGAAAAAACGTATTTTATGATAATAACAGAATTAAAGTAAATGGAAGGTTTCAATTTTGCCTTTTTTTATCAATCATATGCTAAAATTAAATTTTATTGTAGACATTTTATTGTAAAAGCTCTAGCTTAAGAATCTGTAGAGAAATAATAAATGTTTGCATTTTTTAATAAAATATCATATATCTTATATTTTAATATTAAGTACTAAGTAATGCTCACCAACACATAGTTACTTACGAAAGTAATTTATAGTAGTAATTAAACAATAAAGTTCACTTTAATTGCATTGTGATTGTGTAAATATTTATTATTAACTAATTCAAATAAAAATTACAATTTCCAAAAACAATAATTATAATAAACTATTACTGCACTTACCTGTAGTATCAGGCGAGTTCATTGTATACGTCGAAAGTCTTTTTTGTAAGCATGAATAAAAATGTGTTTTAAACAACTGTACTCAGTGGAGTAAAATCATCAAATAACCATCGAAAAATACGATGGAAATCCGTTAGAGCCAAATCGTCTCATTATAAAACTAAATAGTCTCATTACAGAAAAATATCTAACAAACGACAATTAGCGTTGCTAACGACACAGTTATATCCAAATATTTTTAATAATCTATTTGCGTTGGAACTCTTGTTAAGGTAATGAACCGCAGAATTAAGTAATATCCTTTTTAAAGTTTCTCAATGTTTTAGTTTTCGTGTCGTAGTGTTAGTCAGTTTTCATTATGAAAGTGTACTAAAGATATCTGCAGTGAATATACGATGAATAGAAAGGATGGTTAAAATCATAAAATCTGAGTTTAAAGAGCACAACGCGAGATTTTTTGACCCTGCTAATATTAAATATTCTATATTAATAAATGCTTATTGAAGTTGTATTAACAATGCAAAGTTACATGCATATTGAAATAGTTCGATGGTTCAACTGATTGGAGTAAAATTTTCGAAGAAACCTATATCTAATGTTTTTAGATTACCATGAATAATGCAATCACAACATTTACATTTTCCCTTGCCATTTTAAGAGAAGGTCAAAGTAGCCCAAAATATCGTTCACGTTGTAAAGTAAAAATATTATATTTTGTATTAGAGCCAGAGGGAAAATATAGTGCTCTTTGTTAGAAAACAAAATTATGTGTTTATAAGAATATTGTTGAAATTAAAAATCTGTTCAGTTCATATAATAAAACAATCTGATTTTTGAAGATATTAAAGATACATTTCCTTACGCTTTTGGTTTTCACTGAAAGTACAAGAAAAATAACTGTATTAAATGTCAAGGGTACATACCCGTCAGACAACACTTAAATGTATTACAAAATTTATTATGAAAAATTAGAACAAAAGCATGTATACATGCATACTTACCACGTACAAGCGTGAAGAAATGAACATAAACGAAACAAATAGAGAAAATTCATTAAGAACTCATACAATTCTCTCCTAAAAACATATTCCATCCAAATCCTTTTAATGAGATATAAATATATCAGGTCTTAATATGGGATAGTATTGTTCCAAAGATTAAGAGAGAGGATTTGATAGGCAATGTTTAAAGAAATACTGAAATTGTAAATGACACCTACTATCAAGATTTTTAGTAAAAATATAGACATTTTGTTATTTTTTAAAGAAGGAATCTAGTTGTTTAATATGGAAAATGTTCATCCTAAACGTACGGTCTGTTAAAACTCCTCTTCCATCTAGGCATGTTGGGGCTTCTAAATATTTCAACAAACGCCATAAGCATTGCGTTTCGGGGACAAATTGCTTTGTTAATTAACGTCATAGTCGGAGAGCGCTTGTCATACAGAAGTGATATAATGGATGGAAACTATATTGTGTGGTATAAAAATTCTATCACGGCTTGCCCATTGACCAAGGAAAAAGTGATTATGAAAAAATGAAACAGAAAGATGTTCATCATTTAGTAAACAACAAGCGTTTCAAACTCAATAATACTTGTCTGTCCAAGCAGGGTTGTAGTGCTAAGAATTTTTTTATCGGTACGCAAGCTTCCCGATCGTGGCGGTAACACCAACTGTCGGTGAGAATTTTTAACTGTAAAATGCGAATTCACAATATTTTATATAATTTACCATACAAAAAGAAGCTAAATATTCCTAATTAATGTACTTAATTTCTCACTAACTTATATCACAATAGATACATAAAGATTCATGAGTTATTATTACTTAGATTAAAAAAGTGGCGGTACGTCCGTTACCAGCTTTCAAAAAAGTAGCGGTACACCGTATCGGCCCCACTATGCCCCTGTCCCCAAGGTAGGGAAGTACTTAAAAATAACTTCAATAAATATAATAACTATATCTAATGTAATCTGACCAGATATAGATCCGATAAGATATGGTTTTATTGTGATATAAACAAAAAATGACTAAAATACATTATCCGATCCACAGAAAATGAAGAAAATTGGTGACATTCCAATACGAACTTAAAACATTCCTTCCTTCAAGAAGTATTAGCACTAAAAGCAACACTAACGTGCTTCTGGGAGTTCCCCAGAAGACATTCTTGTCAATTCCAGCTTAGGCCAGTGAAAAATATAGTATCTCCCGGATTGCGGAGGAAGGCGATTTTCCAGACAATAAAAAGCGAAACCCCTGACAGCCTCAAAACCCTCCTCCTTCAATTCCCGGCAATCGTCTCGCCTGCAATGAAATTGGAATTCTTGCCATCCAGATGTTAAGGCGGAGGAATCTACACCAGGGCTCTACTCCAACTTACTCCCTCTGGCCAACCCCTATTCAATCACGTCTGCAATAAGTAGGAGGAAATTCAATAGATCGAGATAAATTTTTCTGGAGTTGGATAACGGATCAAGTTCTCATCTTTTTTGGAGACTGGTTATTGAAAAGTTGAGCTTCAAGCCTCTCGTGTGTGTGATGGAATGTGTTTGTGCGTGGGCAAGGGAGAATAAGCATTGCTGATGTTATTGTTGGTATTATCACCGACCAGTCAGAGTTACGGGTTTATCGCTTATCTTAGTGTGGAGCGAGGATATAACATAAAGAATGGTCTTCGGTCATCGATCATCTTGTCTGCAACAATGACAGGGCAGGTTTAACAGGTGATACTTTTATTTTAAAACGTAAGGAAGAACCGAAGCGAACAGCATCTTGTGTGTTCGCATAGAATTTAAATCCAGCATTTACGATGAGATAAAAAAAAAACGATTTTCTTTTAAGCTGGAAGTAGCAGTGGAAGACAAAAAATGGGTAGGTGAATAAGGAAGATACAATGTTTTATAAGAGTTAAACCTTTAGATTTTAGAAAAATGCCATCACTGTGAAGGTTTTTAATCGTACATATTTGTTTGAAAGAAGTAAAAATTGTGTGTTTTTATATGAAGAAGCTTATTCAATTGAAACAAGTGTGCTTTCAAAGAAATATAACAGTCTCATTTGAATCTTTATCCCAGGTAGCACAACGGTATTGACCGATGTCGGAAACAGGGATTCTGGGAAGATTGGTAAGAAGATATCTGCCGTTCTATCTTCATTTCCCAGTTTCAACTTTATACAAAAAAAATACATGCTGTATCTCAAACATCGTTCCGAAATCGTGATTTAAAAAAAAATAAAAAAAAAAATAAAAAATAGCACGGCAAAACCATGAAAAAAACATCCCAAAACATATTTTTTACCTCTTCGTCCTTTCCTATTAGACTATATTTCAATTTTAAAACTCTGCATCAACATTTTAGAACTTCAAGTATATTTTAGCCATCACTGGGCGAGATTGACCAAGACCCGTAGCAATGGCTAGTCTACAATAGTCCATATCGGGATTGGCCAGCGGATTAGTGCTACTGGGGACAGTAGACTGAAGAATGAGAAAATGTCATAGTAGATTAAGAATATTAAAAAAAAAAAAAAAAAAAAAAAAAAAAAAAAAAACACCATAGAAATTTTTCTATCTCATACTGGTGTTTGAATCAAATATTTTTAATATTATTACTACTGTTATTTCCAGGTTATAGTGACATTCTGTTTAGAATGTCATAAACTCAAAACTTGGGAATTATGGTATTTCGATAATCTTCTACTCGCCATGAACTTGTATAAAGTTGAAACTGGGAAATGAAGATAGAACGGCAGATATCTTCTTATCAATATTACATGTTGAAAACTTAAAATAAATTAATATATTCCATAATTCAGAACGGCAGTTATCTTCTTATCAATATTACATGTTGAAAACTTAGAATAAATTAAAATATTCCATAATTCTGAAGCCTGTATCATGTCAGAAATATGTCTCTAAAATTGAGGTTTTGGTATCAAAATTGTCGTCTAAGAGAAAACTTTAGGGAAGGTATAGTTATGGAGAGGCGTTTTCTAAATCCACAGTATCATTGATAATCCGTCTAATTTTGAGAAAACTTCACTGGTGCATTGAAAGCAACCAACCAGAATACTACTGCTATCTTATAAGCCCATATCAAAAGAAAATTTTAATTCCCATTTATCTGATCCCTCCACAGAACTGATATTCAACGGTCACTTTAATAGAATGTCTTAACCAAGAACCAAATTCCATTCATTACAACGCCCCTAAATCTCGGAATAAATTATTTAACCGTGGAAGCCAATGGTTTCGTTCGGTTCTCTCTTTCAAATCAAAAGAGGATAGGGACGTTTCTAATCACAAGAATGCCTGAAAATCGAAGCCCTCTATCCTCGGAATGTACTTTTATCGAATACTAGAAAAGTAGCCCTTATTCACCCTTCTGTAGTTGGAACTGAAATATAATTACTCCCAGTCCCCTTAAAACCGAAATAAAGCTTTCGATTTGAAGTGAATCCTCGGAGACATAGGAGCTAATGTTGGAAGGATAGAATGACAGAGAACAAATTGGATTGATAGATTTGAGTCATGCATTTTCTAGTAGAGGAACTAATTTTCAGGTCTTTCTAATAAAAGTTCTAGCTTTTATAGTACAATATATTACGATATCAAATGATCAGAATTATCCAGAAAAATCAGATTACGATATCAAATAATAGAATAATCCAGAAATCTATGATATATATTGTCATGCAAAATAAAATTGATCCTGTAACCAGTTGTTACCTAACTTAAAGCTGACAAGTTATAAGTTAACTAGAATATTGTTATAATATTAGGCAATTTTTAACGTCACTTTACTTTGTGAATGATTGATACGTTATGCAATCGGGAAATGTAACACGATGAAAAAATTTCAAACCACAATTAAACTTATTTAATTTTTTATACAAACAGGTATGTATTTTTATTTTCAACTAACTATATATATAGGGTAATGAAAGTATAGTAATCGATTAAAAAAAAAAGTAAAAAAAAAACCCCCGATTTTTGTACATTTCTCTATGTTTTGGAACATCCTGATCTCAAAAAAGTGAGCTAGAAAAAGTGTCTGTGCGTATGTATGTGTGTCTGTGGTCAGCATAACTCCCGAATGAATTGACGTAGGATGTTCAAATTGGTGTGCAGGTTAGTGGTGACCATGAGACCTACCATTAAACTTTTCATCAAAATCACATATGCGCATAAGGTAGCTAGCTGCCTTTGAAAAAATAATAGTAGTAGTTAGAAATTGGGCATCCGAAGACATGGCACAGCGCGCAGAAGGATGAGGGATGATGACGTCACCGAAAATGGGCGTGACCGGATATGACGTCACAAGATATGCCGTCCTGGAAGTCAAGTGACCGGAAGTGAAGTTGGGTTGTTTCCCTCCTGCTGCTGTTTTAGTTTCGGTTTCGTTATAAGCTGTTTGTGTATGACGTCACAGTGGGAATGACATCATAATGTGTTTTATATCAAAGTTTTGATCAGTGGCAACACTTTTTTAGTTTCGGTTTATCTTTCAGACGGAGTTGAGTTGTTCTAGGGCTGCTTCTTAGCGAATAAGTTAGAGTGATAGGCTTTTTTTTACTAGTGACGTCACAGTGGGTATGACGTCATTATATGTTACAATTTACGTTTTAAGTGGTGATAACACTGGATATATACTAAATTTAGTTTTCGGGTGTTAGCAACGAGTTCTGATCGGTCAGCTAAATGCTCGCCTGTGATTGGCAAGTTTTAAACATGTGACCAAAAGCTAACTCCTGATTGACTGTTTGATTTTTTAGTGAGTTACTTACATATCCTTTAGCCAAGTTAAAATACCTACAACAAAGTTACACAAATAAAAAAATAAAAAATGTTAAATTTGAAAAGTTAATAAAAGGAAGGCCATTTGCTATGGGTCTAAAGAACCCTAACCCCGAGCTACACGTGACATTTCAATATTTTACCAAACAATTGTTAAAATATCGACTATCGGACGTTGCCTTCATGGGAACTCATCTACCCCCCCCCCTTCCCTAACCAATTTTGAATAAGCTAATTTGAAAGACTTTAGAAAATGTTAATTATTTTTAAGCTAAATTTTAAAAGTGAGGACCCACCTCCGGCCCGATACCTCTTTTAGGAAGAATTGGTACCGCCTCCCTCCTCCCTATAAAAAGAAAAAAAAAAATTATTCCAAAGAACGTATATTTCTTTGAAATATGAGGTCACTAACCAACCATCCAATACTGAATTTCATGAAAATTTTAGTCTGTCCAAAATATTTTTCATGAAAATTTTAGTTTTGAAACAAATTATTGAAAATAACACTAATGTAAAAAAAAAAAAATATTTTTAATAGAAATTTTTACTAATATCTAGTTGTATGTAGCTTTTTCCGAAAAAAAAAACTTAATGAATTTCACGAAAATTTAAACGTACCCTTAACAGTTTTCATGAAAATTGTAATTTTGATACAAATTTATCACTTAGTGTTACAGTTTACTCTTCATATAAATATGTGCAGAAATATCTTAATTTTTTTAACTAGCATATCTTTCTTTATGATGTTATTACCAATGACTCCCAACGGCTTCCAATACCTGTTAAATGGTTCCTAACTGCTCCCAATACATGTTAACTGCTCCCAAGACCTGTTAAATGCTCCCTAAATGCTCCCAATACCTGCTAAATGCTCCCTAACTGCTCCCAATACCTGCTAAATGCTCCCTAACTGCTCTCAATACCTGTTAAATGCTTCCTAACTGCTCCCAATACATGTTAAATGCTCTCAATACCTGTTAAATGCTCCCTAAATGCTCCTAATACCTGCTAAATGCTCCCTAAATGCTCCCAATACCTGTTAAATGCTCCCTAACTACTCCCAATGGCTCTTGAGTCCCGATAGTTGAGCTTTACCCCAATAAACTTGTTAGAAATTAATCTGTCTATGTTAGTTACATTAATCAAGATAGTTTTTATTGTACAATGATACTTACTTAAGTTGATGAATAGCAACACAGAACTAGCTGCTAATGCTGAATAGAGATCTGATAACTGATTTTGGATACTCTAATGCCAAAATAAGAGAGAAAAAGTAACATACTTGAACATCTTACAACTAAGAATTCAAAAGTGAATGTGAAAATTTACTTTACGAATAAACATCATGTCTTTAAAATGTGTACGAATATCACTAAATAAGTTAAAAAAGTAACATACTTAAACTCTCTACGATAAAAAACTTTAACATTAACGTAAAAGGTTTACTTTACACATAAAAATCACTTTAAAATGTGTAAAAATATCGCTAAATAAGAGAAAAATAACTTGCTTAAAATTTCTTAGATAAATATTTAACCTTTACGCGAAAATTCCCTTCATATATAAAAATCACGACTTTAAAATATGACATGCAAGAGAAAAGTATCATACTTAAACTTTCTACGACAAATAACTTTAAAATTTACGTAAAATTTTACTTTACACTTAAAAATCCCGACTTTAAAATATGTAGAAATATCTCTAAATAAAAGAAAAATATGTACATACTTAAACTTTGTACGACAAATAACTTTGACATTAACGTAAAAATTTTTCGTCACATATAAAAATCACGACTTTAAAATGTGACGTGTAAGAAGAATTAGCATACTTAAAATTTCCACGACAAATAATTTTAACCTTTACGCGAAAATTTACTACATACATAAAAATCATGTCTTTAAAATATGTAGAAATATTGCTAAATAAAAGAAAAAGTAACATACTTAAAATTTGTACGACAAATAACTTTAACATTAACGTAAAGATTTACTTCACATATAAAAATCACGACATTAAAATGTGACATGTAAGAAGAATTAGCATACTTAAAAGTTCTACGATAAATAATTTTAACATTTGCGTGAAAATTTACTACATATATAAAAATCATGTCTTAAAATATCGCTAAATAAAAGAAAACAGTAACATACTTAAACTTTCTACGACAAATAACTTTAACATTAACGCAAAAATTTACTTTACACATAAAAATCACGACTTTAAATTTGACATGTAGGAGGAAAGTATAACATACCTATAATTTCTACGACAAAGAATTCAAACATTGCCATTCATGTCTTTAAAATGTATAATGACAACTCTAACTTTTAGAAAAAAAGAAACACTAAATATTTACAAGGCAAAGAATTTAAAATTGAACGTGAAAATTAATTTTACATGTACAATCATACTCTTATATCAACGATAAATAAGATAAAAAAGAAGCTCTAAAAATTTATAAGGCAAAGAATTTAAATAATACGCAAAAATTTACCTCACATATAAAAATTATGTCTTTCAAATGTGTAAGAATAATGCTAAATTAGAGAAAAAGAAATACTATAAATTTATGATTTAAGGAATTGAAACAATACGCGAAAATTTATTTCACACATAAAAATTTATCTTTAACATGTGTAAGAATAATGCTAAATTAGAGAAGAAAAAAAAAAAAAAAAAAGAGAAAAAAAAGAACATACTTAAACTTTCTTCGACAAAAATTTAAACATGACGTCATTACCACTGTGACGTCACTAGTAAAAAAAAAGCCTATCACTCTAACTTATTCGCTAAGAAGCAGCCCTAGAACAACTCAACTCCGTCTGAAAGATAAACCGAAACTAAAAAAGTGTTGCCACCGCTCTAAACTTTGATATAAAACAAATTATGACGTCATACTTACTGTGACGTCACGCAATAAAAGCCTATCACTCTAACTTATTCGCTAAGAAGCAGTCCTAGAACAACTCAACTCCATCTTAAAGATAAACCGAAACTATAAAGTGTTGCCACCGATCAAAACTTTGATATAAAACACATTATGATGTCATTCCCACTGTGACGTCATACACAAACAGCTTATAACGAAACCGAAACTAAAACAGCAGCAGGAGGGAAACAACACAACTTCACTTCCAGTCACGTGACTTCCAGGACGTCATATCTTGTGACGTCATATCCGGTCACGCCCCCTTTCGGTGACGTCATCATCCCTCATCCTTCTGCGCGCTGTGCCATGTCTTCGGATGCCCAATTTCTAACTACTACTATTATTTTTTCAAAGGCAGCTAGCTACCTTATGCGCATATGTGATTTTGATGAAAAGTATAATGGTAGGTCTCATGGTCACCACTAACCTGCACACCAATTTGCATATCCGGTGATGTCACTTCCTGTGACGTCATATCCTGTCACGCCCCCTTTCGGTGACGTCACAATCCCTCATCCTTCTGCGCGCTGTGCCATGGCTCCGGATGCCCAATTTCTAACTACTAATAATGTTTTTCAATTAATGAAAAAAAAACGATTCAAACGATTTTGATCAAAGTCCTTGTGGTAATGCCTCTTAAGGTGTTTTAATCATCCCCACCTCCGAAATTCGCGTAAAAATGCTTTAATGGCGTAAAAAGTTGAAAAGCGAATGCCTTCAACACAGAGTTCTCTTTGCTTGAAAATAGCTCATCAACGATCTTTTTTTCTCTTCTTTTCAGTTTCACTTACAAGAAAGGATAATACAAGAATTATCGAAAAGTATATCGCCAAAATCAAAATTTTGGCGGAATGATTTTTTTTTTTTTTTTTTTTTTTTTTTTTTTAAAGACCCATATAAGAATTACCACAAAAAATATCGCCAATCTGGCCATTTTTTCAATGAATGACGAAAATATAAAAATGGTAAATGACACAAATCCACGTTAGTATTATAGTGTAATTGAAAGTTGGGCGATGTTCCACACCTCAAGTTATAGATCGTTTCTGGAAGAGTGTATCCCTACAAAAACATCTGCGTAAAAAACCGTCTCAAGTTCTTCATGAAATAACTATGAGTATGAAAAGTATGAAGAAAACCATAGTTATGGCATGAAAAACTTGGCGCTTTTTACACAGATGTTTTTGTTGAGATTTCACTTCTTTTTCTACAGTACTAATTTTAAATGCATTACTTATTTTGTATTAAAATTTGCAAGAAAACTTCCTGGGTTGAAAGGGTTGAATATACATCTTTTTTTGGTACTTACTTATTATACAGTCGATGTTGACGAACTTTTTGTTGGCGGTCAACTACGAGAACTTTATGATTAGCCGACTACTTTATTTTTTTAATTTAAATTATTATTTGGTTTAAAGAAAGGTAAAATAAATTCCCAACAGAGTTCAGTTGAAGGGATTTTTTTTAAAAAAAAGTACAATTTACCGGACCACAGGCCACAGCCCATGATGCATTTGATGTGAATAATGATAGTATAAAATTATTTTAAATAAATAGTTTATTGAGATATAAAGAAAATGTCGACAAAGAGCATAAAAATTAACAATTGGCAATCATTTCGTAGCCGATAAAAGGTATCGCCAATGGTCGATTGTATAAGGTTTAAGTACCCTTTTTTCATTATTTCAGGATTTTAGAGGCTTCACGGTGTGTGGTGAGTTTCTCCTCTATTTAAATATGGTAATAGATATTAGTATTCTAAGTTTTATAATTCTAGACCCAATAGAAATATATTAGAATTGAGTGAGGTTTCTGCCAAATGGTTGGCGTTGATAGACCATTGCCATATTCCTTACAGATTGGCGTGATTTGCGAGAAACTTACAAAACTGGTTTCTGCTGCCGCATTTCAAGCCAAGATGTTTGTAAAGCCTTGACATCACGTTCAATTCGAGCCGAGTGAATCGTTTTCTCGCCAACGTCTAACAAGGAATTTTGATTGCAAATTAAAAAAGAAAAATGAAAAAGCGCAGAAATTTTTGTGTTTATGGCTTTTTCGAAACATTTACAATTGAATAATAATAATAAAAAAAAATAAAAAGAAAAAAAAAGAAGAAAAAATGAAAGGAAAAAAAAAAAATGTGGGAATTGTCCATTGAAAGTGTTGGTGCATATATATGGCAATGACAGATATTTACTAAATACATTTGTATCTTTGAGTTGGCAATATCACGAAATTCTATAACGGTAGAATTAGTTGTAGATGTTGTAACGGTTTATCCATTCACTAAAATGTTAACTTCCATATTCTGCTGTGATCTTTTGTAATAAATTAAACTTTCATTTAAAGTCACTCTGTTAATCTTATCTAATAGTAAATTATCTAATCTTATCTAATTGTAATTGAAAACAACTGAAATTAAATAGCTTTTCTTTTATTTATAACAATAATTTAGTTCTCACTTTTTTTAACTTCACGAAGATACAATTCAACTTTGCATAGAATTTCTTCAAAGCTTTGTAAAATTTTGAATTCAGTTTCTTTCAGAACATAGTAAAACAAGTTATCAAAGTTTACTTCTTTTCGCTTTTCTTATCATTTTTTCCAAATCGTCGGAATCATGAGACTGATCTTTTTCTGTTTTCTTTAGATCTCCCTTCTTGGTGATACATTTCTTTGCCGATGATTGTTTGTTTTTAGTCTTCGGTGCAGGTGCTTTTGTATCCTTAATAACCTCTTAAATAATGCGGACATTGCCAATGGCCCTCCTTTTCCCAAGTGAGGTTTTTCTGCCTTTTTTTCGAAGGCTTCGAATCACTTGTTTCAGCGGGTTTCTCTTTATTAGATTCTTCGCTCGACTCCAGAACAGAGTCGTTGTAGAAATTCTTGACGTTGTTGATATTCACAACTCGAACATCTTTTTGCTGTATTTCTTCTACATTACATGAACCACTTTCACTCGACGACTTTTTTCTCCCATCTTTTTACTCATGGTGGAGCAGAACTATCTCGACTTTACAGAATTAACAGAAATATCGCGACTGAATTTACTGAACTACTATAAGCAACTGAATGAACTTAACGGAATTTTATAGGCAACTTTTTACACCAATGACAATTGCTAAATAAAAATTTATTTTTTAAATAGCTGTTCTTTGAATATGTGAGCGTGAGTTAATGAGCGTTACTTTCATCTTTTATTACACGCATAATGTTTTTATAACAACGTGCAAACAATAAATTTTATTTAATTTTCAATCTAATCCCGAAAGAAAAATGAATGTTGGATCCATCATTGAGGCCAAGGATTGAAAACCAGGCGATTTCAAGTCGAAATATCTAAAGAATCAGTGGCACCGGAACTTGTATTTTAGATGTATGGCAAGGAAAGACGAGTTATCCCCCCCCCCCTCTCTCTCCCATCTTTCTTCATTTTTTTTAATCCTTAAGTATTTTTTAGCTGGAAGTGTCAGTATTTGGAGATTTTGAACAAGCCTATTTTTAGTCGAAGCATTTATTATTCTCCATAGAGGGAGTTGATTAGACAAAAGGGAAGAGAGGATACAATGAATAATTCTAAACCAAGCTATGTAAAAAATTTGCATAAAATAAGTTTTCAATATCAATTTCTTGTGGTATCGTACCAAGATTGAATTGACACCATAATTGAATGGATTAATATTTTTAATAATTAACATTTCAAAGTAGAATGGTAGTAAAAAGATCCGTCACTAACTCAATTAGTTAACTGCCTCACATGTTGAATTAACTTAGTATTAACATAAGTTCTGGTAGGAAAGTGAAAATTTGTTTTTTGATCTTCAAATAATTTTTCCCACCTATGATGTTTTTTGTGTCTCCAATGTAAGTGTAAATAGATTTTTAGCAGATGTACTTAATACTTAATCTTTACTAACAGCAACAGATTACACGAGAATTCTATGCTTTTCCATTACTTTTAACACCATTAAAATTTTAAATGAAGAAATTAACATCACCTTGGCCACCTTGATTCATTTCATTGTAGCGTGCAATGAATAGTTTCAGGATGCAACGTGTAAATTACCGAAAATAGTTCTAAAAAAATTAAAGAGGAGGGGAAAAAAAAGGAAGAAAAATAATTAAAAAAAAAAAAAAAAAAGAAAAGAAAGAAAGAAAAAGAAGAAGGAAAAAAAAAAAAAAAAAAAAAAAAAAAAACCGAAAAAAACCCGATACAAATTAGCAATGTAAATAAATAACATATTTCGTTTTAGTGCAATTTGGCGTAAAGAAAAAAATAAAGAATTTAAGATGAGAGAAGGGGGAGCGGGAATTGTTGGCTGAATAACTATTATTATAGTGTCTACTATTATTGTAAATTGCATCAAATCTCGGGTTTGCTTTTCTCAATATGTTTTTTCAATTTATTTCTGAGATGCATAATTTTTTTTCCCTTTTTTTCAATGCAATAGACTAAAACTCCAAAATTATTAAATTCAAAAGTCTAATGTCGTTCTTCAGTACCCCAAACTCCCATACATTAAGCAATATTCAATATAAACTTCATTGATCAAACATTTGATTAGTTTTCGTTACTAAATATTTAAAAATAAAAATAGTACTTACGTTTATATAAAAATCAAAATCAAAAGACGTTATGAAAATAAGCAATAAACTAAACCTCGTTTTCATGTATGAGCCCTAAGCAGTGAAAGAAAGCGAAAAGAGGCAATCTTCAGTGTAATTATTCAAGGGCACTAAAACAGCCAGGTTACGCTGGATAAATTTAATTATACTACTGCTGTGGGCTAACGAAATGAGGAAACCCAGAAATTACTGAGAGGGGTAAATGAAGCTAAACTTTTGTTTTGAAACAACTCGGGATATTAAATTAGTATAACGCCCAGGTCAACATTAAAAGAGGAATCTTCTATGTTTGGGTTGTCAAAGTTGTATTGAGAGGGATTTTAAATGACATTTTCCTCATTTCGACTTTCTAAAGTAAAATCAGGTTTCCCTTTTCATCAATTTTATTTTGGTGACTGCAGAGCAATTTTAAATTTATGAGTGTATACCCAGGTAGTACAGCGGTATTGGTCAATGTCCGAAATAAGGATTCTGGGAAGATTGGTCAGACCATGCCGAATCTCAAGCATCGTTCCAAAATACATGATTTTTTAAACAATAAACATGTCAAAACCATCCCAAAACAAATTTTTACCCCTCCGTCCTTTCTTTTAAAAATATATTTCAATTTTCAAACTCTGCATCAACTTTTAAAATTTCCAATATATTTTCCCAACCACTGGGATAGATTTGCCAAGATCCGTAGGAACGTCCAGTCTGTCTACAAGTGGATTGACTAGTGTCGAACCGATTTTGGCCAGCGGATTTGTGCTACTGGGGTAGTTACACTAAAGCTAGTGTTTTTATTAGAGTAGTTGGAGAAGATTGTCTCTTGCAGCTGAGCTGTAGGTTGATTGTGATACTTAAACTTGTTTCTTTTTAGTTTGTGCATTTTCTAAAATTTGAATTAGTGTTATATTAGCTTTTTTAAGCAAATGCTTGGCTCACATTTTCTTTTTAAATATCTTTTGAAATATACAAATGAAGTGATGCGAGAGAAATCATTTTGTAGTTAAGGTAAAAATAGTCTACTATAATTGATTTCAATACTTTCCAACATTGAATAATACTGAAATGCAAAACTAATAACAAATGAATTACATTGAATATTATACACTTTTATTTCACACCCACTTTACCAGTTATTTTAAGACCGAAGTTTAAAGATGAAAGATACATAATACACACCCTACTAATGTCTTACCAGTGAAGGAATAACTACCTCGGAAATGGAATGAAACTCAGCAAGTCACCTCACCAACTCTCCAAGGGGCTTGTTAGGAAGATTTACCGACGTCGGCAAATATATATTTCAATCAAAGGAAAAATTGTTCTCAGCAATTTCCCTCAGAAATTCTCATAGTTAACAGCCTGGGCGCGGCAACTATTTCTTTCCGCGAAATGACGAGCGTGGACTTGACAGTAAAGAGATTCGGTGCTTCTTTGGAATGACTTTGGGATGGGATCTGAAGATGGCATCTTTATTGCCGCGTATATTTAGGATGCACCTCTAAGTGACAAGTGGGGATGCAATTCCTTGATAAACGAGGTTTTCAATCGGGGAAAAGTGAGGAAAGACCTACTCATAACAATGGGTGCGTTATTTCTTCGAAAGCGTTTCCGTAATATGAGAAATACATATTGGAGTAGTATACAATTTTAAACAATACGGAAATATTCTGCTTTCGACTCAAAATATGACAATATTTTGTAACGATGACCTTTATCAAATAAACTGATAAAAAAAACCTGAAATATAAACTTTGGATAGAAATAGTTATAATACATCATTTTACTAAAAACTTGCGCAGTATGGCCCACGTGTTGCCCTTGTGACGTTCAACTCCAACCATTTTCTAAACGAAGTAATTCGATTCCATTTCTAAAAGTTTATAGTTACTGACTCTCTGTTGGGGAAAATCAAATTATATTCTTCACATAAATTCTCTAATTTCCGTTGGTAATTTTGTTTGCTATATCTTTAATAGGAATTGATATGGAGTGGTTAACTTAACGATATTTTCAAACATCTATATGAGTTATTCTCAAAATAGTCAATATGACAAAAATAAAGAATTGCATTTAGAAGGGGAAAAACTAGGTATTTTAAAATACGACATACATAACACTTTTCCAAAAAATAACAATTCTTTTTCTACTCTTCATGACTGGAAATTTTCCATTTACTCAAAGCATAGGAATATTTCACCTACAGAATTACATAAATAACCGATAGTTGAAACTCAGGATATTGAATATCCTAGTTTCCCAAAAGAGAAACAAAACGTAAAAATATTATTCCTCCCGCTCCCTCCCATATTTATGAAAACCGGAATGTTATCCCATTTTCCACTCAGCAATGTTTACGAACCCTCCAAATACGAGACCCCGCTAACGTTGATTGAAACTCCCCCTCCCCAACCCCCTCCCCTAAACACTTCAAAATTTCAAAATTCGAGGAAAACGAACCTGCTATGGGAGATAAACGAAACATACCAAACTCGATGAATATTTACGAAGAAATATTTTTCTACAAACCTCTTTCTTCTCCTCTCGGGATTTAACAAATTTAAAATTTATCCCCCCTCCCCCTCCTTCACTCTCTCGAATAATAATTCTGTTCCCTTACAATAACTTAATAAATGTTTATGCACGAGCCTCTTAATAGATTCTCCATTATACCTAAGGAGGAATGAAGCTGAGGCATTTTTGAAATATTAATGACTGCTCCGTTATCAAGGGTGTAATTTGAATAGTTCGAGACTCTTGAGATTAATATTTCAAAGTGACTTGGTTGGACTCGGTGCTTAAATATATAGTTTCTTTGTAGAGTAGTGTTTACGTGTGAATTTTTATCAGTTTTTTTTTTAATCTTTTGAAAAGCAATGAGTTCTTGAGAACTGAACCTTAATGTATAAAAACTCAATTAATTTGGAAAAATTTGCGCTTTAGTTTCTTTTTCTGGTAAGGAAAGAGAATTTAAATATTGAAGAATTTTGTTTCATAGATAAATATGAATAATAATTTATTTTAGGTTAATAACTTGTCAAACAAAGAATTTGTCTCCTCCTAGAGTTTCAAGCAACTAAATATAAAAGTAAACGTTTGATAAAGTAAACGATTGGAGACATTACTTTCCTGTCAGACTATGATTGTAACATAAAAAATAGAAAGGTATGTTATATCTTATATATGATTTCGATGAAAAATGTTTTTATGTAGAGGAGACAAAATCAAGAACGAAAAGTTATATTGATGTAAATTAAAGAGTCCATCTTAAATAAAATTTTCATTAAAGCCAGATTTCATTTCGTGTCTTGCATATTTTCATCCTAAGAGATACAACAATTTAAGTACAGTATTTCAAATTTACCAACATTTCTAGCATAATTATGCCATATTAAATAAAAATAAAATTGACACTTTTAGCAAATTTATATATTTAACAAGAAAGAAACAGCTTTTTAGTTTGTAGAAAGACTTTTACTTCACCCTAAATTTAACAACTGTCCTATTTACTTTATTTTTCTCAACACGAACTGACTTTTTAAATTTATAACTTTAAATGCACCTTCGTTTCGATCAACTTTTGGTACGATTTTCTATGAAAGTTTTTTTTGTTTTGTTTAAAAACAAAAGATTTGCGAGTGCATCTTTCAATAGATGAAGTAGAAAAATTTCATATCAACCAAACTTTCTTTTTCTTTTAATCAACCAAAATCATGACTTTATGATTCAAAGTAAAAGGAGGAATTTTAAAATTTATTAAATTAAAAAAAAAAAATTATGCTCAAACCTTATCTTTGTTAAGTCCACTTAACTTCATCAACATTTAAGAAATTTAATTTCGTATTCAGGATAATTTTGCAGTGCTAGATGTAAATACATTTTCAGACTAAAAGAAAACATATTCGAATAATATCATATATTTTTATATTGAACTCTTTTTAAACATCATTTAATAGTTTTTATAATAAAATTTTGTGTTCTAGAGGGAAGTAAGTGGTTTTTCTTTTATTTATAAAAAAAAAAAAAATATGCATATATCTTTCACTCGATGAAGTAGAAAAACTTCATATTAACTAAATTGTCCTTTTCTTCAATCAACCAAAATCAAAGATGTGAATCAGCTGTGGTGTGATAATGCAAATCCTGCCCATTGCCTTCCCTGGCGAAGTTTGGAATGCAATTAGTCCCGAACTGAGGGTTGGTGGATTAAACTGAGGGCGCAACCTGAGCCCCTCTACCGCTACTGGACTGTGCCGGACGCGCCCTGCTTTAATAAACCTCTCACCTCCCACATATTGCGTTTATGTTAATTTCTATTTCCGTTAGCGCTCACGGTTGCAAGGGCCTAGGTGGCGTTTTGAACGGAAAAGAGATTATCTCGGCCCGCTGCAGATGCGAATTTGATAGGTAAATAATGGAATTTGTGCGAGGGGACAGTGGGCAGTCGAGTTTAAAATGAAGTTGAGACGTGTGAACTTAATTGGGGCATTTTGTAACACTTGATTTGAAAGCGTCGGTTTGAAACGAGCAGCGATGTGCAAATTTGCTAATGTAATTTTAGTTTGTAGGGTTAGGTTGTTATGACGCAAGGGCCAATGTATAACTAAGTCATGCCAGCACTGCCAGGCACATTTGAAAACATAATTAACAGCTGCAATAAATCGGTCAAATCAACATTAGGAATGCCTTTAACCTTAATAAAATTGTGTCAGTATCGAAAATGTTAGTTATCAACAAAATTTTAAAATGCCTCATATTTTTGTATACCGTAAATTTTTTAGGAGTCTATTTTTCAGTATAGTTTATTGATCCCTAGAATGAAGATAAAAAATAAATTTATAGCTAATGTTAATTGTATTTGAAAATTAAGGATGAAACCTGCAATACTTTAATTGAATTTGTATATTGGTTGAAGTATAAGACTTTACTCCATACACTTAATCTTTTATCAATATTTTTAAATGTGATATTTAATTTGGCTATAGAAACAAAAGTTTGAACCATCAATACACAAATTCTTTTAAAGCTTATCATTGAAACATTGAATATAACGCAAAATACAAGATATTTATCTAGTTATTTTGGTTTGCATATCAATAGGAAAGTCTTCAATACCTAGTCAAAAGAAATGTTCTCTGAAAATTTCTTCTTTACAATTTCTGTGACCCAATCAAGATTTTCTTTTTTACTTTAGGCTGACACAAGCATTTGAATTCCCGTCAAATAAAGTAAACTCTGCGGATTAAGTGCTTCAAATAAACAAAAAAAAAAAAAAAAAAAAAAAAAATTGGAGAAAGCTTTTCGACAAAGAATAATCTCTATTTCATAGAAAACACTTCTAAAAAGAGACAAGGATAAATCCAAATATACTTCAGAGTTATGCTGAACATAGTTACATTTCATCCTTGTTGAAAAGTCCTTTCCTTCGTAAGTCACGAAACGACAGGCTTGTACTGAAGTCTTCGTTTCTCCCAAGAGGGATAAAAGACAGACCGATTGACGCCGAAAGAGGAAGACAGATTGATCTCCCACTGCCTCTTAGGATCCGGTGATGCGGAAGATGACTGATGCGGAGAGATATTGGATGGACCTCTCTCCTTCCTCCTGTGTCAAAGCACTCATTTCGGAAATCAGGGACATGGGAGCTGATTGGATGAGCCGAGTGAAGTGTTTGATTTTGACTCTTCACTGCGTAGTATGCTAGGTATATATTCGATTAATACAGAAATTGTGTAGTATGCTGCAATTCGAAGAGCAACTTAGTCCCGCCAACTTTTCATTTCGAATAATCATGATGGTTACGAAATATGAATGGAAGATGTTCATTAACAATACATATTTTTTTTATCGTAATAATCTCAGTTTTGAAAGTTTGATTAATTTTTTATTTTATGAATAATTCCTGTTTAAAGCACATGCTGCCATAAGTGTTTTCATTAATAATGAAGCCTAATTTCAAATTTCAGAAGGGGTAGATTAAAACCTGATGATAAAGAAAATTTCTAAAACTTTATATTACTATTTCTAAATTCCTTCATATACACGTAAAATATGAAAATTTGTCTTTTTTATATTAATTTCACTACATTAATTACAACGTTACTGTCGACGTAACTTTAGAGGATAAAAAGTGAAATACCATATTGCGTTGATAATAACCGTATTTGAATCAGAAGTTAAGAAAAGGTATTTCAAATAGAAAATTCCCTTGTAGTAGCTCGATCGAATGGCTTTTATAAATCCTTCATATTAACTTCGATTTTGTGTGTATGTGTGTGGCTGTGTATGTCAATGCGGGAAAATCTGCGGGGACTTAATTAATCCACTTGCAGTCATCTAACAGGGCTGAAACTTGGCAGATAGATCCGATGTCGATGTCTGTGAAAGCATTTTATCAAATTTTTGGGGCTGTCACTAAGAGGTTCTTTTTAGGGAATACTAATAAACCAACTTGCCTTCATCAATCGCGTTGAATTAGCATTTAACCGATCATTGAAGAAACTCTTTCCTGTTGCCAAAACAGTTTTAATAAATAAATGATGACATTGTTTTAATCAGAATGAATAACATATATTTGTATGTGAATGCATAAATTCACATTCACTTTTAATGAACACATTTTGAAACGCAGTTTGCCGCATATTTTGCTGATAAAGATGTTTTCAATATTTAAAATTAGATGCAAACACCAATCACACGCTCATACGAGAAACGGCGTTGTGTTAATGAATATAAAAATTGGCAATGCATATAAAGTATTTATATTAAAAACTTGGTTTTTATGGGTTATATTATTTAATACAAAATTACAACCATAAGGATATTAGGTTTATAAAACAGAATTGTATGATGGAAGCGTTACATAAGTGCCATATGTCACCCAAAATCTTTAACGACATTTCGATTCGGATTATATACCGTAAGGCATTGAAAAACCCTATTTGTATGAAAGACTACAGGCTTATGTCATTTTTAGATTATGGACTTTTGAAAACAATTTGTTTAGATTTTCTTTTAAAGGGCAAAAGGTTTATTCTTAAGCTTTATCGTAGTTACTTACAAATCAGTAAGCATACTTCATAAAATACTTGAGAATCAAGTACGTTGGCATCAGTGTAAAAGTTAGACACCGTATCTTGATAAAAATTAAAATCTTCCGTTTTCGATGAGAAAATAGCAACTTACGATTTCACAAGGTAATTTTACAACGGCTAAAAGATAAACTAATAGAATTACTAACAAAAACGTTGTAAAAACTGAACTGAAACTATGGATAATATCAGTCGAATAAATTTAACAAACGTCCTGTAACCAATGAAAGAATACATGAGATTATTTCAATTCAAAACATTAGCCCGTTATTTCCCAAAATAAAACACGCCTTTCTTGCAGGAGGTCATAAAGAACACAACTATTACATGCAATTAAATGGAAAAAAATCCCTTCGCACTTGTTGAAATTTTATTCAACCCAAACAGAGCTGAACTCCTCTAAATCAATGAACCCGCCTTCGAAACTTAAACACTCGAATTCTACATTCACGGTCGTTTGGAAGTTTCAATTGCAAATACAATTCTTCGGAAATTAAATCCAAACAACTGCATTGAGCGGACGCCGGGTTCTCTGATTCAACATTATTGTTCTCATGATGGCAACGTTCCACTATGCAGACGAGACATAGGGGAACGGGGAAAGGGGAGGATGACGGTTCTCTACAAATGAATCATGGTGGGGGGAAGCCGTTGATCTCGGGTATCCCGTTGCTTAGCAACTGTCTCTGCAATGCCAAACCGCGTTTCCCACGGTTCGTTTCACAAAGGAAGGGCCGTGCTGTATTTTGAGATAGCCGGATACATATGGGGCGATGGAGTCCGCCTTGACCCCCGTGTGCTCATTGCAAATACTAGGATAGTGACGCTTCGGGCTGGAAAGTTGGGGAAAATCCGGGAAATCTTGGAAAACAACTTGCAAGATGAGATATTGATTCGAGTTGAACAGAAAAGCGGAAAGGGGAAGTTCAAGAAATAACAATTTATGAAAGGAATATGAAAAGGAAAATGGGCAACATTACTAAATTCTGCATGAAGATAAGGATTTTATTTTCAAAATAAATTTAAATAAAAAGTTATTTTGTCAATTGGTTTCAAATATATAAATTTTTTTGTATTTTCCAGAATGACAGACGAACAGCTTACAGTTTAATATTGTCGCTCTGAACACAAAGATGCGTAAGCGACAACCTTGCTAGTTTCTCTACCCCTCATTGTTTTGAATAGCAACGATATGTCGATACAATACATTTCTAATAGCAGAGCTTCTCTGACAATAAGGGCGCTAATGTCCAAACAACTGATAAAAAATAGGCTCAAGTCGTTCTCTTACTTCCAATCCTTCCTTGAATGCTACTATAAAAGGCTGGCATAAATCTGTAGCCTCACTCTTAGCTTTAATAAAAATCTATTAGTCGCAAAGTGAACCATGCTGCCTCTGAATCATTCTGCCACTTCAACTTTTTTCTTTTTCAAAGTCAGATATTGTACTGGTGTCCAAGTTTTGAATGCATTTACTCTTTTTCAAGACAGATATTACATTGTCATAAAAATTGAAAATTGTTTCAATAAATGAATTTAGTTTAAAACACTTCTATTCCAAAATAACATTGTCTATTAATTTTGACCAAAAAATAAAACTAAAACCCCTGGTTCTCGAACGTCATTCCGTTAAAAACAAGCACCCTCTTGTCTTCTAGGGGGATCATCAGGCGATCAGAAGGGCGTGAAATTCCACTTTCCCACAAATGGTCACCCATGTGTCATAGTGCGGTGGGCTCCCGTTTTTATGGTTTCTACGATGAAAGGCCATTTGGGCTCCTTTTTTATGGGATGCATGGAGAAAATATGGGGGAGCACTTCATGGACTTCCCCTATTATTTAGCTTTTGTGGTACACGAGCCTTCTTTATCCATCCATTCGAAGTTAATCAAGAAATATGCTGGTGAGATTGCACAATGCATTGTGTATTTTAAAAGCTAGTTGCGGAAAGTCTTGGTTTTTATGACAAAGAACAATGTGTTAGAGATTCATACATAACTAATTGATGTTGAGAATGGATGGAGAAATACTTAAAAGAAGATTTCAAGAAAGAAAAATTGTGAATTATATCCATACAAAACTTATACGAAATAGACAATTATAGAAAGAAAACTAATCTTAACTATTGAGTTATTTATATCATATTAAAAAGGGGAAAACTGGGTATATCTTAATACGTCATTTCAATAGTTAATTAATTTTAGAGCTATATTATGTTTAAAAACATAGGACATTTTTTTTTTTTTTTTTACCAAGCTATGCGTTTCCAATGCAAAGTTAGAGAAAATAGAAGCTTTGAAAGGACCCCCCCCCCATTCCTAGCAGCCAAGTTATCAGAATCTCTTGTTTCCTAAAGATCTACGTGGCATGAATAGTTGTCTCCGAGTGAAAATTGATTGAAAGAACTAAGAGAGTGGTCGTGCCCATGTGGGATTCAAGGTGATTTATAGGCAACGGAAGTGTGTGATAAATTATACATTGGATACATTATACATTCGGCCATGCATGTGAGCGAGCCATCGAGTATCAGGTAGAAGTTGACAATAATGTGCATATATTTATGAGGGTGGGTATAGGGAGATGCGAATGTGACGTGTGTGGTTTCATTCTCTGCTGCTAAACTGTTTAAAAAATAATAACACTTTGAACATTTATTTTAAATATAAATATTTGAAGGTACTCGATAAGACTGTATGATCTGTTTTATAAGCAATCACAATTCAAAGTTTAGTAATATTTTTTACTAGATTTTTAAGTAATAAGTTTTATATTGATTATAAAATATACGTATGTTCAGGTATTAGAAATGTTTTTCACTAACTTGATTTCTTTAATGTGTAGAAGATAAAATTTTTAAGTTCTAGTTTGCAACTAAACGCTCCCTTTTTATTGCTATTGATTTAGATGACTCAAATATTTTACTTTTAAATATTAAATAACTTTCTAACTATTAACAAATACAGTAACAAGTTTACTATTTTTTAATGATTTTTTTTTTTTAAGTTAAAAGAAAAAAAAAATTGCAATTAGTTTCACAAAAACTTAAAGTTACATACGTGATTGACTAAAATTATACACAGCATCAATAGAGATATAATTTAAAAATAGTTTTGAGATGAGATTATCGTTTCACGTTTAATTACTTATCTACGACTAAAACTGGTAAATAATGAATGGATTTAAAATATCATAAGCAAAAACATTGATATTTTTAACTCTTTAAATGTATACAAACTTAATCTTAGTTCATACGATACATTTATGTAACTGCTCTAGAAATTATTTTGGTGGAAAAGGAAAAAGTCTAAAAATGATATGTAATTTTGAAATGCTCTATGAATCAAGTAATGAGGCAAATATTTAATAAGTACTGATGAAAAGGTATCAGTTGTAAATTACATTTCGAATTTTCATAACTAAAACAACACGATTTTTCTTGTTTTATTGAAATACCCTTCATTTTGGTTATTGCTTAAGTAAAATATTAGTTGTATAATTTCAAACTGTTTCTTATTAGCTAAAGGCTCTAATCCGTAAATGTACTGTAAAAAAATGCATTAAATACATAAAGTTTGAAAACCAGGTAGCCAAAATAGATCATTTCCCATTACAAAAATGAAGTTTAGTTTAAAGACAGTACATATACATTTATTTACATTTTTAGTTTGATGTATGATAATGAATAAAGTGATACATCTTTCAAAGATTGAACAATATCTGACTACAAAATCTTCCCCCCCCCCTTTTTTTTTTCAATAACAATACAATGAGAGCACAAGATGTACTCTGTCGACAAGAAAATAATAAATACCGGTGATGAGACAAGCAAACATCGATGTGGACATTTTAAAAAATGAGTACACGCTCCTGTTATAATTCATAAAGGAGGAGGATGACACGCGACGAAGAAGAAAGATGGTGTATTGGCTCATGTACACTGCAAAGTGCTCCCTTGAAATTACATGAGCTGCAATGTGCCCCTAATAAAAAAAAGAAACTCTGAAACAGCAGAGTAGACAAAAGCTGGGATGAGATATGTCAGTAGCCTCGCTTTATTTGTTCGTGATTTACAGTTTGAGGGTGAATCCGCAAACTACAAACTTACATCACTTCTGACGGATACGATATTCTGTGCTCTTCTTCCTCCCACCTCTTACACTGGGGCTCATCTCCCCTCTTCATTTTTTAGGTTGGCAAGCTGATTCGTTTCCTTTCGTGTCGCATTAAAATTCGTTTCGGGACACTTTTTAGCACCCGAAGTAGTTTGGAAAAGTCAGAGACGAAGAAAAAAGAAAGTCGGATGTCGTTGGGAGTTTTTGTGAGACACCGAAAACATTTTTACAGGCTAGATGCAGAAATTCAATTGAAAAAAATTCAAGTAAAGGTTTTTGTTGAAAGCCATATGTGCATTAGCTCTTAAAAACTGACTTGATTCTGGAAAGAGCTATGTTGAAATGCAGTATTTCTATGTTTTTCTATAAAATGTATGTCCATGTTTCAAGTAAACATTCTATTATATGGTATGATGAATTTATTTAAAATACTAGTAATATATCTTGATAAAGTGTACCTTGTTTCAAATAAATCCAAACACTCGCATACCAAAAGTCAATTTGATATGTTATGTTACTCGATGTATATTTAAACAATGATAAGATTTGAAAAGCGGTTTCTTGCAAACTCTCTCACGTCGTGTTGTAAACCCGAAGAATATTTGACCAGTTATTTAGAGCTTTACCTTCAAATTTTTTTCTACTAGTCACTGCTATACCATGATGTTGAAATTCAGAATAGCCTAGACATAAGTTGAATTAAACTCAGCCATCTCATCTTGTATACGGGTATTCGGTAGGTCCTTTACCACTTTAATAGCCATGTTTAAAAGGCAATTTTCTATGTACTCTTCTAACTAAAGCACTAATAATTTTGAATTTTTTTCTGAACGTTATGTAAATCTACTTTAAAAATCTGAGGTTAGCATTTGTACAGTTTATTGGCTAAGATTTTTTTCTCAAATGAAAAAATCTCCATAAGTCTCTAAATCACATTTTCAAGACACATAATTAATCAAAATTTTGCTAAAAGGGTAACCATATTAATTTCTGATATGAGCCAATATATGGTACAACTTTTATAAAGAAGCTATTAGCCGATTTTTTGGAAAGTTCATCGACGTTTGAAGTATTACATTTTAGGATAAATGAATTTTTATGAGAAGTTGAGGCTATTTTTGAATCCTTTATATTAATTTCGATTTTGTGTGTTTGCTTGTTTGTCGATGGGAATGGAATCTGCGAAAGCCTAATTAAGCCCCTTGCCATCATCTAATCGGGCTGAAACTTGACAGATAGTCTATGTAGATGACAATGCATTCTCTCAACATTTGGCGCTGCTACTGTCACAAAAAGGTAGCTTTTAAAGAATACTAATAAACCAACTTGCCGTCATCCAATCGTGCTAAAAATTATTCAACCTACCATAGTTGAAAATCTTTCCAGTTCCTAAAATTTTTCAAATAAATTAGTAATAAAATTACTTTAATCAGAATAAATAAATGATATTGGGATGTTAGAGCATAAATTAACGTTCATTTTTAATAAATAAATTTTGAAAAGTATTTTGCCACACATTTTGCTGATAAAAATGTTTTCGATATCGGCGCTGTGTTAACGAATATAAAAATTCATTAACGCAGCAAAAATTCATAAAAGAATTTTTTTATGGGTTATATTATTTTAGCTAATTTATTTCTATAACTATAAAGTGTACAGACAAAAATTAGATGTTAAAAGATGCATAAAAGTTTAAAACTTAAATCTATGCAAAAATCACGAAATAAATAATGTTGAAATTTTTAGCCTATTGAATATCCTTAGCATAATAAGGTCAAAACTTCTAAACACATTCACCATAACTTTGTTTGGTTGTAAACGAATAACTTATTTTTAGACAGAAGTTAACTACAAAAGATCAAATAATAATAAAAAAGCATAGGTACTTTTTTATGGCTTACAAGTACCACTTCATCGTACTTAAATTATTTTAATTACACAGAATAATTTTATTTGAAATTATTAATTTTTATTTATTAGAACCTCCTGCCAATGAGTTACGAAATTAAAGGGAGGAGAGGAGGATATTGGTATTATTTTCATGCGTTTTCAAAGTTTAGTTAAAAAAATTCACAAATGTCTTACATCTGAGATAATCTTCTATATCAACGATAATTTAAGAAGACAAGACTTTATTTTTCTTTTTACATTTTGATATAGTAAGTGATTTGCTGATGTGTGTTAGTTGAACCCAAATATGTAAGACAGAAGATTATAATAAACCTGCACTAATACTGTATGTAGGGGGTTTAACTATACACAGTAAATGAATTTATCATGTTTAAAAGTTTATTCTCCAAGAAAAATTGGAGAGAACACAATATTACTATGTATAATTAAAATCTTCTAAATACCAAGGTTTGTTTATATTTAATTGTTTTTCTTCAAATGCTACTTTACAAACTCTTTTGTTTTTTTACAACTTTTTCTCAAGGGGAAAAAAAAGAGCCTCTGACCCGTTTAAAATTGTGAAACTGATATGGCATACATCGTTTCAATGATTACTTCCCTTTGGGATTAGTTTATTACTTAACATAATAGATTCCTTCAAATAGAAGGTTTTTTAAGAAACTTCACAAATGTCCTTAGAAACAAGACCTTGTTGTACCTAGGGCAAGTAGCCATTGTACTTAGGGCCATTCTCTTAAAGTTAGGTTTCCTACTGTCATGAATAGAAAACAAACACAGATGAATACATAAATACACAGATGAATACATCGGCAATTGATTTATCAGTCAATGGTTTATCATACAATAACTATAATAAAGTGCAATGTGTTTAGTTAATTACAAGCATTTTAATAATCATACAAATGTTATAAAAATTAATAGCCAAGTCAGATTTAAAAAAAAAAAAAAAAAAAAAAAAAAAAAAAAAACAGATATGAAAATATGAAATCTTAAATTTGAAATACTGACTAAGTTTCTTCATCAGGAGGCATAAACCCAGTCGGGATTTCAAATTTAAGATTTCACATTTTCATATCTGTTTTTTTTTTTTTTTGTTTTTTTTTAATCTCTGTGTCAATGCCTCTTAAGGTGTTCTAACAGTCCCAACCTTCGAAATTTTCTTACAAATACAATAAAAGCGTAAAAACTTGAAAAACTAGGGCATTTAACACAGAGCTCTTTTCCCTTGAGCATTGGTCAACGACGATTGATTTCTTTTTTTTTTATGTTATTCTGTCGAATAACAACGCCAATTTCATCATTTTGACAGTTATTATTATTATTATTATTTTTTTTTTTTTTTTTTTTTTTTTTTTTGCCCTTGTAAGAATTATTGCCAAACATATCGCCAAACTGGTCATTTATATTTAAATGAGTGAAAAAATGAAAACAGTAAATAACACCATATCAAATTTTAATGCAATGACCAATACTATAGTATAATAATTGAAAGTTGTGTTATGTTCCATATCCTTCGTTAGAAAACGTGGAGAAATGACAAAAAATCGGAAAATTTTACTTTCATTACCCATTGTTTACATATGGGTAATTAAAAGAAAAAGTGGTCTAGAAAATTTGTCTGTGCGTACGTGGTCAGAATAACTCCCGAATGAATTACCTACGATGTTCAAATTTGGCGGACTTGTTAGTGGTGGCCATGGGACATACCATTAAGATTTTCGTTAAAATCGTACGAATGTCTTTAACACAGAAATCTCTGACTCTGTCCTTTGCGCATAGCCCATCAAACAATACATTTCCCTCTGTTTCACGCACAAGAAAGGGTAATGTGATGTTTATCGAATAATATAGCCATTTTGGAGTTGTTTTATTTTACCCAAGTACAAATTATTGCAGTGAAAGTATGAAAACAGTAAATAACACCATTCCATATTCAATTTGAATTCAATGACTAATATTGTAGTGTAATTGAAAGTTGTGTCATGTTTGATACCACTAGTTGAGAGTTCAAATTTTTTTTCAAGATTTCTTACAAAATTATTAGTATTTTCTTTAGTTTATTAATTATTTCCATTTTCCCAGCAGGGGCGATTGTCCTCTCTGGCTCCCGTCTGGCGGAGCCCATGCTTAGAACTAAACAATATTCAATAAAAGTTGGGTGGTCCAAGGTACACGATGGCCCTAGGTACACAGATCACCCCTATATTTTTTTTTTCTCGTTCTTTTTTATTTTCAATCAGGTTTCATGTTACATCATGTTTCTAAAATATGTTTTCAAGAAAAACCCTGTCTATTTCATTTGCATGTATGAGATATCTTTAGCTTTGTTTTTGAACTACATTTATGGATCGCTGAAATATCTTACATAACTTATATTCATTACCTTTGTGACATATATTTCAAACATTTAACAAGATTAAACACTTCACTCACTCTTACTTCAGACACTAAACTACAAAATTTTACTTTCAACACTATTTCGAAATACTTCTAGAATTCTCTTTCAGTGCAATAATTATTTTATATAATAACACTATTATAATCCGTTGGAGTGAATTTTTAAGGTAATAAAACGCTTTTCAAGCAAAAGATACCTTGAAGAATCACCTGCAGTCTCAATGAATGCTTTGTTGACTTTCTCGCACGCGCTCAGACTCAAGTAAGAAACACAATATACTCTAAAACACAATGAAATTTCAAACCACTGCAAGTGAATATTCACACGGGAGACCAACCGACACAAACTGCCATAAATAACCCGAAAAAAACAATTTCTGGCGAACAATACTCTCTCTGAAATCACTCTGCTATACACTGGAAAGATATAAGCTCAGCATAAGGTGAGTTAAAAAGAGCAAAGTTGTTCTCCTATATTAAGTTTGTATTTATCTAACCTGTCGTTTACTCTTCAACCGACATAACCTTTACAATCGATGTAACCTTTACCATGAATACATAATAGTGAAACTCTTTAGATAATTACCTTTTTCCAGAAGCCATTGAAGAGAAGCATAAAACTAACACTTTTCACACTTAACTGAAGTTATGAAGATGTCCAGAATCTTATGCATTTCCATAATTTTGTAATTTTACATTAAATTTTAACATAAACTTCAAAAGTAGAGTAAATTAAATCTTAAAGTTATTATTGTCTAGCATAAATGTGTATTTTAAAGAACAATGTGATAAATTAATAAATATGGTGGTTCTTTTGATACATTTACGACTCAAAAAGCGGCGTTTTCGTAAACTTTAACTCATTGAAGAAACTATTTCAGAACAGTTCATTTGATCGACATCTGTATACGTCTTATTTGTGCTATTTCTTGATGTGTTTGCAGTAACTGACCAACAGTTTTCAACATAGCTGGCTCGAAGTCATTTCATCAGCTGTAGAAAAAAAGTGTGTGTGGGGGGGGGACGCCATAAATTTGGTGACAACTGCCCCCCTTTCCTCTTCTCCCATCTTCAACGATAAATTTTATAATTTCGTAACTTATAATAAAAATATTCACTAGGAAAGAAATAATTTATACTTCCTAACATTAACATTAAACGAGCGAGGGTCCAAAATTTATTGTTATTTTAATGAATATTTGGCGACTTAGTTTTTTTTTTACTTGGAAGTAAGCAATAATTCAATGTTATATACGCAACTGCTTATTTATTTAGAGTTAAATAATACTTATAAATGTGCATACTTTCAAGAAATTAAATTTATAGAGAATTCTAATTTTTTTTTTTTGTTTTTTTTTTTGAATAGCTTGTCTTCATAGGAAACAAGAATAGAAATTTAACTTAAAAGAAAGTTCATCCAAAGTTAAAAGTTGATCAAGTGTAACTGTATTTGTTAGTAAAAATACGTATACCTTTATACAAAGTAGTACAATATATTTTTATAATAGTATCATATATCTACCATAAATAGTTTTTAAGTTTTTAAATGCAAAAATAAATGACCTTTTCTCAGTTTCACTACATTTAAAGGTTAATGTTATTTTTCATTAGTAGTTTTTAGGCGGATTGAGTGCTTTTAGAAGTGGGGGACGCATGGGTATTTTCTTGAAAAATAGGGGGGGGGGGGAAAGGAGCGTCACCCGCGTCTACCCACACTTTAGCTCTGCATTTCCTCGTGAAGTCTTTGTAACGAAAATTATTACTGAAGAAAAAATTTCCAGTAATCGGAAGCAGTGCAAAAAGTACATCAACTTGATGGACATCTGGGTGTCTTATTTACTCCCCCCCCCCCTCTTTCTACAAAAAATAAATAAAAATAAAATAAAATAACGTCTTTGTGCCGGTAAGGGTGTCAATTTTACAACGTTTTTAAACATCGGCAATTTATTGGGTAATAACGTCACCATGGTTTTAGCCCTTATAAACTGTCTTTTGACGTCATCATGTGGATAAAATTGAGAAATTATGAGGCGACCTCCTTATTTATTAACCTTGGGTGGAACAGACTCCATAAACTCAGGGACCAAGTAAGCGTATTTTGAACGGAAAACGCTTAAGAGAGAGTTATCGGAATGAAAGGAAAATATAGAAAGAAATACCAAGAAAATATACGAAAAAAGAAATGAGAGGGAGGCAGTAACAAAAGGGCGAGGAATAGGTGCCTTAATGGCACTTTGATGATCCTGGAAATTTACCGCCTCTGTTTGGGCATGTAGGATTGTTAGCTTTTCTGAGAACTATGGGTGTGATTTTTCTTGGAAGCATCATAGTAGGCCAGAATAACCAGAACAAGATAATTCCCGACTTTATAGGGCGTTCTCATCCTGTAATTCGAAAGATATAATTCAAAACTTTTATTTACATCAGATCTTGCATTATTTTGTATTTGTATTTCGAGAAAAAAAAATTATTTTGCTTTAACAAGAGTATTTTGTTGTATATTACATTGTTTTCATATAAGTTTTCAATTGTCTTTGATACACGTGATTATACACGCTTTTTATACACGTGTTTTCTCTGTTTGGCGCCACTCTTTTTTTAACGCAGTGGTGTCTTATATCTCTGCTATCCCAGAAGCACCAGAAGCAAGGATATTTTGTGCAGCCACTTTGCTGTCCAAGGAGAAAGTTTACCATTTTTAAGTACACACAAATCACCCATTGATGTTCATGATACTTTACTTTCTCCAAAACGAAAGCTATGGTGCTATATTCTTCATTCATTTTTATTGAGTGAGCAATTAGTATTGAACAACATATAATCTCATTGCGTAAAAAAAGGACACATTTCAAACTTTGCTTTGAGCTGTTAACAAATAGGCGCCAATTATCTGGAAAATATTCAGGAAGATTAATTTTTTCTAGGAGTTCTCCAATTTCGTGACAAACTACAAGATTGTCTTCTTGAGAGATGAAGACTAGCAGATACTTATCTCTTGTAAGGTAAAAACTAATATTTGTTCTTTGTTCCAGTAATTTTTTTTTTCTTTCAACCTGAAAGGCAGTAATTCAGAAGCTTCATTTTGAAAAGTTGAGATCTCTGGTGAGGTCATTTAATTCATACTTATTGAAATGTTTATTATTGGTTGAAATGTTAAATGTTAAATGAAGATATACCTTCATAATCACTATCACCTTCATTAATATTAGAAGGGTGATCAGATAGACAATACTTGATCTTACAGCTCTTTGGTATGTGGTGAAACGTTGATATTGGCACTTTCCTCTGAATGAAGGACCGGCCGTCTTGCTGAGATTAAATTAGGATATTTGCTACACTTGTTTCGATTGATTCCAGTAATATATTCTAAGCAGAAATAATAGCCAACCCTTGTATATGGGATTTGGGACTTCACAAAAAGAAGTTAGAATTGCACAGTTCGCATAGAACTGCACATTTCAAGTAGAACTGCACGTTAAAGAAGCACTTATCTAAAAAAGAAGAGCTGATAGAGAAAAAATGATTTCATATTTAGATTCAACAGCCTCAACTTAGCTAAAATCAGTTCTAAAATCTTGGGCAGCAGATTTTTTTGTTGTTGACTTGTGTCATGCAATAGATTTTATGAGGATTTTCTTTTCAATTTCAGTGATAAATTTGTCAGAAAAAGGGAAATACAATTTTTTATAACTTAAATTCAAGTACATCATTCAAATTATTTTTATTTGAGTAGTAATGTACTTTCGTATTAAGTAGTTTAATATGTTAGTAATAACGTATTTTTTAAAAAAAAATATTTAAAGCGTATGAAATGTGAGTTGTATGAAAATAAAGATGTGCTTAGCAAAGCAAACTGAAATGTATTTTTTTTTTTTTTAAAGACACACTTAACAATCGAAGACAAGAGATTTACAAAAAAATTATTCTAAAGATAAGTAATTGCATATTCTCTATGAAATCTTAGTAAAAATATTATACTTAAACTAAACCGTAAAGTATTTTCTTGAAAACCATTTTACCGTTCATTAAAAAACCTTTTCAGACAGAGTAATTCGAATGAACAGACATACAAGCATCTTATATGACAAGACAAAGCAAATCCATTAATCTCCTCAAAGAGAAAAGTTCTTCCAGACACTCATGCAGACATAGAGAGAGAAAAGATTATTTCGGACTTGTTAACTTAAACTTTCGTTAAGGATTGTATTTGTCAAAAGGTTTAGTAGAAAGGCACAAATAGAGATTAACGAGTATTAACTTTTATTTGACTCGTCCTTCTGCTTCAGTTGATCCATAGGCATTTATTTTTAAAGAGTACTGTTATTTTAATAATAAAGAGTTTTTTTTTTATTTATTAAAGAATTTTTATTAAGTATTGCATAAAATCGTACATTTATTTGAATGGAAAAGAAAAACACTTTAGCTAAGACTCATATTGAAGGATTACCCAGTCCCAAATACTGATTTTAAAAATACGAAAATATATTTTATTTCGCAAGTATAGTGCAAGCTTCCTAAAAAATTACTCACAAATAAGGGAAAAACACTTTTACATTCGAACCAACGATGGCAACGATTGCAAATGAACTAACTACATATTTAACAGTTGGTTTTGCATATTCAATTCCCAAGTATTCGTCATTCTCCCCAAAATCAATAGAATAATTCAACTCTGAATGCAGATATTAAAAAGGAACCCACCAGTAAAAAAAATGAGAAGAGCGTTTATAAATTTATGTACCCGCGCTAAAATTACATTTTATTACAAGCTTCTTCGCCCACGTACTCATAGAAGAGAAATAAAACATCTTCAAGAGAGAGGGGAAAAAATATTCCCAGGAGATAGAGAACGGCTCTGAGGCGGATAAGTTGAAAGAAGGCGAAGCTGACAGTTAAGAAAGGAATGATGAATAGGTTTCATTCGAATGCAAGAACTTTCTTTTGTTTCTCTTTAGTTCTTTGTTATTTCTCTTTCTACGGGGTTGTTGTGATGTTTCGTGCGAGAAGCGGGTGACTTAAAGTTTCTTTTTCCTCGTGATTTTACTGTTCTTTATTTCAAAAAGACGTATCTGTTATTTTTATTTCAAGAAATATAACAGCTTGAATTTTTGTTGTATATCGATCAAAGTGAAGATACAAATTCTTTAAGGATTTATTCCTAGTGGCTATTCTTATGTGAATTTTTATATGATCATTTAAAAATCTTGTAGACATATCATTGGTCTTCGGTCACGACAAAAGACAACCCTTGTTTCTATTAATTTCTACAAAACTCGACAAAATAAGCAAGTTTGCATATCGTTCTTCATATTGTGCTCATAACTCTTTTCTGCGTTGTTCTCTCATTGAAAAAATAGAATAAAGTTAAGCAAATGAATTTTATAATATTCTGTATTATAATGTATTGAAAATAATGGTATTGCAGAATTTTGTTTTAATTTGCTAGCTGTTTTTCCACTCTTTTAATTAAAAATTCAGATTTATATGGCATAAAACATCACACTATCAATTTATTTGTTGTAATTCCTCCGAACTTATGATTAGTTAATTAAACTGAAAGATTATTTATGAGCTTTAAAATAACAATGGATTTTTCGTTAAGAAGAAATTATTTTACTAAATACTTATGAAATTGTCATGTTCTGCATTCTTCCGCGAAAGTTGAGCCGAATTGTATAATTAATTTAATTAAAGAATTTCCTAAATTAGTCAGAGAGAAAAACATTTCTCGTTATTTGCTAACTTATTGTTATTTCAATCTATAGTTCCCGAATTTTTAATATTTTCTTATTTAAATAGAAATTGGTTTACCGAATTAATATTCAGTTTGATTAAATAATATTTCTTTTTAATTGATTGTCGTTATTTTCATGATTTTAATTTTTCCAACTACGTTGCGATGTGTTTAATAATTCAAATTTTACTGTAAACATACTCATTGTGCAATTGTTATCGTAAAATTTTATTTATGCCTCGCATAATTTCTCTACTAATATAAACAATTCACGGATATATTTATTTTAAGAATAGTAACTATATTTTTCTTCGTATGAATTAGATATTATTAACAATGTGATAATCCATCCCAATATTAACTGATTAGACTCTCTATGCCTGTCAATGGTTTTTCAATTGTTCTGACAGTGTTACTTCTTATACAAGATGGTAAATATTTGATTTTATATGGGTCCGATATTTTAAAATAAATTTGTTAATAACAATAATAGAACATATTGTTGCACAAATTGTCTGTATATATTGTAAATAGTGACGTATTATTTCAAAATTCTATTGTAATTTATTTTTATCTTATTTTATTTATTAATTAATAGCGATTATACAAGTTAGAAAAAGGTGGCAACACCTAAAGCAATCGAGAAGTTTCGAGATATTTCTTTTTTTATGAATTGGCTGGAAATTTCGAGAATGTCTCACGCGCTTGTATATAAAAGACTGGAGAACGGGAAAGTTTTCAGATTGACTTTGGACTTCGAGGTGAGCTGATCGCTTTGTTTACTGGAGTGAGCTTGTACAATCGCTGTATTCGAAGTTGTTTTTGCTAAAGCTTGTGTTGAAGCTTGTGAGCGATTACACTGTTGCTTGTGGATAAATTTTGTGAGTTTTCTGAAGAGAGAATAAATATTTTTATACTGTAAAAACTGTGCCATCATTGCCTCAGCGGAAAAATTCGTAACAGTGGTGTCAGAAGTGGGATTTCGTAATTTTGAATGCCGACAACTAGAGGAATGATGGAAGACCAAATGAAACAATTAATGGAAATGATTGCTGGAATAAAAGCCGGACAAGAATCCACGGCCGCTGAAATGAAAGCCGAAATAAAAGCCGGACAAGAATTAACCGCCGCTGGTCAAGCCCGTCAAGAAACGACAAATGCCGAACTCGCCGCTACAATCGCCGCTGGTCAAGTCCGTCAAGAAACGACAAATGCCGAACTCGCCGCTACAATCGCCGCTGGTCAAGCCCGTCAAGAAACGACAAATGCCGAACTCGCCGCCGCAATCGCCGCCAGCCAAGAATCCACACCAGCTGCTATAATTGGGATTAAAGAAGAAATGCAATCCGAACTGGCTACAATGGTGGAATCTATGATAATAGAGACTACTACAAGTGTTCTACAATCGGTAAAAGAAGAGGTTCTGAGTGAAGTAAGAAAAGAAATCAGTGAGAGTTTTGAGGCGGTTAATGGGAAAGTTGACTGCGTGGGAGAAAAGGTTTCCATCATGAAAGAAGAGCAGGAAAAGTTTAATGACGCTGTTGAAGAAAGGCTACGGAAAATTGAAACGGGAGAAGCTATGACCGTTGCAACGCCTAAATGGGATAATGTTTCCACTGCCTTCATTACGCCACGTTCCAACATCAAAGTAGCCACTTTTGATGGGAGGTCGTCTTGGCGCGTTTATCAAACGCAGTTTGAAATTATTGCTTCTGCGAATGGTTGGGACGATACTTCGAAGGCATTCCATCTCGCAGCATCTCTTCGAGGTGAAGCTGCTGACATTTTACAGACACTACCTGAAGAGAAGCGGGGAGAATTCGTGGCGCTGGCAAGTGCGTTGGAGTTAAGGTTTGGGGAGCAGCATCTAAAGGATTACAACAGACTGCAACTGAAAGTGAGACAGCAGAAGGCCAATGAAACTCTTCAAGAATTGGCATCGGATATAGAAAGACTGTCGCTCCTCGCTTTCCCTGACTGTCCCCCGGATGTACGAGACGATCTTTCTCTGCAGTATTTCATCGACGCTATTCAAGATCCCGATGTGCAGCAGGCGGTAAGGTTATCCCAAAACAAAAACCTGAAGTCGGCCCTCGTGTACGCCATGAGAGTAGAAGCCGCGCAGCTAGCTTCTGGAAAAGACCGACGATATGTGTGTGGTGCATTAGCCGAGGATTCTTCTGACTTTGTCACCAGTAAGCTTCGAGAACTGGAGAGCAAAATTGATAGAATGATGAGAAGCTATCCCGGAGCCAGGGATCGAAGGACCAGAGTCGTTTGCTGGCACTGCAAACGGGAAGGGCATCTACGATGAAACTGCCTTGATTTGAAAAAGAGAAGGAATAACACTACCACGGATTCTCCACAACTGAATCTAAGAAGATGTCATCTCGCAGGGCAGAAGCTGCAATGTAGAACAGGTGAAGCCCCGACCAGTCGTTTCTACGTTTCATCCCGACAAGGAGGAAACCAGGGTTTATTCGTGAAGGGGGAGATCAACGGAACTCCATGTCGTCTAATCGTCGATTCGGGAGCGAACGTAACGATCGTAAGGACGGACGTGGCTCGTCGCCTGAACAGCCGACTCCTCTACACAGCGCCCTCTGTTTCTCTACAAACTGTGTCTGGTGGTAATATCTCTGTTCATGGGAAATTGCAAGTGGACATTGCCCTTGGATTTAACACCTACAAGCACACCGTTTATGTTGCCGAAATTGTAGATCCGTGCATTCTCGGACTAGACTTTTTGAAGAAAAATGGAATTACGCTGAATTTTGAGAAAAGCCAGCTGCAAACATGGAGAGGCGAAGTTCCTTTGCACGATCTAGACATGAAAGAGCTGTGCGTATATCGGATTGTAGCTCATGAAGACAATGTCATAGAGAATGCTGAAGAGTCCACATCTATGGAAAGTACCTCTCCAGCCTCGGAGAGAGAACCGAAGAAAGCGACGTTGATGAAACCCTCCCAGGAAGTGGTTCATGTGGAAATGGACAAAGTTAGTGACGAGGGAATCGACATCCGTACTCCTGTTACAAGCATCGAACGGAGGTCCCGGGATCTATCAGCTGCACCCGCGGATGATTCGGACGCAATCTCAAAATCATATAACCAGCAAGATGGGGATCAGAAACTTTCACCGCTTCTGTTGGCATACGGGAGTGCAACTCACGAGACCACCGGATTTTCTCCATCTCTAACGATGTGTGGAAGAGACCTTAGGCTCCCCAGCAACCTCCTCTTTGGACAACCACAGGACACTCCTTCCTCGCCTGTCCAGTATCTAGATGATCTGCAGGCACGTTTGGAAGCCGTACATCGGTTCGCCAGATAGAGAAACAACATCAGGACGGAGCGCATGAAGATCCGGTACTATGCCAAGGCCATGGACCGTTCATTCCAGGAAGGTGACAAACGTCGGAAAGGACTCTCCCCTAAGCTCCAGACGAACTGGGAAGGACCGTATGGGATCCTTAAAAAGATCAACGACGTCGTGGTGAGAATTCAACGGACACCTTCCTGTAAACCTAGAGTTGTACACTACAATAGGCTAGACCCATATTATGGTAGAAGTCATTGAATGGCTTAAGGACTTCACTGCCCGGGACGTGCAGTCTTTAAGAAGGGGGAAATGTTGCACAAATTGTCTGTATATATTGTAAATAGTGACGTATTATTTCAAAATTCTATTGTAATTTATTTTTATCTTATTTTATTTATTAATTAATAGCGATTATACAAGTTAGAAAAAGGTGGCAACACCTAAAGCAATCGAGAAGTTTCGAGATATTTCTTTTTTTATGAATTGGCTGGAAATTTCGAGAATGTCTCACGCGCTTGTATATAAAAGACTGGAGAACGGGAAAGTTTTCAGATTGACTTTGGACTTCGAGGTGAGCTGATCGCTTTGTTTACTGGAGTGAGCTTGTACAATCGCTGTATTCGAAGTTGTTTTTGCTAAAGCTTGTGTTGAAGCTTGTGAGCGATTACACTGTTGCCTGTGGATAAATTTTGTGAGTTTTCTGAAGAGAGAATAAATATTTTCATACTGTAAAAACTGTGCCATCATTGCCTCAGCGGAAAAATTCGTAACAATATGTTTTTGCTTTAAATTTTGGTTAAAAGTGTAGTTTTCTTAGTTAAAGTTTTAGATTACAAGTGGAAAAAGAAAAGGAAATTATTAAAAGGTTACATGAAAAATTAGCAATTGTTTTTTATGACTTTATTCTGGAAGGAAAGTGTTATGATGCTAACGTTGTAATAATTTTTTTCCCACATTACTCTTATCTACTCTCTTCAATTAGATACAATTTCAGCCAACATTTATTTAATATTTCTTTAAAGAAATTGCTCAGTTGCATATTCGAAGAATCCGTATCTACATTCCTCGAGCACCCCCTACAGCATCTACATTATAATAAGATTCAAATATTCACGCTCTACAATGCAAAATGCACGTTTACAGACCTATTCCTCCAAGAGACCTAATGATACAGCAGTTCAACAAATAGTCATTCTTTACAACATGCATTTCGAAGCATCACTCATTGGAAGGAAGAAACGACTAAAAATGGAAATGCCTGAAATTTCTTCCGGGCCAAATGGCAACAGTTAGTTCCCCTTCCTCATCCAAGGTTTATAGACAACAGTAGAAGGGAACTCGTATATCTTTTAGTTTGGGGATGGCTTTACTGAAAAACTGCAATTGGCCATTAACCACCATTGAATATGAGAACGTGACATCATTAGAAGAACTTAGTTTGATGAAAACTATATTCAAAACGCAAAAAAAAAAAAAAAAAAAAAAATATGAAAAAGTTTCACATTATATACAATAAATTAGTAAAACACGGAATAGTTTCGGATTGTATTTAGTGTTCTTTATAAGAGCATAAATTGATATACTAGCTACATTAGTTATAGAAGATATTTTTTTAATGATTAACGCGTAGGTTTCTTTGCTTGTGGTTTGACATGGTTAGAAATCTAGAAAACCTGCACTGCTATTCTTTGGTAGCGTTACGTGGTTTTCTTACAGCAACGCTATTTTCTAGATACACGTGTTAAAATACCGTAAAATGTATGTCTAACAAAACTTTTAAGAAGATAGTTGTGTAATCTTCCGTTAGCAACATCTCAGATTGGAAAACAAAGTTGCTATCCAATAATTACAAGAGACAATTGTAAAATAAAAAGTTACAAGATTTGAAGATCAATCTGAAAACTTCTATGAATTCAGCAGAAAACTTCTGAGTTGTTACTTTAATTTATGTATCGTGATTATGTATTCATATATATATATAATATATATATATATATATATATATATATATATATATATATATATATATATATATATATATATATATATATATATATATATATATATATATATATATATATATATATATATATATATATATATATATATATATATATATAACGGCTAACTGCGAAAATGTGTTAAATGAAACTTTAAAGATTTTGCTTCGTCTAAATTTAAATCTATGACTGTTGCATAGGTTACAATATTTTAGAAAACTGAAAATATGATTTAATTATAAATCAATTGAAACATTTCCGATCATATGTAAATAAAAAAAGTGTTATTCTTTAAAAAAAGAAAAAAGTAAACGTAAAATGTTACGTTTTCCTAAAATTTTTATTACTATCATTTTCCCGATTTTCCATTGATATGCTC
Organism: Linyphia triangularis; assembly: GCA_963978545.1. Taxonomy (NCBI): domain Eukaryota; kingdom Metazoa; phylum Arthropoda; class Arachnida; order Araneae; family Linyphiidae; genus Linyphia; species Linyphia triangularis. The sequence goes on from OZ021725.1 coordinate 36,499,587, forward strand.
ATCTGTAAACTAACATTATTTAGGAACCTTGCGATGAGGGAAGAGCAAAATCACGAGACTCCTCCCTCAATCATCTCTCAGCCTTTTTCTTCATCCTCTTTGTGCAAAACAAACTCATCCCTCCCAGCAGAGCATCATTTTCCGAATCCTCTTCAGTGCAGATATGGAGACGGATGCGTCGCCATGACAACGCTTGAGCGTAATGGGTTTGCTCACATTCACGACACGTACGGATTGTAGTGTGTAAGACAAGAGAAAGAGGGAGAGAAGTGGGAGAGAAAAAAAATCATCCAATTTGCTCGCATTTTATGCTCTTGTAATTTGTTTTTTATTTTGCACGTTCTTCGCCTCGAAAAGTAATTTTTAGTTAGTGACACGTGTTGGGCGAAAGTGAGTATTTCCTACCCTTTTAGTTGACTTATATTTAACTGAGAAGGATGTTGTATTAGTTTTTGGAGGGTTTGTTAGTACAATTCTTCTTTACGGTTTGGAGAGTTTATAGAATTCCTTCAGTGGGTCTCTTGAAATTTAAAGAATTATAACAAGGAATGGAAATACAAAGAAAAATATAAATGTCTTGCTAAAAAAAATATGTCTTTTGAAATAAATATTTTCAAGAAAATGCCATTGAGTGTCTTTGATGACGGTTTAACTCAAACCGTTGTACATTTATGCTCTGATGTAACAGTAATAAGTAGTTTTTTATTTATGATTTTGCAAATTTAATTTCAAATTTCAATTGCAAATTTCTCAAAAGATACACTTTAAATATCTGAGAACTTAATCTGATTAATTGACCGCCATAAAAAAACAGGAACGGATAAAACTTGTTACTTAAAAATACTGTTGAAAATTTAAAAATTATAAACAACGTATTATTTTTGGATTTTATTTTATCTTGAGAAATTTGTGTTTCAACTTAAAAATTTATTTGATGATAGTAATGTTCTTAAGTATGTACAAGAGTTAGTTCTCCAAATTTGTCTCATATACTACAAATATTGTATGTTTTTACTTTTGTGAAAAATATAAAATATTAATAATTATCTGTAAAAACTACAACTAATTACTACTTCAGAATCAAACATATTGGAAAAAAAAAAGAAAAAAAAGAAAAAAAAATTGTTTACTAAAATTTTACTTATTTAGTAACCATAAATTAGAATATAAAGAAGACCAATCCTAAGCGATTTTTTTTATTGTTTGTGTTCATTATTTTCGTAATTTCATTTTATTTTAATTAATTTCATTTTATAATTTAATACTAGTAATTCCCAGAAATTCCTTTTATATCAAATACTGTATGTTTATACTTTGGTTATCAAATATTTTGAAAATCTATTATTTCACCTCATTGGGATTTTATAAAAGATTCAATTGCGTTATAAAATATTCCAAACTTTTATATTTTAGATAAAAAAAAAAAGCACTGATATTTTTTTTTGAATTGAATTGGGATAGTATGTAAATACAATTAACAAACATTAAAAAAATCTATCATAAAGCAAACTAAAACATCTCGCAAAACGAATGATAAAAAGAAAAAGAACAATACGAGCTTAGCGCCATCTCACGGGGAACATACAAAATATGGTTTAAAACAAGAGCTTCAATCTGGAGAAAATAACAGTGACATTAAAAAATATATATATATATATTTTATCACCGAGGGAGACATTTTAATGTGAAGAGGATAATTATTTTCACCAGAATATTCATTTATTTGGGAATACAGATGTTGATGAAAGCCCCCGGGATTTTTTTAAAAACCAATTCCGACTTCTTTTTTTTTCATTTTTTTTTTTTTTTCAATTTTTTTTTATATCTCCTTTTAATTAAATTAAGAGAGAAGAGAAAACACCGTTAGGGAAGAATTTGGATTTTTTAACCGGAAACAAGTCGTTTTCTGACATTTTTTTTTTCCTTCTATTAAACGCATTTAATGCGAATAGATGTTGATTGAAGCGAATTTAATTAATTTTCGTTTTTTTAATTAACTGTTAATGATTGATATGATCGGATCTACAGTCCGGAATAGAATGGAACTCACGTAGTTTATTATATGTAATATTAGATGAGGCTAAGGGTATAGTAAGTAAGTTAGTATTCGTATTAGATATTTTAGTAGTGGCATACGAATTCGTTTGATAAACTGAAAATGGAAAGTTTATAAAAGGTCAAGTTGGGAGCATTGAAGGAAAAATAAAAAAGAATTAGTATCATCATTGTGTACTGTAGTATGAGAAGAATTTGAAAATACTAATATCGATAAAAATTATATGTTAACAGTTTTTGACGTTTGGATATTGCTGAAATTCTATTTATTTATTTTTTTGGCATTTAAATACAAGAGTAATTTGCAATTAATGCAATGATTACGCTAAAGGCGCTGGTTACTTTAAATTTAGCATGTTTATAGTAAGAATAACTAACATATACTCTATTGTAAGAACGTAAATATTTTACAAAAAACTTTGTACTATATTGACTGATTTGTTAACATCAGGATGACTAGACTAGTTTCCGAAATTGTAGAATTTAATTATGAAAAATACTTAAATATTAAAATTTGTTTGAACTAGGTTTCTTTTTTAATGTCGTATCCAATTTAAAGAACTAAATTTTGAATGGACGCATATGAGAGAGAAAGCAAGAAACACATATTCTCATGCTGTAATAAAAACTTTCCCAATTTTGGAAAAATCTCATTTTTTTTTTTAATTAATTAATATGAATTTTTTCAGTTTTTAGTCAAAATATAAAATTTAATTTGAACTTTAAGGTTTCAGTTTTCTTTATGTTACACGAATACTTTGTGCAATAATTATTGAACATATAGCATAACATTTTTTAAATTAATAAATAATAAGGATTTAAATAAATATTTGTTCAATTTGTACTTCCTAACGAATATTTAACATTTTAGCACGAATTTCATATTTTATATAGTTAAACCTTCAAACTTTCCATCAAACGGGTGTCAGCAAACAAGAAAATTTTAAATTATCCGAGAAAATAAAACAAATAACAATTCTTAGAGATGTTTTAATAGACGATTTGTGTACCTTGGTTATTTCAAGTAATTTTACTTTATTTCAATAAAACGCTTCCATAATTATCGATAATTTTTAAATAATACTTAACCGTGTTTTAATATCTTATAACAATTTATTTTATTTCTTTCAAGGCTTGATTTTCTTGCTGTTCCACTAACTTTTGTTTGTGCTGCCATCTGATGGATTTTACTACAATAGGACACATTTTTTGAAATTCAAACGTTACCAATTTATAATTCTCATAGATACTTTAATTTTTTTCATGAAAATTTTAACTCATTATAAAAATAAAAACGAATATTTAGGATACACTCTAAATATCATTAGATCATAGGCCCCTTTTTTAAATTCATTACAACTGTTGTGTAATACAATTTAAAATATATTTCAGTTTATTATTAATAAAACTACAACGTTATGGCAACAACAATTTAATACATATATATCACTAATTATTGCTTACATAATATTTTTATGCTATTAAAAATTTCAGATATATAAGTTATGAATTATTAAAAATTACATGAACCATAATAAGAGTAATATTAGAAATGAAATTAAATCAACCAAAATGAAATAATTTGCTAAAGAAAATATATATTCTACTTTAATGAATATAATTCAAAATTTTCATTCTACACTTTAATATATATTGATTAGAACTGAAGGCACTTGGAGTTTAACAATTGCTAAATTTATTTTGTGTGATTCAATAAAAACTCCCACTACATTTAATAACAGAATGAAAAATAATTGAAATATAACGGGCAAGAAATAATAAGAAAAATAAGTAACTTTTTTAAATATTTATATTCTTCACCTTTATGAAAAATATGTTTTTAATAACCATTCAATGTATTACTTTTCAAATGAAAGTTGATATAAAACCAAATCTTAGCAACTTTTCTTTCATAACAATTTATCCAGCATAACTTTCTACTTTGTTTTAGCAGATAATAGAATGTTTAGAAAATTTAAGTAAGGGAAAATCCAATAATTACAATATATAAATACTTCAACTTTCAAAGGTAGTAGCGCGTAGACTTAAATAAATACTCACAAAACTTAAAACAAAAGAAATTTACCTTGTTGTCCGGCAGATGTCGCCACCATTTTAAGCTTCCTGGAACCATTTTGTGCAGTGGACGGATTGGATGATGAGGCAGGAATAAAACTCCCTGCATCTTTGTTGCTGGGACAAGGAATACCACGCCCGTTTGAGGGGCGAAAAGGAGATGGAAGCCTGGAAGAGAAGATCAGAACACATCCATACATATGTACGATTGAGAATTTAGAGGGTTTTTTTAAAGAAAAAATGTAGAATGACGTGAATAAAGTTTAAATATTTGTTCTCTTGTTAATGAATGAAATGGTTTTTTGTAATATTTATAAATTAGTGAAAAGAAATAAATAAGATAAATTTGAATGGAATGAAGAATTTAAGTTAAATTTCTATTTGCATTTGAATTTAAATTTAATAACAGATGTAGAGTTATTATTGTAAGGCTTCGGTTGGTTGTTTTCAGATTATCTGGCGCCGTCAGCAACACTAGGGCAATAATGCGCCGAACGTTCGTCATTAGACAAGCCAACATACATTTACAAACACCCATGCCTAACACGGGACTCGAATCAGCAACCTTGCGGTCTAGAGGCTAGCACGCTAACCATTATACCGTTTGGTCGACCGTAAGGCTTCCGTATTTACTACTATATTACTTTTCGTAATTATACCTATAGCATTTACAACGAGAAGCATTAAAATTTTTATAGTTTCGTGAATGTAAAATTGTTAGTTTTTACCTCGATAAGTATAGACTTTTATTCCAATAAAAAGATTACTAATTTAGATGTGGTTCATAAACTACAATACATTTTTTTAAAAAGGGACATTTTAATTTCAAACTTGGAATTTTTTTAGATGAAAACAGTTTTAGTTTTATTTGTAAATGAAAGATAGTAATGGAATTTTTTTTAACCACAACTTATGAATAGTAAAAGAAGTTTTTACACGTATGGATAGTGGATATACAAGATTTTTTAACTCAGAATATTAAAAGTTCCCAATTACTACATACTTTAGACTCCTACGGCTTAACATTTCTAAATCCTTTAAAACTTTATTTGTGTTTTGCCCTTAGTAGCTAAAACTCGTCCACAATTTCAATTTGGAATGAAATTTAAAAGAACATTTCCGACAAGAGCTAGGTAAAGGATTGACACGCATAAAAAGTATGCATAAAGTAAAGACTAAAATCTTGCAGACTGTAAATCTTCAAATTTATCATATGGTTAGTAACCTTACAATCACCACAAAATTAAAAAGTTACTAATATTTTGACAGTCGTAAGATATTATAAAGTATACTTATTAATTAAAATAAATAATTTTATTGTAACTTTTATCAAAAATAATTTATAGCACTTTATGACATAAGTAGGAAAAAAAAAACAATATATCATTTTTTAATATTGACGGCAATTTATAATAAAAGGTAATCCCCCAATCGACATTTTAATCATATAATTAATAAGCATTATATTTTGTGGGTGTCCTTTGTTATAATTCTCAAAAAACCCGGAATATAAAAAAAAGAGAGAAAAGAAGAAAGCGAAAAAAAAAGACTTCTATCACTTACTTAGAGAGCATTTCACTCCCGTTAGACGGCGCCACCATTCCTGATTTGACTATGGCTCCTGATGAACTGACATTAGTGATTGCAGTGGAGGTGATAGTGCTGGAATTGGCAGAGTTTTTGGACGCGACGCTGCTCGATGTCTTCTGAGCTTGTTTGTAACGGGATAAGTTGAAGAATAAGCTCAGGATTACTTTAAGATTACCTTCTCTCAAATCTGGAAGAAAAAAAAAAAAAGGTTAAATAATAATTAAAAAAAAAAAAGAAGATATTTCTTTCGGTAAAAATTCCAAGAAAAAGCTTTTTTTTCTTCTTTTTTTTTTCTTTTCCCCAAAATGAAATATTTTTTCCCCCTCAATTGTTGTTTACTCTAAATTAACATTTAATTTCATTTTATAAATTATATCACTTTAAAAGCATTTTAATGTGTTTAATATAAAAAATTAGGGTTATAAAATGGTCAAACAACAATGAAAACAATTAACAAAAATACGATTCGATGAAATTTAAAAAACACCCTTCAAATTTTGATATTACGATTTGTTGCTATATATAAGTTGCATTAGCCTACAAGATGCAATATTTTCGCTATTTTAATTTACTCACCTTTTGGGGTGACTCCTTCGATAGAGACGCCCAATTCTCCGATATAAGAGAGGCAAGAAGTGATGTTGTCCACCTGAAAAACGGATTGAACGATAAGTTAAATTTTTTATTCAAGAACAAGAACTTTATTAAACATTGTTAGTTATTGAGGTCAAGGAGCAAACGCCCATCCAGATCGCTCATAAGTATATTACAATATTTATATTGAAGAAGCAGAACAAAAAGAATTACATGAAAGCAAGAGGAAAACAACACAATCGAAGGAAAACACTAAACTAAAATCTGGCAACAAAAATCAGATACAAACAGGCTATAAACTATATAGTTTGTGAAGGACACATAATTTATCACAATTTAGTTTTCAATATAACAATAAAAGAAGTTAAATCATTAGATCAAATGTATCTGAAACTTAAAGTTCTTAATTATTGTCATTAAAAAAATTTAAACAAGAAGTATTGAAATATTTCTACGTCCACGTTAAATAAATATTTTTAAATTTTTTCTTTAAAAGGATTTCGATTATCAACTGTTAATATGTTATCAGGAAGTGAATTAAAATTTTGTGGAGTTAGATAGTGAAAACTTTCATGAAATAATTCTTTATTTTCTCTTGAAATACTGTAACTTTTCTAAGACTATAAGTTACTGAGTCATTGAGAATACAAACTTTTTTGTTTTTTTGGTAAATGAAGCATGTTTATTCAAAATTTAAAATTGGATTAGCCAAATTTTCTGATGAGTTACCATCTAGCATCCAAAGGAACTTATTTTGTGTACATATCAATGGTCAAATATTATTTAAATAGTCACTACCCTAGGAAATAATACCATATTGCATTATCATTTGAATCCAATAAAAAATTTTGTTTTAAAAATGAGATACTGACATAATTTTTAAACTAATATCATGAATAGCTACAAAAACAAAGTTTATTATTTACTTTTTTCTTTATATGCTATTTTTATTTAAAGGATTGATATATTTTCAAACGAAGATGTTTAATACTTTTCATTCTGTTTTTATATGGCAGTTACAGTTAGTAATATTGCTTTGAAACAAATATGATAAAAAATTTCTCAGATTTTGTGGCAATAGTATTTTGTGGTTTGCTGAACCGTAAGTTTTAGAAAAATAATTAAAAATAAAAAAATTTCATATTATCATTTCGAGAATTATACACTGTAGAAGTGAAAAATTTTAAGGTGCATCTTCAGTACCTAAATCCTTTAAAAATACTAATCGATTTTTTGAAAATAAAATGTTCGTTGTCAAAAAGGAATACAATCTACTTATTAATTACAATTTCAATCACTGTAGAGAAATTTAATAAAACTGGGAATTAGTCCTATGATTACCTAAAATATTTTTTTCTCTCCTGCTTTATATATATATGTGTTACTTTAGCCACTTTTAAACTATAGGGAAATATACTTTTAAAAGACTTATTTATTCGACTAACAATAATATCCGGTTTATGTTTCGTAAGAATTTCGACACTATGACAGGAAAATTATTACATGCAACCGAATTCTTCGCAATTAGAACATAAACTATATTTTTGAACTATAACGTAAGAAATTGCATGAAAGTAGAAATAATTGCCTTCTGGATTAGTTAATTTTATTTCAAACGAATTTCACAAAACGCTAACAATTAAAGATTTGCAATTACACACACACACACACACACACACACACACACACACACACACACACACACACACACACACACACACACACACACACACACACACACACACACACACACACACACACACACACACATTATTGAAAGCATTTAAAACGTTTTTAATATTATTATTATTCGGCAAAATGTTTTTTGTTCTTATTTTTATCGATTAAAGAATTGACAAAATTCAATTGCTTTCTTTGATTTCTTTTTAATTTAGAAAATTCCTGTTGATTCTGGAATCTCAAACAATATTCCTAGATTCAATGCAGATTTCAGTTGCATGTCCTGAAAACAACTTTTATTTTTATTTTTCAAGTCTAATTTTTTTTTATCATTTATAAGTTTTATGATATAATTATTTATATACCCTTCCCCCCATCTTATTACGCTAAGCTGTAGGTCCCGTTCTGATTAGCCGTTATTGCCGTATAGGTCGTTCTATATTGCCTATAGCCGTATAAATCGTTCAGCGCACAAAACAAATCCCCCCTTCTTATTTTTCCTTACCTTGTTAAGAATAATAGCACTTTTCTCCATTGCCCTTTAGATTTTAATTTGAATATCATTACAATATTCGATATCTTTAGTTATATTTGGTGCTTGTAACAAAGAAATTTCTTGTTCTAGTTTTTTGTAATCGCGAGTCTTTTAATAGTCTGTTCAGAAGGAAAATATACATATTTTAGTGTAATTTCACGAATAATGATTTTACACAAGGCAGGAAAGTGATAATAGTATAAACGTAACTGAATTATAAAATTTACTGACAAAACTTTAGATGATACCAAAACTTCTTCTATCTCAAGCATGGAGCATTTTTGCCAATTATAGAACATTAATTGACTAATCACCTTATATTTATTGAAAACCATAAAATAGGAAATTATTATAATTTGTTTTCCTTTTAAAAGCGAACACTAAAAAATTAACGCAACAAGGTACAAACAGAAATCTATAAATAAGAAAATATTTATATTGTTTTATTTTTAAATATTCAACTTTCAGAGATACTTTAAAATACAATAAAACTGTAAACTCAGCAAATCGGTGTATATAACTAAAATACATCATGGGAATTTCATAAAATGTCAGAGAGCAATGCTTCAATAATCAGTAAGCAAACAAGACTAAGAAAAATACTTGGTAAGAATTTACAGTTAATATTTCATTCGGCTTAAGTAAATAACATTTTTCAGCAGTATGGATTTAAGGACGATATTTAAAGTTACATTGCGACATAGGTCATAATACCTGTGTTGATCTCCATATTCGGAACATATTTGCTAGGAAAAGACAAAGAGGTCATTATACAGACATACCATTAAGTACACGACCTTTTGTGTTAGGTATTTACTTTTTTAACACACCTTTGAAAGCAAATCGCCTGTACCAAAGATTCCGGGACAAAGCAGAATATAAAAGAATAAAGATCATAAGATGAATATTTTGGACTAACTCTTGGACAAATATTGGCACACCGCGTTTTGTTGCTTATGAGTTGTTAAAATAGGGATCGCAATGCTCAAATAAGAAGTCGTTTCGTAAAGTAAACATTGCATAACGATGGAAAGGCCAAACGTTTACCTTCTGTATTTCTTTGGTTGAAGGATTTGGAAAGGGGAGTTTTTAGAATGGGAGGGAACGGGAGTGCTTTTATTCGGTGATCCATAGATATTTATGTGTGGGAAATAAATCGCATTTTGTAAGGGAAAATGTGGGAAAATTTACTTTGGGAAGTATTTCTTGTTGCAGAGAATCGTGAAACGATAAGAAGAAAAAAATTGCTAACAATAAAAATAACCTTATGCGAATATTTTGGCATTCTAGTTTTGAATGGGGCATAATGAAAATCAATTTTTAGTCTGTAAAATGTCCTCCAATAAATAATGGTAGGCTTAATTTTCTTAATCGATGAAAAGTTATTATTTAAAAGTAATTTAAAATCCCAAAGGAAAAAAAAATAAGATTATACAGTATCTAGGTTAGGAAAATAAGAAAAATACTGCCCTTAAATTTTTGTTTCATAATCAAAATTGAATATAAGAGTTTATCATTTAAGCAAAAAGCAAATTTTATAATTTGAATCATTTGAGGGTATTACGAAGCATAATAATATAACTGATAATATTGCAATATATTGAAAAATGATCTGTATAAATCTTATTATAAAGTATAAAATAAGAAAGTGATTAATGAAAATGTATCTTCCATTTATAAAATACACTGAATTTTTGTCATTTAAAAAAAAAAAAAAAAAAAAAAATTACGTGTAACTTCAAACAGAAAACTCATAGTCCAATTTTGTTGCATTTTATATCAAGTTTTATACAATAGTCAAATTTATTTCACATTTATTAGGTAAGTTTTATTAAACTTTCTGCAAAATTATGAGGGACATAGTAACAAAAATAAGAATGTTTTAAATACGCAATACATCAAATGCATTTTATGAATTAATTCAAGAACATTTCTTTAACATTTTAGGTTCCAACAATTCAAATACACATTTTATACATCTTGTAAATGGCCCCGATTTGTATTTCATTCTTGAACTAAAGAAGATGAGTGACATTAATGAAAACAGGGAAAACTTTCTTAGCAAACATAACTCAAACCTCCAAACAAAATTAGCGGCCATTCACTTATCTTGATGAATATTGCAGCATTTTGCACTAATATATAACAGAGTTTTGTTTGTTTTCATTGTCGATTAGAATCAAGAAAAGTTGTAGAATATTTCGCATGGAGCACTAAAAATGTTAAATAATGCTGTACAACATGAGATGGTTTTGTTCTATTAATGTATTTATATTAGGATTCACATTAAATACAACTTTGTTTGACACTAAGTGGTGCCTTTTCATTTGTTTTATATGTAGTCAATAAGAGAATTGTTATACATTTTGATTTAAGATAACTTTAATTGGCAGGTAGTAAATAATTTCTTCAACAAGAAAATGTTTACTTATTGAATCGAAGTTGTTATAAAAATTAATGTAGCTAAATAAATTTGTACACAACAGAGATGTGGAATAAATGATGTTTGTATAGTGTGCATAGTGTAAAACATGATATTTTATGTCACATTAAAAGACACTGAGCATTTTCCGCATTATCGTTTGCATAGTTTAGATATGTTTGCCATAGAAATATAGGTTTACTTCTACATGAAACACGTTGGATACTTTTATAGCATATCAACTTAAGATAAATTCATTAAAAAAAAAAAAAAAAAAAAAAAAAAAAACTGTATAAGACATAATTTCAATTAATATTTTGCCTTATGAAGTTTTTGTTTTTTATGTATCTAATGGGAGTTAAATGTTAATTATTGTGTAAAAATATGATTTTACGCTTAAAAATATATTTACCTTTATTGATATACGATTCAAAATGAATCGTAATTCTAAAATATACCAGAGTAATTCATATAAACTATACATATATTTATCTCCTGTAGAGAAATTTCTGGCTTTGTTAATTGACTTATTCTGGCAAAACAAATTATAATGTTAAGTAACGACTTTTAAAGTTATTGTGACTTCGTGAGGGTGTGTTTGCTTAAACAAACATGAAGTTAACGTTGGTTGACTGTTCCATAAAACGATCCAAATGTTTTCTTTACATAAAAAACTGGTATTTTTTTAGAACTATCTTAAGTACCCAAATTCCATTATTGATGATATTAAAAGTTTACAACTAACCAACGAAAAAGTTAATCCCTATTACACCTCAAATATACACTCCTTCTTTCGTGAAATTAATTATTACGCTTCAAAAAGTCGACTAATCCTTGTTTAATATGCATTTAGCATCGTTAAAACAAACGAGAAAAATATAAACTAAAAATAAAAGGTTAATGGAACTCAATAAAGAACAACGTACGTAGTTTGTTTCTTATATAAAAAAATCCTAAACTTTCGAGGTAAAATTAAGAAGTAATTTTTTTTATTTATCTGGGATGAATCTTTAAAAAAAAAAAAAGTCTTTAGAAAGACGTTAAAATTGATTTTGAGAAACTAGATTAAGACAACGTTTACATATTTGAGTTTGAGAGCGTATGATTAACCTTTGTTTTTGGTAAGAAAATTAGAAACAGCTGTGGTAAATGAAATCATCTAATTTAACTATGCTTAATTAATAATTTTTAAATCGGCATTAATTACAAAACTTTTCATTGGTCTAGTCATTAAAAAGAAGCTTTAATCATAAAGTACATTACTGATGTTCAAGATCAGAATGCAGTTTAAAGAAAGTCTTAATTTATTACATATTATTTTAATTGTAAGAAACACACGCATAGGTAAACTAAAATTAAACAAGTAAAAATAATAATAAATTAGTAAAGTAAAAATAAATAAAACTTATATATTAAAGTACAATATAGGTTTTTAATTTTTTTATAATGGATATTCCCTTCATAAGCGAAAAAAATATGTATTTAGAACCGTCCCGCATATAAAAAAAGTGAATAAGACGCATACAAATAGAGAAACGTATGGGAAAGTGACAGCTTTCAACAAAGTTTAAAAGCTGTATTTCAATACAATTTTAATGTCCTACAAAATATTTTTATACAGAAATTACATGCATATATATATATATTTTTGTAATTCTTTAATTTTTTCTCTTCAAGTTGTAATGCATCCAAACAGTAGAATTTACCTTGCAGCCTTCTATAAGGTTAATTAAAAACTTCTAAGCCTTCTATAATTTAATTAAATATATCTTTACAAACAGCAGAGAATTATTTAATACATGTAATTGAGTATAAAATACACACAAACGTTAGTATTTAATTTATTTAGATACCATTAATTAATAAATTGGACAAAAATAATCCATATGATGCTTTGATCTGGGTAACTGGTGGTACAATTTTGAAGTCAAATACGGTTTTATTCGCCACATCGTCAAGAGTGTAAAAGTGACAATTCCAACTAGTAGAAGTTTTTAGGAGTGCAGGAAAACTTCTAGAGCGCAAATTAAATACAAGCTTAGAGTTTGAGAGCAGCACTCATATACCATCCATTTATTTCAGTGATCAAGTTGAAGCGTTTACTAAACAGTGGCTCTTCTCTTCCTGTTTCCAAATATATTAAAAACGATTTGAGACTAAAAGTAGAGTTAGCACTTTTTCACTCTTAGCCAATAGTATCCTTAGTAAACTATGGGAGACCCCATAATTCTTTTTAATTCATATCATTAGGGAAAAAAATCAATTAGAGAAAACTGGAGATATTTGAATTCACGGAAAGGAAATAATTGAAGATCGAAGAGTGATGGAACGGTTTAAATAACTGTTAAGTGATTTTGAGAAACGCAATTTAATGGTTTTAAAATACATAGAACCAAACTGGAACGTGTTTTCTGTTAACTATATTAAGAAATATATATCCCCTAACCCTCGATTGGCTATGCTTAAGTCATTGTCAATCATAATATTTTGAAGAAAACCCAATAAAAATAGCACCGAAGCACACACTTATTACTTTAATAAGCCTAAAATTTGCGATTCAACTTTATAAAACCTGTAAGCATGATATATTGAAGAAAATATTAAAAGCAAAAAAAGATTTATCGCTTACATTAGTTTACCAAAAATTTTTATTTAAAAAATAAGTTTTTTAGGAAAAAAAAAAAAATTAAAAACATATTTGTGGAAGCTAGGAATAAACAGTTATTACTATTATTTTTTTAAAAACTCTATATTCTTGACTATAGTGGTTCTGTTTAATTGCTGTTTGTTTGTGACAACAGCAAAATATATTTTACTACATTTCAAGCTCCGGTGGTGTCAAAATTTACCCAGTATGTTTCTCTAATGTTTTGGTTGAATTTTATAGTTTAATGCCCCTATTTATAAAACAATTTCGTTCAATTATTATATTAGTTAATTAAAAAACAATTATCTAAGAAAATCCTAAAGCATTTTAATCCAATCAATATATAACTTTTTTGTGGCCAATTTTTTTTCGCGAGTCTGAATAAATTGTCTAGTGAAAATAAAAAATAATTGTAGGTTGAATGCGCTGCATGGGGTCAATTGAATTTTTGGCATTTAAGAAGAGAGACGTCAAAATTTTATGAAATCCTTTCATTCGTACGATAATGTTAATAATATATTTCAATCTTTCTTAATTTTAAAGAATAGTTTAAATAAATTTGTAAATGTGACTTACCGATTAGTTTTGTCGTTAAGCTAAAATTAGATGCAGATACACAAAATATATATTTTCTGAATGTACAATTTAGCAAGGCTCTAATAAGATTCCCATAAATAAATAAGCGTGTTTAAACACTTTTGCAAACTAAAAAAAAAAAAAAAAAAAAAAAAAAAAAAAAAAAAAATCAATTACTTTTACAAGGACCAAACGAAACACAATCCCGTTTTTTATGTTTCCTTTAGGTAAACCACTGCGAAGGGATAGGACATTAATTCTACAAAAACAGTTCAGTTTTCCGATATGAAAAACTGATATTCTTCAAATGATATTTTTAATAATGAAAACATTGGAATGTACTGTAATTTTATAATATTCAAAATCCTCACGAGTAATGTCTAGCAGCAACATTAAAAAATTTAAAAATAACTAAATCTAGAAATATGTGTAATCTAGTAATGAAATATGTGTTTATATCTTAATATGTTTCCAATATTAAAAGTTTATCATTATCTGCCATATTTTATTTCACTCATCATCATTAGGATAATGAGTAAACATACTATCATGCTATGAAATCTGGGAAAATCCAATTGCAAGAGATTGGTTTTGTTACAAATGCTTGAACTTTTAATATCACTCTATACTGAATAGGGTTGATAGAAATTGAGAATTTCTTCCATGTTTCAGGCAAATTTATCAATTGTATCAGAGTTGTGAATGTATTTTAATGTATTTAAAATTTAACCCTTGGTGTTTATCAGTATTCAAATGTTAAATTATTCATATTTTACAGGAGAGAAACTTTTAAAATAGTGGTAAAATTTGGAAAATAGTTACGGAATCGAAATTTTATGGGTTACAACTTAAAAAAATATATAGGGTATAAGTTAAGTTATATGCGAACACGAAATTAATATCTTAGTATTTAATATTAATAGACATTATTAAAAATAATATATACATTTAATTAATGAAAAATGGTAGCAGTAGTAGTAGTTTT
Source organism: Linyphia triangularis (assembly GCA_963978545.1). Taxonomy (NCBI): domain Eukaryota; kingdom Metazoa; phylum Arthropoda; class Arachnida; order Araneae; family Linyphiidae; genus Linyphia; species Linyphia triangularis. Next base: position 36,514,747 of record OZ021725.1, read on the forward strand.
ATTTTGATACAAAAAAGACCACTAATTTATTATTTATTTATTGTACTTTGACTTTATAACTGATTACACCAAGTTTAGCGAAGTTTCTCAAAATTAAAATAAAAAATTAAATACAATTAAAAAAAATCGAAAGTAAAATTCCATTATTATTATTTTTTAAATTTTTTATTTTTTATTTTTCTGAAAAGCAGTAATTAAAAAATTGTTATTTAATACATTACATTTCAAATTCACTCAATTTACTTTGCTGGCAGAGTTCATATTTGCAATGCATTTTGATCAAATATAAACAAACAGTAACTCTCTCTTAGCTAGCAAACAAAAAAAATGGCATTTTATTGACTCGTTGAATGAAAGCGGCACAATTTAAACAAACACATTAAAATAATACTATCAGCGGTGAACACTCTACATCATTTGAAAAGTAATTACCACATTTTAAACATTTAATCAGCCATCATTGACGCAAACAAAAAGAAAAAAGTACGAAAACAATTATTGAAATTTCCAATACTTTCCCCACAGACATTCAACCAAAACTGAACTTCCACAATCCACCAACAGCCAAACTTCACAAATTCTCTTCCAAAAAAATGAACTTTGAGGAGATGGAGAGAAAAAAAAAGTAACTCCATTAACATATTTATATTTCTCTTGCTAAAATATGCCTTATCTGACCATCTCTTTAGAGAACAAAAAAAGGTGGAAACTGCTCTTTTGTCTTCTATGGGGCAGATGGGAGAGTGTACCCACGATGAAAAGGAAGATGCAATGATATCCCGAGTAAATTGAGGAAGAGGTCGACTGTAAATCACGAGATTCTGTCCTCCGATAAATGAGAGTTGGGAATTGAATAGGGGGTACTGCCGCTGTGGATGGTGTTCTCTGTCTCCAGATGTGAGTATTGTTGGTGAATGTGGATGTGTTTGGTAGTGTTGTTTGAATGAATTGAACTGTGTGGCAATGTTTTAGATTTCTATAAATTTGGAGAGTTGAAGAAGTATATGAGTATTTGTTTTTTAATTGTGAATAAAATATCGTGTGGGGATGAGATGAATTAGTAGTAAGTATCAATGCGATATGTTTCAAAGCTGAAATACTTTGAATATGCTGCTAGGGTGAAAGTGAATTTCCCTTTTGTATATTTGAACAGAAAACGATGTGTAACTTAGCATCTTAATGCATCAAAAGAACAATTTGTTTATTAATGAATAAATGTACATATAATGCTAAATATAAAGAAAAATATATTTATAAAAGAGAATATACCTTGATAGTCACAGCTGCGAAAAATCCACCTCTTAGAATATATGTTCCGATATAACATGACAATTTTGAAAAAGTAGAGAAAAATTGCAACAGAAAGTAGCATCATGGTCTACACTTTTGTTAAAGGACCGTGTATTTATATAAAAACGTTTGGTAATGATTAATACATGCAACATTAATATTGATTTTAATTTTGTTGTAAGAGGGTTATAAAAACTGACTTCAATTTAAAATTTAAAGTTTGATATTCATTATAAAAGCTGATTTAGATTAATTACAGTGATATACATAAAAAAACTGATGCTGGTTTATCTATACCAGAGAAGCAGAAATTTCGACCAATATTCTCCTTAAGATGATAAGTTCTTATGTGGTGCATTCTTAAAATGCATACTTTCGATATCTTCAATAATTTAGTTCATAGTGTAGGGTTTTGAGATAAATAATAACTTCTTATGTTTATCATATATTTAAAAATAAAAATAGGTATATTTTAAATTATTACGTATATTATAAACATAAAATATTTTGAATATTGAATTTTTACATTTCAAATGAAGAACGTATAAAATGAAATAATTAGGATTCTCCCTATTTTTTTAGAAATAAATTCGCCATTGTTCATTACTTTTATGAGTTTCATGAATTTTTAGTTAGTTATTTTAATGATGTTTGATAAAATGTCCAGCAATTACGCGTGACTGCATCCCCATAGTAACATGCACAACAAACAAAATAAAACAAAAATTTATCGTGCATCGAATTCAGTTCGAGAACAATCAAGCTCATTAAGAAATATTTAATACAGAGCTTCTGCAATAAACGAGCTGAAATATATTTACTCAATAAGACATTCTCTCTAATTAGAGGACTGTGAAGATCCCAATAAGCTCCAATTATCTCATTAAAATAAACGAGAGAAAAATAAAAAATGAATGAGCAAGACAAATAAAAGCATCAACTGTAAAGAAGGAGTTACATCCACCCTTTACCCGCCCTTTCTGGAAGACTTGATTAGAAGAGCAGTCACACAGAGTTTAGTGATCATTGACGGCCCTAGTAAACTGTTCAATTACGAAGTCATTTGAAGAACGGTTTTCAGCGTAATCAGAATGTCCCAGAACCATGTGAATGACACCGTATCTTATTGTTAAGAGTATGAGTGGATAGTTGGTGGGCGGGTCTCAGAATAACTTCTGTTACAATGTTCTTAATTTATCTGAATGATGTACATTGGGAAGATAATTTTGTTGAATTGCATGTGGATTCCCAAATGTTATGATTAGTGTAAAATGATTGAATGTAAATGATTAGACGTAGTCCTTAAAAAAAGGCCAACCTGATGGATGTGGAGTTAGTGCTTTGGCCTCGCAGGCCAAAGGTCGAATCCTGTTTTAGGCATGGATGTTCATTGTCGTTCAGAATCAACATTAAACTGTAAGTCCCGGCCTGATTAGCCGTTATTGTGCACAAAAATAGGTCGTTGAGCTTACAAACAAACCAAACCTTAAAAAGAGTTTAAATTATGTTGTAATTATTATGACAATTGTATTGAAAGCCTTAGGAGTAGCAAAAAATACTTTTAAATTTAACGAGTAAATTTTTAAAAAATAAATAAATAAATATGGTGGTAACATTGTCCCAATAAATTCACTATAAAGGTGTGAGAGGAAGAAAACTGTATATTTATTTTCTCTTAAATGATTAAAATATTTAAAAAAAAAGGTTAAAATGGGTGTTTCCTGTATAGCAACATAAAAAGTTATTCAACGACAGTGTTCGTCATCATATTTCCAAGTTTCTATTCTTTCTTATTTTATAAAACATTCACCAGTATAATGGAAATACTTTTAGAACATGTTTTTTTTTTTTTTTTTAAAGAAAAATCATGAATCAGCCGAGGAAAAGTTTTAGAACGTAAATTTCCGTTGTTAAAGTTGATAATGGCATAATATTTTCGAGATAAAAGAAAGCCTCGTAAACAAATTTCTTTAAAAAAGCAAAGAACAAACAGGAAATACATACAAAGGATAATGACAAGAATATTAAAAGCTTATTAATATATTTTCTTACTTTGGAATTTAATGAAGAAGAAACGAGGCCTTTTATTTTCATCCATTTAATATTAACTATGCCAAAAAAAAAAAAAAAAAAAAAAAAAAACTTTAGATTCATTTATGTATAGTTTCGTAAGCTACTGTAATTAATTGAAATATTGAATCATGTAAAATATCAAAGTAATTATATAAATTAAAATCTTTTTTCAGATTGTTTGGTCAACATTTCAAATAACTATTTCACTAAATAAATTTCTTTGGAACAATATTGGCATTTAAGGCGAAGTAAATATGCTTCAACGCAAAGTAAGTTACTATGAAATGATTTTCTTCTTAATTGATATTTCAATAACAAAACAATCGCTTTAAATGAAACTTCAATTAAATGAATACTAACTAAATTAGAACTATTTATTATCCATTAAATTTTTTTATTATCAAGTCTTATGATTTTATAATGATTCTTATTGTGATGGATAAATAACGACAATGAAATTTATTGCATTAACACAAAAATACCGATCTATATGTGACAGGACATCAAATGTTTAAAGATTAATTCTTTAATATTTAATTTTTTATCGATTGAAATAATGTTTACAAGAAGATGACAAACAAAACTTTTAAAATAATTTGTACTATTTTTTTTACCTATTTTCCTTTTGAACAAAATGTTTTTTTAAAATACTTTATTTACAATCAATAAGTTCTTTTCTTTTCAATTACATAGACTGAAACTGATACTAAAATCAAATTACTCTTTTTAAAGGTAACCAGCTTCTAAAAACCTTTGAACAACTTCTACCCTGCCGAAAGTAATACAAGACACATATACACAAAAGAATAAAGGTTTTTCCTACTCAAAATCAAGCTTTTATTACTCTTAAGAGAATTAATGGAATGTCAAACAATGTGCAGTGCTCTTCAACATCTAGCGCTTCAGAGTTTTATTGAGGTAGAAGTTGTTCAATAAAGACGGACAAAAACGACCAACGCACACCGAGCGCAAGTAAAAAAAGGGATTATAAAATGGGAAAACTGCTTGGATATTTTAAATGGATAAACGGAATAAATTGAGAGAGATGTTTGTTCTCGGGTTTTCCATTCACCACATGAGAAAGGCAATAAATCGTGAATGTAGTTAACTGGAAGAGCGTTGAACGTCTACTGCTTAATAGAAATGTAACCTTGGAAAGTGGAAGAGGGTGTTTTTATTGGATCCTGAAATTTGGCTATGAAAAGAAGAGATGTACCATTGCTGGAATCAAGTATTCATTACTCTCGAGTTTTTAAATCTTTCCCTTGTAGACCATTTTACAAATGATGTTAGTAGGGATGAACGATGAAAATATATACATAGGAATAAAATTTCGCCGTTTATTTTAAATTTCTTTTTTATGATAATGTCTTTGAGATTAAATAAAAATAAATTGCAATATGTGACGTATTACAATTTTTTCTCTTGGAAATAAATAATTCACGTCTCCTCGATGGAAAATATGCCCTTTTTTAATATTAAATGAAAGTTTAAAACCATTTCTAATGTTAAATAGAAAACAACAGAATTATGAATGGTTTAAAATTCGTAATGTGTGAAATTTCGTTCGGAAAAAGCCAAATAACAAAGTTCTGAAACAGTGTATAACAACTTTCCTGCTTTATTGTAATAATAATTAGATTTCAACTTTTTATTTGATTTCAGCTTAAAGTATACTAAAAATGAATATAATAGAAGTTTAAATTTTTAATTAAAAATTGCATTGAAGAAATAAGTTTTTCCAATTTCTGTTCATAGCAAGATTGCACAATTAGCATAACATATGAGGGTCATTCTATGGAAAACAGGAATTTGTGTAACTGGTGTCTATTACAAAAAGTATACAAATAAAAATATTCTTTTTTTAATTACAAATAACCTGACAGATATAATTAATTGCAATTTCAAATTGCAATACAATATTTTAAATATTACTCAAATTTTACTCTCGAACAGTGAAATGTCACATCCGGGAAACGTCACATTTTGACTTTTGTCAGGGTAATATTTTATAAAAAAAAAAACGTAAAATTCTTCACACTACATTTTTTAGTTTAAGAAAATGTTCTAAAACACATTTCTATCACTGATAAGTCAAGTTTAAGTTTTATGTTAATTTTATTTCAAGTTTTATGCCTGTAACTACCATAATAGGTCACATCCATGGACACCCAAAACAAGAGTCATTAAATCATTGCAGTTGGTAGTAATATACAGTTTTGATAAAGAAATCTCATGTTAAGCAGATGTTTTGCTTAGATGGAAAGAACATGACAGAGAGTAAGTTATTTATGAATAGTTATACCAAGGGCTTGACTGAAAAAAGGTTGAGATGAGATGTCACATTCGTGGAACTCAACAGAATTTAAATTATCAATTAATTTTATAAAATAATTGTTGGAATCAATAATATATGATGAAACAGCTTTGATTTGCAAATATCATTAATTCATCACATGCACAAACTATCTTTTTTTCTCAACCGTGAATGTCACATACGTGCAACTAGTTCTCCATGAGTGATGGTAAAGATGGCTAGTTGTCCATGGTAAATCATAGGTCTTTATTAATTGTATATAAATTTTTTTTATCATGAGGGGTCATCTACATATTAAAACTAAACCAAACTTTAAAAAGTTCAATCGCAACCCTATAATATTATACCATATTTAGATTTAGAATCCAAAAAAAAACCCTGTCTAAATGCAAAATTTCATAATTTTCCAATGAATGGTTAGTAATTTAAATAATGTTAAAAAAAAAAAAAAAAAAAAAAAAAAAAAACTTTTTTTTAAAAAATGGCAAATTATTGTTAAAAAGAAAATTGGTTTTTTAGCCTTAAATTCTTAAATAGTTAAGGTATTTTAGCAATTTTTGTTTCAAACGATAGTTGTAAAAGGCTAAACATAAATAACATACAACTTCTGTATTAAACAGTTTTTTAATAATTAACTATTAATTAATAAAATAAGTTTTAAATTTAAAAAAAATCGAAACATGTTTTATTTTTTTTTATTTTTATTATTATTATTATTATTATTTTTATGCTTCCATTAGAAGTATCATGGTCAAAACCCCTACAGAATTTTTTCATTCTATTTTGACTTTTGCTTCTCAATGTTTTAGCAAAAATTGGGACCGTGTAATAGATTACGTCTTGAAGCTCGCAAAACTTTTGTTTTTTCCGCACTTTAAAGAAACTTGCCCTCAAGATCAGCCAAAATATTTTCACTTATAAGTGCCGTGTTTCTCAACATAGTAAACTGAAATTTGGTATTTGGGGTAAACGAAGTAATCTAAATCGAATGAAAACATAAAAAATAGGGCTTCGAGTTGAAATTTTTAAAGATAGATTTAAATTTACTTAGTATACAGCCCCCTAAGAAAAATATTTTGCACCAGACATATAGAACATCACAGACAAAACATTTTGGTGCAAACCGCAAGATTCTACGATAATTAGACAGAAGATATAGCCATCGCTCGGATATAAATATATATATATTTTTGCGTAATGTACTTTAATTTTGTTTAATTTATTTACGTTTTTAATTTATGCATATTTCTGAATATATTAAACTGCATAATATAATGCAAAATCATCTTAAATCAATAAATAACATAAATTAAAGGCATTGTATATTTGATTTAAAATGCTTTGAAGTTGGAATTTAGTAAATTTGATTTTTTTAAATAAATATGATTATATGCAAATATTTCAAAACTGAATTTCCCCCCAAATTTTGTTAACTTTTTTTAAAGTGACTGGTTTTCAAGTAACTTTCTTGATTATTACTAATTTTTATTGAAGTCAATTAAGAGGAGAAATAAGACAACTTTCAGCTTCAAAATATCTTTTTTTTTTATCTATCTTTTGAGAATTCAAAATTTAAAATTAAGTATTTGTAATATTAGAACTGAAAAAAATATAAGACAATTTGTTCTGCATCAGATGACATCCGCACAGTTATATTCTCTACTATTTAGGTTATTTTTCAGAAATAAAGTCAAAATATTGTTTTTAAAAATCTTACAAAAATCAAAATTATACACTCAAATTATTATATTTGGTGGGTTTTTAAGTTGTATATTAATTAACTAGTTGTAAAAGTACTGTTACCCACATTTTATAGCTTTTTATTTTAAATTCCACCTTATTAAATATTTTTCAGCTGGTTGTAATCTCATGTTACATCCATGGACACATCTTTTTATAATATTTATAAAATAATAATAATAATAAATATATAGATGTATATTTTTCATCTCAGCCACTTAATAGTATTATTACTCTTGATTATATCTTTCTTTATAGAAGTATCAAGATTTTTTTTAAATATGATAAAATTCCTGATTTACCGTAGAATAACCCATGGACAAAGCAGTAAGTTTGTGTGACAAATAGTTTTATTCAACAATTTAAATATCAAACCCCAGAACTATACTTAACTATATAACTATATTTAACTAGTTACCCCATAATACTTTAAAAATTCTATACAGTTTACTTAATTAACATTTATAAATCAAATTTTGAATATAACAGTTCTTAGTTTGACTTAACTATCTTTAGTCCTCTATTAAAAGTAATGTTTTTTCAATGAAATGTAAGGAATAACTATGAAAAATAATATTGCACCAAATGTCTTGTTTATTTAATGACTAGTCTTCATTCTTAAAACTAGATAAAACAAGTTTGTTATTCAAACGTATTTATTTAACTTGCTTATTAAACAGCGACAATTTTATCATAATTTTATTTAATGCTTAAAATAATGTGCGGGTTTTCATTTGAACTGAACTATATCATTCATTCAAATACATTTTAGTTAGGAAATAATTTATGGTAATAAAAAATAAAATGCAAAAGCTAATTATAAATTAAAAAGAATATATCAAATATTTCATTTAAGTTTGGCTTTAGGTTTTAAGCTTACAATAAAAAAATTAAAATAGAGCCTAAAATATTTTAATATAAAAGTAAGATTACTGACAAAATTCAAAATAGGCAGGAGAATTAACATATTTCACAATGATATAAGGAACAAAGGAATTATAAGAGAATTAAGAGATGATTTGTAAGATCAAGAAAACCTATAAGAGATTGTACCTTATAACTACATGTTGTAACAGAAATTGTATCTGCTTCCAATTAACAAAATTGATCTTGTTAGGAATTAAATAACTTTAGTAAGAGTTTTCTAAATCAGATGTAGTTTAATATTTTCAATGAGGATTTTAGTTTGAAAAAATCACAAAGTTTAATGGATGAATAACCATTTCATTTTGTTGTTAATTACAATAAAAAAAAAGTATTCAGCGTAAAAAAATAATAATAATAATGTTGTCCTAGTATACTGCTTGAAAGCTAGCTAGCTTGAAATACTGATTTATCTATTATGTTAAACAAGTGGCTTTAGAGGCATCGAGGTCAGTTTACGAATCTAATAAATAGATATTTTCTTAATTTAACAAAATTAGTTTAATTTCCCTTAAGAAACTATCTTGAAAGTGGCATAGATAATTACACGATATTGTAAGAGTATTTATAAATTTAAATATGCACTTACCTAAGTAGTTACACTCCTTATTGCAGAAACACCTGCGAATACCCTTTTTAATCAAAATTCTTACAATTAAGAAACTTAAAACACGAAAACTATCAACAGGTTCAAAAGTTCTATTCGTCAATATTCCAAAGTATTAAAAATCGTTTGGAGGGAAAAATATTTACAATTTAGAGCTAAGTTTTTACGAAGTTATCAAATATATCCAGATTTAATATTTTACAAAACAATTCAATTTTAGTGCTTGGTTTACTTTTAACAAGATAATTTTTTTTTAATTCTTAGACTTTTGAAGAAATTCAAATAAGAAATTCAGAAGTCAACAACTTGTCAAATCGTTTACTCCTCGGAGCATGGATGAAAAACTCGGACTTTCGAATATCGCTGCAGTCTTCCAGTAAAAGTGACGTAATAATGACGTCATAAAGTCCTGGCGTTTAGCCAATGGGGAAGAGCACGTTCGCGCAATCGGATGAACAAGTGAAAGACACGATAAATAAAATGAATGAATACAATAAAAATATTTTATCTGGAAGATGAGGCTTATAGAAAAGAAGCACGTGAATCAAGTTGAAGTTTATTTTCTAAGAACATTTCTCAATTAAATCATAAATACTTCGACTTTCAAAATGTTAGACAACATAAATTTCTTTTCAGAATTTAATGTTTATATTAAATGAAGTTTTATCACTAAAACAAATGTGAATGATTTTTTTAAATGCTTTAATTTGTTCGAGATCTTGAATCGAGTACTCCACACCATTTCTAAAATTTGAGCATTTCACAAAAGAAGTCTAAAGCGTTATAAACTTAGAAATTTATTGTATTGTAAATCGAAAATGTAGAGTATATTAGTATGGTCTAGTAGTTGCTTAAGTAAGAGCTGCACAATCTAATTAGGAATCATGGATGGATGTTAATGTTATAGTGAGTTAGACTACCATCTCTGATTATAAAAAGCATTGAATGTAAAGGATTTTTTTAATATTATATCTAACTTCCGAATGATTGTCAAAATAATCGATTATGTTTTGATTTTTATTTCACATTTTTAAGTGTTTATTTCATCTATAAATTAACAATTTCACTTATCGCTTCCACATGTATTTGAATTCGGGAATTAATTACTATCATTTTAGACATTGTCTTCTGTTCGGATATTAAAAATTAATAATGTGAATGTCAAAGTTGTAAATTAAGATAAACTGAGATGCTATGAATATGTTTAAGTAATGTATTTCTGAGTTAATCAATGTTCAATATCAAATTCTTTAATCAAATTACTACACAATTTGCTATTTTTAAATATCTAAAATTTCAAATCATAATTTAAAATATACCTAAAAGTATACCATTTATAAGAATTCCAACAATAACAACGTACAATTTTCTATTAGAAGATCCTATTTCACAATAAACATAAGCATTAATTGAATTACTTTAGAAATCACAAACGAAAAGATTTCATTCCAAACTTTTAGTCTATTTTTAAAAAAGAATTATCCATGGAGATAAAATCCCCCACGCACTCACACAAGTACCAAAAGCACTTTATTCCAATCACTATATTAAACCTAAAAACCCAGCAATGGTGTATCTCCATAGAACAAGATAAGTCTTCTCCAGCTTATGTACACAAAAATAAATAAAAAAATTTAATAATAAACACAGCAGAATATAAATTACCGCACACGATCCCCACTTCCTTCCACAGACCGAGTTTAAAAACCCTTTCTCCTACTCGGCACGCGATCCCATTAACACAATACAAGGTTAAATGGCAAACGTTCCAGCTATTAAACTCGCCTTATCAAGGCATTCAATTCGAAAGCCAGGGAAGAGATGGTGAGCATCTCGGCAAATGGATCTGTGGTGTAAACCTTTGCTCCGTTTTATGCTCTAAATGAAGAACATTCCCAAATATTGGAAGGAAGGACAGACGAGGCTGACATAAAATGTTTTCATATCGTGAGAGTGAGAAATTCTGGTGAGGTTTTCGAATCCCTTTCAATTCAAAGCTGTTTGGTTCACGCAAGCAACATCTGCCGGAATTTTCAAATATGCATTTAAGTTTGCCATCTATGTATTTGGTTAAGTAGTCAGTCGTGATCTGTCAATTCAATGAACTATGTATAATTCAAAGATAGTAGAAAACATTCTTAAGCAAACCAAGATGATACTTCAAAATTTAAAATTAATAATGCATAATTTGCCAGTCTAATATTTAAAATTATTACAGTTCTCATTAAAACAAATATTATTGCAATACTTAATTATATTAATTCTAATTACAAAACATGCACTTAATTTACATCGAAAGTTAAATTTGGTACTTCGCGTATTACCACTAAATTAAATATAATCCGAAGCTTATACTTATGTACACATTATGCACAATCTATTTGCAATAATCGGCTTAGAGACGATGCACAGTTTACTCTGGGCATTAAGTCCAAGCTCATTATAAAGTTTTTTTTGCCCATTATAAAGTTTTAATTGAGTTTTATACAACATCGATATATTATTACAACTGAACAACATCAGCATACATCTCTTTTTATACAAGCAGGAGGAGCTGCGCTCATGCCCACACAATGCGTTTCTTGCTCATGCCTAAAAATCAAGTGAGAAGGACACAGGAACACACTTTTGACAAATTTAAAACAATATCCTTGGGCTCAAATCCCACTGTAATAAATTCTAAAAATCACTATGCATTCTCTCCAAAATGATGAATAATGAGTTCATTTTCTAGTAATCGAAGAAAGAGTTTTTTTAAAGAGTTATAATAAAACTTTTGTATTTTAAGTTTGTATTTGTATTTTAAGACGACAATGTAAATTAAGCTTATAGCAGGTCTATATTAACAGTTGTGGAGATTTTTTTTGTTATTTATAGGTACCAAATTATAAAAATTGTCTTGTGGCAAAAGTATATTTTATTCTTTAAGTAAGAAAGTTTATAAAAATATAGATGAATCTAAGAAAAATATTTTTATTAACGTTTATTAAACTTCTAATTATTAGAACAAATATCTATCAACAAATTATTTCCCATTATCCACCAGCACCATATGTGGTAAATGAATCATTATCTTTAACTCCCATCCTACAAAGATGACTACACCTCTCCTTCTCTATTTTTCAGCATTCCCCTTCTTCAAAGCAAAGCACTCACATGCCTCGTTTCCTCATTAATTCACAATCGATCTTTGTATTAATTTTAAACTTTACCGATGAACCTTTTCGTTGCCGCAATATTTCATCGGGTACTCGAAGCTTTCGATGAATGTTTGATAATTTATGTTTATTATTTAGTATTATATCAGCTTTTGGTTGATGTAAGAATGCGGCAAAATAAGATTGGCGCATCGGACGAGTTCAAAGAGCTTACAAAACAATAGCCTTCATTCAGTTTAAATGAGTAGCTCTCTGTAATCGTTTGTAACTTTTGTCTATAAAATCTCACAAAGTGATATCAAAATAAATTATATACAGCTGATAATAAAAGTAAATTTCCAAAAGACTTAAGCTATTTTGTGCATATTCAAGCTTCTATATAGCTATTTAGATTTAGAAATTCAACGATAATCATTTTTAGTTGGTCGGTGTGTCGATATAACATTACTATTATTTTTAGTTATTACTTTTTTTTATTTTATTAGAATGAGTTTTATTTAAAATTTAATAATTACGTAAAAGTAATTAATTATTGATGTGATAAACAAATATTTTGCGACGAACACTTGAAATCTTGTCTAACGCTATCTAAACTTCCTAAAACATATTTAACCAATCTTTCTGATTCTTTTATGCCATATTGTTCTCTGTCGTATTAGTTCCAGTGGCGTACTTAGATCTGTAGCAATATACTGTGTAGTTCAAGTTATTGTGTATTTAACGTATTACATTTACATAACCAAACTAATCTGGCTAGCTATCTTGTGCCATAAAATACTGTATTAAGCACTAAGGTCGCATCTGCATTTTTGGCAAAACTGAGTTATTATTACCAGGAGGGTTTTCTGTTATTTGTTCTAAATAATGACAAAGTTTAATGGTCGTGTCTGTACGGGACTGTTGTTAACTTTAAACCATGATTTCTTATTTTGAGCTGAGTTGCAGATACGACTTTTGTGCTTAGCAAGTTAGTATAGCTTTGTTAACAACTTAATATAAACTAAATGTATTACAACAAATCGATCGAAAGAAAAAAAGAAAGTTACTAGATAAAGGTGCCAAAATTTTATCCGAATTCTGAACTATCTGAAGGGCAAACGGTAAACGAATACCGGTTCTCTATTTTTGTATATTTTCTTCTGATATGAGAAAATACCCAACAAAGATCAAAACAACTAGAAGTTCACCCAAAGATACTATTATTTCCTACAATAAGATAGAAAACAATTTCATGTCCGGAAACTAGCATTCTGAGATAGATACCGAAGATTACAGCTGCATGCTTTCAAATCGAATCTGCCGTTTCATCATTTTTAATGAACGACTCTAAAAACAACACAAATGGTCAGTATTTTAACCAGGCGTAGCATCTGCCAGCACAAAAGGTGTTTTCAAGCGTGCTAGAGTAATAGCTTTTTTCGCCTCACTACAAAGATCTTTTGAGGAAAGATCAGCACGTCTTCTGGTGTTTGTTATTTCATTCAGTTGAAACAATTGAGATGTGGTGTTAATGAATATAGACGACGAATGCGTGTAATTGGAAGCAGAAGTTTTTTATTCATAGGTCTTTGTTGTCTTCTTCTTCTCATTTTTTTTTTTTTTTTTTTTTTTTTAATTGTTATTTCGTAGTATATATCTCTACCTGCTTGCGTGACTATTTGAGGTATCCGAAGTTGAATTTGCGTTGAATTAAAAGTTACAATCCTTGCAGAAAAGTGGATGTAAAATAATAGTAAATGTACAACTGTTAGAATGTTTGTCTCAGAATCTTAATTTTCAATGTATTTCTCCTCCAAGTTCCAATAATTTAATACCGTTCCTAACGTTATGGCGAATTCGAAGACCATAACATAAGTTCATGCAAAGAAAACACATTTTTTTTTTTTTTTTATGAAACTCTTATGTTTTCTAGCCCCTCATCTTAAAATATTTTAATCGGTAACATAAGAAAACGGGAAATATGCAAGAAAATAGTTTAAAGGTAGTTAAAAATTAACTGGTTAATCTTGAAAAATATAATTTAATTGTCCTTGATACACATTATAACGATCTTGTTCAAAATTATTTTATTTGGGAGGAAAGTATACTTTTTAGCAGTTAAGAAAACAAATTATGCATAGCGATTAAAGTGATGATCTTTAAGTCTTTTTTCTCTAATTTATTATAGTTAATTCTTGCGTGGAATACAATTGTAATTTTTCTTTTTGTTAATTTAATACTTAATTTAATACGTTAATTAAGAAGCGCTTATCACTACCAAAGTTAAATTGTAATTATTTGTATTTTATATGGTTTGGTAATTTCAAACTGTTCAAATTTATAATAATTCCCAAACGCAGCGTTAAAATCACCCACAAATGATAACAAACTTTTCTGGAAGTCATGCTTTTTATTTATCCTCTTCTTCAGTCTACATTCGACCAGAAGTTTTTCATCAAACAAAGGGTAGCGAAAACCAGCTTTAAAAAAGGAGGGAACTAATAGTATTTTTAAGTCTTCAGGCGCGTTTGTTTTATTTCTTGTTTCTTTACTTGCCGATTGAGACCCATTTGTTCGACCGATATAAAAAGGGTGCCTGAAAGCCACTCGCCGTTAAACGCGGCCTCTTTACGACGCAATAAATTAGCCCTGGTTTTATGCGTGATAAGGGGAGGAATTTTCTGGCTTCACACACAAAAGGCGAGTTATTGCATACACGGATCAGTTTTGGGGAAAGAGATGGCATCAAGAACTCAACTGGCGCCTTGTTATCTTAATTTGGCCAGCTTTACTATGTTATTAGAATGTGGATCTACATTATTTTGAAGATCCATTGGGTAAATGCTAGAATTGTAGAATAATAAATCCCATTCAACAGTGTTCAGATCCGAAAATTATCTTGTACCTTATTCGTCATTAGGTGTATAACTAAAGTTTGGTTCAACAGAGGATTTCCAACATTGTAAAAAATATAAAAAATTAAATAGTTATCATAAATATATTAACTGTATTTTCTGTTTCCTTAGATAACGGATAAGTAATTAGCAAAGAGTTTATATTTTATTTTTCTAATTTTAAAAGAAATATTTGACAAATTCCACACAGTTAGGAGAATTTTGCCGAATGATCGATTGATAGAATGCTTGTGCTTATACAGTATAGGGCGATTCCGTACTCGCGGGTGCAACATTTAGACTCACTCAAGGCTTCTTACTAAGAAAATAAAAACTCTTTTTAAAGAAATGACTAGTCGCAGGATTGCATTGTAATCTGTTTTACAAAAATTAATATAAAAAACATTTAATAAAATGTATAAATAGACTCAGGAGAGGTTCAAAGTGCAATCGCTGGTGCAACGAAATCGGCCCACCATTAAATGTCATGATGCTAGAATGAAAAAAGTCTGTTACTTATGGAATATTTATTAAATTATTTTTACATTCTTTATAAGAATACAAAACAAACTAATTATTAACTTAAATAAAATTATTAAAAGAAATAAATATTATAAATTATTCACTTTTTATCCAGTCGCTGGTGCAACGTAAAATTATCGCGGGTGCAACACGTCTCACTGTAGTGAATATAAACATTTCCATGTAACTTTAAATTAAAGATATGAGATCATAGATGCAGTATCATTAATTAGCACTTTTCTATGAAACTTAAATAAATTATTTTTTTGGAATAGTCGGCGATTTATCAGCCTTAAGGTTCATCTTCAGAATCGCTGTAAACATCAGAAACGCGTAACTTTTTCGTAACTTTTTTTGTAACTTTCCCACGTTTTTTTTTTAGTAGCATTTGTCAAAACTAATTTTCTTTTCAAATTAGACTTCGACGTTCATGCAACACAAATGCTCTTACCCTCCTCAAATTGAAAAAAAATGTTTTGATTGAATGGCTGGTATATTTTTTAGTCCTTTCCACCTATCATCTAACAGGGTTTTTCCTTTTTCAATTTGTTTTTGGGATACAAATATAAAAGAAATTTTTGGAGAAAGGCGACCCTTTCTCGACGAAGATGGTTTGCAAGAAGTTTAGGATTTTCCTTTAGTTTTCGCCTATATTTTTGAGAAGCAGTCTCCTTTTGCTGTTGTTCTGCCATTTCATTTGATCTATTTACACAAAAAAAGTAAAAAATTAACAATAAACTCTTATTAAATAGGAATCAGTAATTATAAATAAAAAAATAAGATATGAAGTTATCAAAAACTTAATAAATGAAAAATATATAACAAATAACAATGTAATCATAAGAGTCATAACTGTTACACCCGCGATTCTAATATTTTGATCGCGGGTGCAACTCATTTTAGTCAACGTTAATTTTAATTAAAATGACAACATACCTTCTATTGCGACTGAATCAAGTTTTCCTTTTATTTCTTCTTACTTCTACAGAGTTTCAAAAAATTACCAATTTATTTCTTTAAGAAAACCAAACTTTCATTTCTTTTATATCGCGGGTGCAACTGACCAACAGTGGTTTCTTATTTAATTAATATTGTTAGAAAAATAATAATAAATATTTAGTTTTTTTATATAAGGCAATAAACAAATGTTATAACTTCAATATTTATCAGTGAAATATAACCTCAAACCACCGGTAGTAGCGATTTCGTGGAAAAATTATCAAGTGTCGATGAATGGTTTGCATCAAGTCTTCAGGCGCCACCATTTCTGAGCGCGCCAAAAAATTCAAATAATAACTTAAGTTCTTAAAAGTTTTTTTATTATTAAATTTATATCTTTCTCTTTGTATTGGTATAATAAAAAGAAACAAATACTGTGATTTAAAAATTTATGTCAAAAATCGTCTCCCGCGGAATCGCCCTATACTTGTTTAAATATTTGGCACCATGGATCACATGTTTTTCAACCGCTCTTAAAACACAGCTGGGAAAGCACCATGCTCTATCAGCTCAAATGAAATATCATCTTATTACATGATTAAAAGTTACATTGGGATATGATATCATATAAAATGACTTGAAATGGAATAAAAATACAAAAATGACAATAAAGTATAGGCACTAGGGCCAATCCAAGTTGTGATGAGTTGTTTCTGAAAATAAATCTAATATTGACATTTTTTTTCGACACTTGTATTGCAAGTGGTGCAAGTAAATTTTCACTAAAAGCTTATTTGCACATTGCTTGGGGCAAAGATGACATTTAACCACAACCAACGAGATAAGTTAATTGAAATGCCAAATTTATGTTTACACAGAGCTAGCAACTTGAACAACTAAATAATTGCCCGAGTAGTCGATTGTTATGTGGAAGAGCATGAGTGATGATAGTTAAATTTGACGCAAATGGGAAATATTTGATGAACTGGAGGGGTTAACTATTGACATGCCAATGCCAAACTGGCTTTTCCAATGACTGAAATGACTTACATCACTGGTCCACTGCTGTTTAGGGACAATCATGAACAATGATTTGTTTGCTTTATAGGTGGTAACACGCTTCATTTCAGTCATTGGAAAAGCCAGTTTGCCAATGGCATATCGACAACTGGCACCTCCAATATTTCAAATAACTTGAAACAAACTATTTAATTATCTGCATCAATATCTCAGTCATATATTAAGTATTATAGAATTGACATTTAAACATAGGCACCAACTTTTTACTTTTATCACGGGGAGACACTAGGTGGATAGTCTCGATGGGGGAGGGAGGGGACTGGCCCAAGATTTCAGGACACCAATTTTTTTATGATCTACCTCCGTACCACGCAATAAAATTTTCTTTTCACAATCT
The DNA here is from genome assembly GCA_963978545.1 of Linyphia triangularis. NCBI lineage: Eukaryota > Metazoa > Arthropoda > Arachnida > Araneae > Linyphiidae > Linyphia > Linyphia triangularis. The sequence goes on from OZ021725.1 coordinate 36,532,607, forward strand.
CTTTAACTTAAATAGCAAAGTTATTTGTATAAAATTTGTTCAGAAACATTTTATGGAAAAAGTAAGAGCACTAACAAGTTAATTCCTCATTATAAAATAATTTATTTCCATATCATACACTATTTTAAAAGATATTCATTTAAGATATTGCACTAAAAAGAAGAAAGCAAATTTTAATAATTCTGGATAGTAATTAATGAAAGAAGAGCTTATACCAGTTAGCTCATCATCACAAAACTATTTATTTCAATATCATACAATACTTTAAAATTAATATTTTTATGAAATTGCACAAAAAAGTTGCTACGCTAATTTGATTCTCATTTGGGCGAGAAGAGTGGATAGTGCCAATGTGCTTACAAATATAGTGTTTACTTTTTTTTTTTTATGTGATTTTTTTTTTTTTTTTTATGTGATTTTTTTTTTTTTTTTTTTTTTTTTTTTTTTTTAGAACATAACAAAATGTCTTTTTTATGCAATATTTCATACTGGAAAAACAAATTTTAAAGATTTTTGGAGCGGAGACAAACTGGTGGAGCACGGGGGCGATCGCTCCCTTTGCCTCCGTGTAGTATGTATAAACTCAACAACAGTTAAAGGAAAGTTATTAGAGCGTTAGTTAGTCAGAGAGGTTTTGTACGCTCATAAGCTATGTTTACACAAGAATCATTAAATCGACTGAAAGATAATTCCCGCCAATCTCAACAAATACTTATGTATTCATTGAATTTAATCCCACAGTTTAACTTGGGAGGATAAAGAGTCGCTACTCAGGTTGTGATATGGGTACTGACAAACGGAATAAAACTCTTTTCCCGTCCGTGACACACCTATCTCTCAGGATGTAAAATAGGCCATTTAGAAACTCGCTTCATGTAAAGTGTGTCAAATTGTGCTTTTAGAGTTTATTGTTTCAAGTTTCATAGAAGGGGGTGTAGCTCAGATGGTAGAGCGCTCGCTTAGCATGCGAGAGGTACCGGGATCGATACCCGGCACCTCCAAGAATTATTTTAGGATATTAAAACAAGGACTTGAAATCTAAAATTTTTTAAAGTAAGTGCAATAACTATCTTCAAGTCTAAAAGAAAATTTTTATTTTTAATTTATTATGAAACTTTTTAAATACATGGTTACTTTATAGACAAATAATTTTACTCGAAAATTTATTTTTATAAAAATAGTGTTACATTTCCAATGTTACATTAAAAAAAAAAAAGCAAAAAAAAAAAAAGCTGACATTTCTTAGAGATAATTCAAACAATTAAATTTTTACTGGTACCCGACAATTGATGGTATTCTCTGACAGCCAAGAGTAACTGCATAAAAGTGATTTGCGTAATAACGACAGCTAAGATACATAAGAGAGAAAGAAGGGGGATTGAATTCATTAATGAGGTAACATCGATTGGGTCTTCTTTTTTTCTCTCTTCTTATTCGGATCAGCAAAGGAAATGATTGAATGAAGTGAAGGGCAACAGCTAACGAGAGACAGAGAGAGAAAAAAAAAAGCGTTTATCCTTTCTATTCCATCAGGCTGTTTAAAGAGCCCATTCATTAAAAGACAGAGAAGAAGAAAACGATGAAATAGGCCTCATCAGAGAAGTGCTCCAGGAATAGCTGTCAAGTCTTAAATCATTTAGAGCTGAATTGAAACTTGATGCTTTTGGCATCGGGTTAAGGATTGTCTCGAAGAAGAAAGGATTTTGATTGGGATCTTTTCGTTTTAAGGTGAAGGCGTGGTGTCAGATTTTATCCCAAAAAAGAGTATCAGCATCTTTAGGTTTAAGTTCTTGGGGAAGATATGAAAGTTCATCTTTTTATATGGGGTACTTCGTGTTTCAGGTGATTTCCGCTCTTTTATTCCAAGGAGAGAACGTTGTTTGAGATTTATCTAAATGTGCTCACGAATGTTGAACACCTCAGTTGTTAGGCTTTAGACCAAGACAGAAAATTTGCGAATGAAAACTAGTGTTTTCAGGATATAGATGATAATTAATTAAGAACGTTTAAATCATTGTTACATTCTACACAAATGCCTTTTTAATATTTAAAGAAATATTTTAATAAATCTTGTGCTTTAGTATTTTAGAGAATATAATCTTCGATGCATAACAAATTATCACGCAACGAAGTCTTAGTGTACTTATTCATTTGGGTATTGCTCAAATATTTATGATTATAGCCCCCTTAGGAAAAAAAGAATCCACACTATTGTATAAAAATACGAATAGCTTAAAAAACTTAATATATAACCATAAACCATTTTTTTAAGCAATGCTTCTCTTTTTCTAATTCATAGTAAAACTCTTCAACTTATATCCATATATAAGTACAAAACATAAATCCAGCTGTTGTAATATTCCACATGGATAAAAACTCCACCTTATTTTAAAAACTTGCTTCTCAAATCCTAAGTCAAACTCCAGCATGTTTAGTCTTCCCGTCCAACAAAGATGCTTCGTTTTCTGAACCATCCCATATGTGCCAAGAGTGGCGGCGATCTTTTCAAGTGGAAAAGCCGACGGACCGGAGAAAGGGTTGATATCTCTTGATGGATTAGGTGAAGAATTACTTGGCGTGTGCCTTTGGGCGACAGCCACTTTTTACTTTCCTCTATCTTTCATTCGACAGTGCAATTAGGACATCTGGATGAGGTTTCAGACTGGATGAATCCAATCTAAAAGCACGCCAATTAGCATCTCATTTTGTGGATATAATTATGCACTTTCTTAATTGATGAGTAGACATCCATAATTAGCTTCTTATAAGGTTACTATAGACGCAGAACCGAAGGAGCAGCGTAGGCTGTGTCCACCAACGTATATTTTAATTAATTTTTTTATAAAATAAGCAAAAAAAATATCGAATGAATATTAAAATCCCCTGCATTTGTTAGTGCTATAAGTATTTGAGATAGAACACTATTTATTAGTTTATATTCATAAGAATTTAGGTTGGTTGTTTTCAGATTATCAGGCGCCGTCAGCAACGAGGGCTATAATGCGCCGAAACATTCGTCATTAGACAAGCCAACATACATTTACAAACATCCATGCCTAACACGGGACTCGAACCCGTAACCTCGCGGTCTAGAAGCCAGCACGCTAACCACTATACCGTTAGGTCAGCCATAAGAATTTAGGAAGAAAACATTTGGAAGTTTCCAGCGCAGTTAGATTCAATTTTAGTTATTAAGGTGCCAGACATTATTAAATTTAATACCTTTAAGTATTATTTAATTAAAATTTATGCTCCTCTTTATGTAACAAACAAGCTCTTGCGTCAGGAGTAATATATATATATATATATATATATATATATATATCAAAAAAGGCTTGTTTGTTTTATTTATTTAGCTTCCCTACATTTCCGTGGTCATGATGCTTATTTTATTTAGTTTGAGTTTCTTGTGCTATTTCGTTTGTTAAGAATTTAAACCAATAAATTCATTACCACAACAACTAAGATCTGACCTTTATTAAAATAACCATCTCGTATTGAAGTTAGAAGATAAGAGCGTCCTAAATTGAACTCTTACGCGGAGTTGCTTTGGTGGACACACCTGCTCCTGAGGCAGCGAAACTCAATACTTTTGAAACTAGCTCTTTAAGAAAGTATGTCAAACATTGCTTATAATGGTCGTTGTTTCATATCTAATCGAAGGGGGTGTAGCTCAGATGGTAGAGCGCTCGCTTAGCATGCGAGAGGTACCGGGATCGATACCCGGCACCTCCAAGAATTTTTTTTTTTTATGAATTGTAATTATAAAGAAAAAAGCCAAATTTTTATTGTGAAAATATCTTTTTCATAAGTATTGGTGCCTGATCTACACGAGGACTATCCTGCCTCAAAACTTTTTATTTTAATCTTTGGATTACTGAGATTCGGTGTCAAGGGGTCGGAAAATCTTTTCAGGAGGTCTTCCAAAGAACTTTTCTTTTTTTTATTTGTAAAAAGAAATTTATTTGCAGATTCCAAGAGAACTTCTTTCCTTTTTTTCTAGAATGAGAAAAAAACTGTTAAACTTCTTTAGAACAGTCCTATGATCTAGGTGGGACTAACTGTCTGTATTGCTGTCATGTCTACTCATCTCTGAAGACAGATATTAGAGCGCCCATACCGTGAATAAAAATTATGATAAAACCTCTCTAATGCTTGGTAAACATATATTTTTATCTCATGAGCCATTCACACACAAAAGTATTTTAAGACAAAAAATACGGAGACTTTTTGGAGTTTCGTTGTAGATTTTTAAGATTGCACAAAAACTTTGTGTTGGTGAATGGCTCAAATTTCGACATTGCGATTTACACGCAATTCTATCCTTACATCGGCAACCCACTGTGTAGCTATGATAGAACCAAATTTCATGAAAGCTGTTAAACGCATGCTTAATAATGAGCCACCCTTTTTCGTCACGGTTATTGCCGTTACTTAATTTATATACCTACTAAACACACAAACCATAATTCTAAGAACTTTTTGATCTACATACATATTCCCAAGAGGGAGAGAGAGAGAGAGAGAAGGGGAGGGGGGGGGGGAGAAATAGAGAAAGTATCTTCTAACCATTTTCATGTTGCGAAATACTTATTACAAATTATAATTAGATCAAATATATGATGCATAATTAAAAAAATACTACTTGGAGAAATATTAATACAGATATATAATAAACAAAAAACTTTTGTATTCCAAATGTTGAGAAAGAACTATATTTTTAATATGTTTTCAATTTTTAATTTAGCTAGCTATACAATATACATGAAGTAAACACAAATATTTTTCAATATATTTTTAAATATTATTTTCAGATTATTCATTATTTATTGTATATTAGCAAAACATTATCAGTTGACATCATTATAAAATTACGGATAAAGTGAGATAATTAAGATAAAAAGTTGCATAATAGATAATTAAATAATTAAGGTTAAATACATTTACAAACACTTAATGTATAAAGATCTTTGATAAAATAAACAACACATTGAAAATTGAATTAATATTAACAGGTAGATATTAAAATACGTTACCAAAGCTCGGTTTGTTTGGTTTTGATAAGAACTAAAAGATGTTATGCATGATGTTGTTATTTAGAGTGATTTAATTTTTATTTTACCCAAACTTGGTATCAATCAAAGTAACTCCTTACAAAAAATTCATTAAACCATTTTAAACACTTATTTAATATTTTCTCCTAAAAAATTATGAGGGAGCAGTTTCCTGTGACGTTGCCATGAATAAGGTCCATACCAAACTCAATTACCATACGAACACAACTAAACTGGCTGAGACACAGAGACGTGTATACTAGACGACAATATACCCTGAGCTCACTGAATAACCTACAACAATAGGAGAACCGGTTCCTACCACACATTCAGTGATCTCAGGGTATGATGGAAGAGAAGCGCTGTGGAACGGCGTTTCCTTGAGAAAAGGGTAATTATCCAGTTAAATTTTGAAGGTTGTTAATTAGCTTTCCACCTATTTTAAATGGAATAGAACCCATTGTGTAAGAAAAAACATGAATTATAGTGAACATCCTCCATGAATTGACACATCTGGATAGATCGAAACCACGATGTCCTCGCACATTTAAAGCAGGCTCTGAAAACTGATAAATCTAACACTAGATCTCAACAGAAGGTCTTTATACGAACTGTCAAGGAGGAGGGTGGGGTCAGTGACATATACGATGTTCTCACATGTCGTGAATTATAACCGAAATCCGTCATATTTTATCGCTCCCTTCCAGCCCCATGAGAAAAGCAGGAAGCAAGTTCGAACGTATACTTGCGACGTTGGTAGAGTATTAAATACTTCTTAGATTCCATTACGTGTCACTATTTGGGGGTGACAGTTTGTCGTGAGAAAAATGACACGGTTTTAGATAGACTAGGAGGAAAAAAATGGTATTTTTATCGGAGACATTAGATGCAAATATGTTTTTATCAAGAATTTTTTTAGTGTGTTTCCTCTGTTTTGGCATGTTTTTTCTTGGATATGTATAAGAGTTCTTATGGGCGTATCCTATAATAAATATCATGTGATTAGGTTTTAAGGATTTTTAATGTTTGTCAGAACGTGACTGTTTGATTATTGCCTCCCAGAACGTGTATTATTTATTATTAATGGATTTATTTTACAGCTTATTTATTTTAACCCTTTTGTTTTTTAAGGCATGTTATTTCCTTTCGCTAAAGATAAATTGTTTATGTGAGCAATAAAAGTATGTCAATCCTTCGGTTTTAAATCCGTGATAAATAATTCGATACGCATTTGTTATAGCTGCAATTTGAATTTTGCTCTTTATTAAGGTATGTTATTAGAAAGTTATGGGGATTTGTCCCATTCATAAACCTGAATGCTTAGAACAATTTAATAAATTAATTGCGATGTATAATTAGTTTATTAATTTTGTTGTTTGCTTTTACTTTCCTAAAATATCTTCAACCGTTTTGTTTACCTAATCAAATCCCTGAATTTTGCATTTAAAAGTATAGTGTTGCTCTAGTACAGATGAAAGAATTAACAACCCGAGACATATATTATTAAGTATAGTTTGGAGATCAGTTTAAATAGTCACTCATGTCTTCCTTTGAATTGAAACTCAAACTTTATCTGTATGGGATCAAGACACTGCTGTATGAAGTGGCTCTACCAAACTGCTGCATTTTAAATTTCGCATTTGTGATCCATTGTAAACAATTATACAAACTACTTATTTGAAAATTAAATGGTCACACTCGATAAAGATAAACAATTTTAAAGCTAAAATCGTTGTAAATTCTCTTTAACCTTTAGCTCCATGTTATGCAATTCCATGACTTACATCATCATTAATTACTATTCTACTCATTTTATTTTTATACCTCACAACTGATTTTATTCCACGATACGCCTCCGCAACTCTACTTCAACACCTGCAACCTACACACGACTCTAAAATTATCGATTCCGATTTAATAGGAGAAAAATCAAATTTAAAATCCAAGCGTCCTCTCTTCAGTATTCAACATCAATTTATCCGGAACTCTATTAATGCATGTAGTCATCAAATTGTCCGGGATGAGCTTCCGAGCCCCCCTCGGTTTGACCTCCTAACCCCCAATAGTCGAGATACCGCCGTCTTCCACTTAAACCTCTTTGTTCCTAAACTCTTTGTCCGGGCGCCCCCCGCGTCCAAAATCACTTTTAGGGATGCAGGGACTGAGATGGTTATCCGAATATTGTATCGTAGAGAGATCCGAAGGGGGCATTTGGGGGGTTGTCGTCGGATATAAATGGGTGGTGGTGATTCAACGCAAGATTGCTTTATGCGGTGGAAAATGAGAGTGGGATTTGGAAATTTAATGTAGACATTTTTACGGGATTAAAGGAGTTGGATATTGTAGTTAGAGAAATAAAAATATTGCGTATTGAAGAATAGAACTCTAAAAAGAAAAATACCGTTGTTTGAAGAATTTTAGTCAAAAATCAATTAAGTTATTTTATTTTACCGCTGGGTGGTTTGAAAATTTTTGCGACAAGAAATATTCTGCTTTAATTATAATTTAAACGTGGTGGTTTGAAAACTTCAGATTTATTAACTACAAAATGTGTTTGTGTTTGTTTTATCTCAAGAGTTTTAGGTATTGTCTATCAAATGCATAATTTGTTTAACGTTGCCTGTTGTCATTAAAACAAAGCTAGACTCATTTTTCACGGGAGATTCTTGGAAAAATACAGCTATCATTTTGGACTCCAATTCCCTGCATGCATCCCCTATTCTAACTTGGCATGTTAAAGCTGAAATTATCATTATATATAATTGAAAAATCACAATTTTTCTACCATTTGTCTATATGATATTAAATTTATTTTTAAGTAATTATTTATTCTGTTGATAGTTTTGCTTACTTGCTCTTTTTTACATCATCAAGAATTTAATGTTTGATTAGCTTAACAACTTCTTATGATAAAAAAAAAAAAAAACTTTGTTGGTTTTACCATCGTTTCCTCGTAACATTTTCAATAATTAAAATAGTATTGAATTTCTTGCTTGTAAATTTAAAAAAAAAAAAAAAAATTATGTTATTTACATGCTACCTAACATTACAAAAATTAGTAGGTATTAAAAAAATCAGTTTGTCAGCACATAATATATTATTTTTATACATGAGAAGCGTGTTGTAAATGGTATACATTAGGATAATATTCATGGATAGGAAAGGTACCAAAGTTCGCAGCTTTATTGTACACTTTTGGTAACTTATTTGTCCAATTATGTTGTACTTTTTTCTTTTAATTATTATTGATTTAACAATATAAAGCATTGCTGAAAACTTGATTTTTTTATTATTTTAATATAATTACAATTGGTATTTGATTCCTTTTTCTTTTCTTTCAAACAATTAAAAAAATAATAGTTTTCATTATTAGAAAATCTAAGTCTGTAAAAGAAGTGAATCTTTTGTTTCAACTAACTTTTAATAAAAGTATTTACACTGTTCTTCCAGATTACTCCGTTTTATTTGATATCAATTGTGAGACGATGGCGGTCAAAATCGTTGAGTTTATTTTATAATAGTGTCAATAACTTTCGGAGTATTTGTTGCAGTCAATTTTAATAAATTGTCCAAATGAGATTCAGTTCTGTTATACATGTATTCAATCTTGATGAAAACCACCTTGCTGAAAGCTTTTTCATATAGTTTATTATAACACATTGTGGAGAACACTGTTCTACATAGTTAACACATATTATTTCGGATAAATTAGAATTAAATATAAAAAAAGGCCCTTTCGTGAATTGTGACTTTTTTAAAAATCTTTTGTGGTGCCGGCGGGCCGCAGAAAAATCTGTCGCGGGCCAAATCCGGCCCGCGGGTAGCGTAGTGGCTAATGATGACATACACCGTTAGTACATCGAAATGGTTGAGAGCAGCTTTTATACTCTATTAACAAAAGCTATTCTAATATATAATTATTTCTACAAAGGATAATTTATGTCTCATAATCCTCGATGCAATAAGCGGTTTGAATCTTATTGAAATGCTCCATTTTTTATTGTCAATCGCCTCGTAAATTATATTTGTGCATGTGACGTTTTAAAACGTGATGCATAGTGCTCTGATCAGATGTTGAATGTAAACCACTGATCTCTAATTAATACTTCTAGATAGCTTATAAACAGTTTCTGCTCTGCAAGCAGGTGAAGCCAATGGGGAACTTTCACGTTTTTCGGTTTTATTTTTACATAAAAGTTGAGAAAAAATCATGAGAAACAATACCATTCTTTCACAAAATTTGAACTCGGAGAGATAGTTAAAAAAATTATTTTAGTTTTTCACTTTGCGATTTGGCGGGAAAAAGCTACTTTTGCGTGTGACGTCAACGTGCAGATGATGAACCAGTCTAAAACCTGTGTTAGACAGGTCCTAGGATTTCCAACGGTATCTATGCGTAACTATACGTCACGTTTTTTTAATGTGTTTTTGGTCACGTGACTTTTGCTATGATTTCAAACTCGATTTTTGATTAATTGAAAGCATAAAGATAAAAAAAAAAAAAATTGCACTGCTGAAATATATTCGTTGGATAACACTAAAAAATACAAAAAATATTCATTTTCCTCACTTGTGCAAGTTTCTCATTGAATACTTCCTCCATATAATGCTATATATAGTTGGTTGTCAGTGGTTACAAACTTATTCTAGTATGTAGTAGGGAGATAAGTGTCCAATATGGATGTTTATAGTGATTGTTAAGCCATCTTCGGCTTCAAACATGCACTTTCTACAAGTTGTATGTCCAGAAGTTATATATATAGTTAGAAATCAGTGATATAATAGAACAGACAGGCGAAGATTCGCTGAACATTAGTTTTGTTGAAACAAAAGATTCCATTCAGCCGAAAAATTTCAAAATTTTGACATTTTTCTATGAAGTTCGGCAAAGAAAAGGGCAAAGACGTCTAAAAGGTATAGCTAACAAGGAGCTACGGATGCACCTAAACAAAGAGTATAGATTAGGAAATGATCGAGTTCATCATTCTATTGAAAATCAATGGCGCATTCATTGGTAGAAGAACCTAAATAATATTAAAAAAAAATATCAAACTTTTTTTCTCCAAATGCTAATTTCCATATCCTTTAACGGGATCCCAGCAGCACAGGGCCACGCAGCTAGTTATATCTATACCTAAAGACTGTTCTTAGTGATTTCTGGCATAATTAGTAACGTACTTCTAACTTTATCAACCAAGACCAGAACGAAGTTACACGGCTTGTTTTAATATAAAAGGTCCTTTAAATAAATGGGATGCATCTTTTGGTAGTTATTTCGCAAAATACATTTAAGTAAAGTTGTAATTTTTAACTGTAATACGACAAACGGAAATGGGGGAAAGGATTGAATTAAAGAGCACACGATAAACTGCATATTGCATTAGTGCTAAGTAATGGTGCTTAAAATACCATTAAAGCAGTAGAAGAAGAAAGATTAGATGAGAAAATTTGGACCGCTTAGCACCTGTCTTTTACCCTGACTAAATACAAAGGGAATAACGAGTGTCATTCTAGGAGGAAAGCTTAGAAAACTTTGAAGATGCAAACATATACCAGCTTATGTGCTTTGTAATAAAGTTTACTTTTCTTAGCTAAAGTATAAAAGTTTGCTTTTATAAGAGGGATTTTTTTAAATGGAATATATTCCGTATAGTATGTTATGTTTTAAAATTTAGTAAGAATTCGTTTATTTCATTTCAAAACAGTTGATATCAATGTTAAAATTATCAACCTAATTTCTGTTTAAAGTTAAAGAAAGTTATTATTTATTTTCATATACGCAATGCATTGTTTTCTGCATGTTATTCTCATTAACGATAAAAATATATTCGTTTGTGTTAGTATAAAATTTGTAATTGGAAACCAAATGTTTGGTAAATAAAACGATAGTTCATATACCATCAATAATTAATGACACACTTCACTGAATAATGAAACTAAGAGTGTTTTTAAATGGAATAAAGTGAATATTAAAAATACACCCGTATTGTTACATTTGCTTTAACTACAACAATTTTTAATGCGATAACAATTTGTATCAGGTAACTTGAATGTAAAAAAAAAATGTATATAATTTTTTGATTTAAAAGGAATATCTAAGCAGTTGTGTTTAGAGTTTCTGAGAAAAACACTGGAGTGAAAATGAATGTCTTAATTACGCAGAACGTTTTTCAGTGGATGACAAATATATAAAGATTCTTAATAAAATTTCTTTAAATTGAACCAAACAAATTACCTTTTGATACAAATGCTTACTAAGTTAGTGAAGACTAGATAACTGTGTTCTATTTCATTTAAGTAAAATAAATTAAAATTCTAATACTGTGTTTATTCAATCAAGTATTAAAATAAAAACTACTATTGCATCATCTAAAAGAAATATTTTCATGCGTAAATGCAGTTAAAATATTGAATCTTAGGTTACTTAAGATGCAAATATTAAATAAGTTTTTTTTATTTGGCATACATTTTTGATAATTTGTGAGATTAGGCGGCAGCACAAACCTCTTGTATGATCTTAAAAGCACTTTTTTTTTTATACTGAAATGATTATTTAAATAGATTATAAACGTTTTACATAATTTAGTGATGAAATCTTATTTTAACATAGTTTTCATAGATTATTTAAAATATTGGTGGCATTTAAAATCAGCTGCATTTTGGGATTCAAATGAAACACTCAGATCACCATGATCATGTTGGCAGATAGAAAAACAACATACATTTAGAAAAGGGGTTTCTGTATACTCTGATGACTATCGGAAATAATCGACATTATTTTTATTGCATTTGAACGTTGTCCCAATTTTTGCCAAGCTAGCACTGTTATGGGACCATCCACTGATTGCCAACATAAACCGATTTTCTGAATTCTGCAGTGTTCAGGATATAGTCCAAAATAGGATTCGTCATAATTTCCACGCAACACATGGTTCTCTATGGGCATTCCTACATCCCGAATCGCGATACCCAACTGCAGAACATTACGATAGTGCCACTTAGGGAAATCGGAACAAGCCGAGCGTTACCCCTAGTCACGTGTCATAAAAACAAGACCCTTCATTTACGTAGAGGATAATGCAGTCAGTAGTCCCTCCTCACAAACACGAGGGAATGACTTTTTCCACACGTTGGCAGAAATTGGATTGTAGGAGGAAGAGGAGGAATGGTAAATGATGGAATCCTGACGTCACCCTTGCAGGCAGATTAGCCAATAAGCCTAACAGGCCGGTAATCACCTGGGGTAAAGTCTAGGGTAGAGTCATGCCCGGAGGGTGATGTCATAGGGTCGGCCAAGTCAGGCATGGAAATGAGTTTAGTCACTCGGTGGGAGGAGGGTCTGGATAAGTGTTAGGGAATTTTTCGCGTAGGGGGTCTGATGGAATGGGATTTTTGGCAATGAAGGTGCAGGTACTTGTTTGTGTAAAATCGATGTCGGGAATGTATGATTTTGAACAGGATAAGATTTTTGTCAAGTAGAATATATATATATATATATATATATATATATATATATATATATATATATATATATATATATATATATATATATATATATATATATCATGAATCTTTAGTCTTTTGTCCTAGATTATTATTGTTTTAAAAGTTTTTTAAAAGCAGTTTTTAAGGACATTTTAATTGTATGATCTCTCGAAAATGTACTACAGAAGAAAAAACTTATTTAAACTTAAATTAGGAAGAATATCTTTTCTTAGCATAAATTATCTTATAGTGATCTCGTAATGAGGATTGCCCACCCGATAGCTGTGTGGTTAGCGCCCTGGCCTTGCATGTCAAAGGAGCCTGGTTCGAATCCCGGGTTTGTCATCGATGTTCGTTGAGGTTTGGAATCATACTGAGCTAAAGATCCCGGCCTAATAAGACAATTAGACGTCATTGTGCTTAAAAATACGTCGTTGAGTGCGCAAACCAACGATAATGATTTATATCCGACTATGTAAATATATCCAACTTCAGATATAAAGCAACAGAAAGTATCATTATTGTATAAAAAAAAATAAGGGAATACATGCACTGTATCATTTGAAGTAAATAATTCATAGATCTTAAATTTGAATTTTCGTAAAGCATGAAAGTAATCAGTGGACACAAAACTTTAGAATAAAACTCTAGATTTAAATTATGGGAAGTAAAAAAAAAAAATTATAAATTATAATGAAAGAGAGAGAAATGATGAGAATAAAACCATTTTAAAGTCAAAAAATTAACATTTAAAATCGAATAAAATTATACGATTTTTTTTTCTTCATTTAAATCTTTAAAAGAAACATAATAATTCAAGTTACCAATATATAACGTTAGTTACAAAAATCAAAATCAAATGTCCTGTCCAGCAGTCGTTGAGCAGAAATATCAAAGAAGCTGGCAAAATATTTAAACTGAATTTTAAACATCAACTTATTACATCCTTATCGTCAACATTTACTTTATTACTGATACAAGTAGTTAACGTAAGTAGACATTTAACAACAGAGAAAACACACGTAACATATCACTCAGTTGGTGGAAAGGAACCCTAATGTCAAAAACTCTTCCGTGAAGCGATTCTGTAAAATCCCACCGGACCTATCCCTCCGGAAAGGGGGAGAGCGAATGCCTGAATGGTCGGTGTATCCATCAGAATGCGGATTAGGGCAGGCACGCGTCCGAGCATAAAAGTGACCCCATATGGATACGAGGGAATCCGTCAAGAGGTGCGTCATTCCCCCACAAGTCAGATGCCCTTTTCCCGGTTTCAATTCTCCCGAAGCCTCGCCTTTGCACTGCTGCCACCGTCAACATTATCACGAGGAATGGTAATGTGAGTTGGGTCGGGATTTCCTTTTTAAGGTTTTATGGGAGATGATTTGGATTTGGTACAAATGGTTTTATTGGGTTTTGGGGGATACTTTTTGAGGGTGGATTTCGGTGATGGTATGTGATTTTTGTGAATCTGTGTTGGAAGCGGTTTGTGGGATAAAGTCCACAGTTGGTAATGATTTATATTTTAAAGAGAGCAAGTATAAAATTTCTAAAAAAAGTGAGCTGATAGGCTCAGTCCAAAAACTCATATTGATTGTTTTGCGTGTTTGAAAGAAACTTTTTGTTAGTTGAATTTGTTAATTGAATTCTAACAAGCAAATAAAAATGTAAGATATTATGAATAAAAAGCAATCCACCAAATTTTGAGCCTCAACAAACGTCTACGGCTGCTTGTAATTTAAATCCATTAACTTTGACTTGAGATATTACGGAACTACCTAAAAATGCGATAAGGGCTGTCTAATGATATTACAAGTAATAAAATTGATGTTTCATTCCAACAATATTTTTATAGTATCATATTTAATACTCTATGTTTCTTGTTCTATTTATAAATTGAATAACGGTTAATTTTTTATGTGGAATTTTAAACTATCAAATTATACTTTCTATTTTTAACTCAAAAGTCAAGTAAAGCATATATCCTACATGATACGTAACAAAAATCTATTTAAAACTATTAAATTTTTTCCATCATGTTAAAAATTGCCTGGAAACTTTATGAGATGTATAAGTTCTGGTTTATGAGTAACTATCAATTAATCAGGAGTATAATTTAGGAGAAATGACGTATACAAAATCGCTAACTTTTAATCAGTTACAAGTGCTCAGAAAAAACCCATCGAGGATCTGATATTAAGTGGGTGGTCATTGCTCTTGGCCATCTGGATATTTTCTATTCCTCTAATTAGAAATGGTTCGCAAAGGAAAAAGAAAAGACATCTTATTAAGTTAATGGTTGATGTCTGGCTTGTAACTTTAGTGACAGTTCAATGCGGGCGTTTAAAGTGACAGATATTTAAAAAGAAAATATTTAATTGAAATGTTTTTGATGCAATGTTACTGAATGTTTGTTGAACAATTTTGCTTTAAAATTAAACTGATTTTTTTGTGTGTGATTTATATCGATATAAAAAGTATTAAAAGTAGTATAAATTTTTTTTTTTTACCAAAAAATCACTTGTTAGCTTATGTTTACAAATGAAACTAGGTGGATTAGAATATTATTAAATTGGGCATGTAATTGGAAATAATTTGACTGTTTACAAACAATAATTTAGTTAGTATTTTAAAGAACTTATAAAAGTATCTTATTAAATTTATCATTTACTAATACGTTCCCTTTAAACATAGATTATTATTATTATTATTATTATTATTATTATTATTATTATTATTATTATTATTATTATTATTATTATTATTATTATTATTATTATTATTATTATTATTATTATTATTATTATTATTATTATTATTATTATTATTATTATTATTATTATTATTATTATTATTATTATTATTATTATTATTATTATCTTTATTATCATTATTATTATAATTATTATTATCATCATTATTCGGGCAGCTAAATTGTAAAAAAAATTTACGCGTTTTTTTCTTAAGAAATGAGTCAACGATTAAAGTCAGTTATTAACAATAATGAAATTTCAATGAAACAAAACCAATTTTGCTTCGATGTTGCGATAGTTGAAATTGAAATATCCGTATTACCTAACCTGTAATTCCTTTTTTAAAATGAAAAAATAATATATTGGTGTGCTTGACACTTGCGAACTATATAATTAAAATAACCACCCATACTTAATTACGTAACTGTAGTGCTGCCATCTTGCGTACAACGTGTAAGCTACTAGCTTTTCCTTCCTTAACAACAGAGATATGTTGTTCAAACGAATGTGAATGCGCACACATAAATTAAAAATTCTTCAGAAATATTTTTGGCCCAATTTATTCAATCTCATACCAATTGACGTTTAATTACGTATTCTTTTCAAAAGTCAAGATATTCTTTTTTCAATCGTTTTCAACAACTTTCACATTAAATTAAAAAAATAATGCCTACATAACAAATCACCAGTTTCCTCAAATTCAAACCCATAAATGAAGGCAAACGAAACTTAAAAAAAAAATACCCTCAACGAGCAAAAACATTCCACATGGGCATTCTAGTTCACTTCTGCCGACAGTAAAAACTTTTCATTTTTAAAGAACAAAACAATCTTTACTCACAGTCGTCCCATGTGCGTCTGTGAACGGGGGCAGCAGCAGTCATAGCATCGGAATATTGTGTGTTTTGGCTTGCTTCCCAACAAGGCACGCGCTGCTCACAAGGGACCCGACCACGTGATTCATCGCATCCCCCGGACACCCATCGGCACGTAACCGCACTTCTTCCAAATCCCTTTGCGGTCTTCCCGATCAGAAGGGAATGGGGTTGACACATTTGGCACTTTATGACGATTTCATCGATTATACTTGTATTTCTGGTTAATCCATAGAGTTCTATGGGACTGACAGTGGATTCCATTATTCATCACTGAGAGTCAAGAGCGCAAAAAAAAAAAAAAAATCTGTGGGGGAAGGGTTTTCATTTGAGCACTAAGTTTGATATTGAATTCCTCTATAGAAAACGTTTATGCAGAACTTCTTCAAACCTATTTATCATTTTCAAATATAAGGCTCTGATATGTCATCACATGTATACCCATATTTCTCACTTGCCAACATTATTTCTGATATTCCTTAACAGGTCACTTATATATGCCAAATTATGAATCGGTTTTTGTCCAATATTCGAGTTATGCAAAACGTCCCAATATAGGATTAACTACATTTTTTCTTATTCCCGTATTATCTATATAATCTATTTTAGATTATAGAACAACTTGTTTTTGTTTTTTTATTGTTTAAATTCAGTTTCAGAAAGAGTAATATTATTAAAGAAACGACATAATCAAGACCATGTAGTGTACTAAAATATCATTGCAACATTTTCAAAACCATATTTTTAAATTTTTAAATGACAATTTATATTAGACTTAAGTATTAAAAAAAAAAAAAAAAAATGTTTAATGATTTTTTTGATGCTGAGATTTACTTATCCGTTATTTCATTAAAATTTATTGGACCTAATAATTACTTTAGTGTAAAACATTATCTTTTACTACATTCGAATAATGATAAATTAAAATATTATTCTTTTGAAATTTATTATGATTACTAAGTATTTTGAATTCATTCATACGAAAACATTGGAATGTTGTGAATTCCTTGCCCAGGAGGGGGCCATTTAAAATCCTCACCAAGGTGCACTGAGAGAGATTTGAATCAAATGAAAGCTGTTTGTTCAGTAAAAGGACTAGAAAATTTCGAATTTACTTAAATTCCATATAGTCCATAAACTCTAAGAGATAATTCCTTATTTTGCTTTTTATTTAATTATTTTTTTAATTATTAATGTGTCTAATTTGTAACGCATTTTTATAATTGTCTTCTTATTTTTCGTCTGCGTTATTTATGTGTTCGATGTTGATTAACCACAGAGTTTTACTTAATATTATACAAATCTGCTGTTTAATAGTGTTGTGATAGAAACTTTAAAAGTGACGGTGCTTTTAGTAGGTAAAGACGTAGAATGCATAAAAGGGAAGACATCATTTTTATGGAAGTTACGATGGAAGCCATAATCTCTTACGAACGACATTTATAAATGAAACCATGGTAAAAATACGAATTATGTTTTCTCTCAATACCTATGAAACTTGGATGAATTAAATTTGGAATTTGCTAGAATTAATTATATTAGTATGTTATGTAATACGTAATTTTGGTGTTTCTATATTGTAATTCTGTATCTTCTATTATGTTATTCATCAATTTCTGTATTTTATATTATGCAAGGTTCTATTTATATATACGCATATAATTTTTTCATTTACCAATCCTATTGGGTTCTTGAGCCTGTTGTTGGTCGTAAAATGCGCATTTGTAAATTTTGTCTCTTCATAAACTTTATAATTATTACGACTTGAAGAAAGTCGCATTGATTATATTTGAAATACAATTTTTGAGCTAGATTTTAGATTAAAAAAATGTGTAGAAAGGTCCTAAAATTGTTAGTTGAGATTTAGTATTTACTCCAAAGAGAAATTTTTATATTTATCACTTTCATGATTGTTTACATTGCACCCCATGTACAGTTAGAATTTCTCAAGCTGACGAAAAAACAAATTAAAGATAAATTTCCTTTCTGAGTTTGGTCAGTGTCGTGAAATTGGTATATTTCATTTGTTTGGGATCTATGTTTTCCAATATAGCTTAAAGAATAAGTAAAGTTAAATTGGAAGTGAAAAATTTATATATTAAAAACATTTAAGAGTCTAACTGTGCATAAAATTTTTATTTTGTTGATTTAAAAATATTGTTTGCTACGATTAGAATTTTCTTGGAGTATTTAAAATATTGAAAACTAATTTTAGTGTATTCATTTATACATAAAATAAAAGAATTTTCGAGTAGAATGAACGTCTTAAACTAAAACGAGTGTAACAAAATTAACTTATGAGTTCACAAATTTACAACCAATCCTTACGTTTACAGTAAAGCATTTCTCCATGGATACCACAATCATTTAAAATTGAGCTTAACTTTCAAAATCAATACAGTAACATATTTTTCAACTATACGTCATAAATTCAACTTAATACTGCACAAAAGATAGTTCTGCATAAAAAACCTATGAAACACGACATAAGAACGTTATTAATTGTCATAAAATAGCGTCTTTTATCTCGACAACTCCCAAACCATTTCACAACGAGGAAATCAACGGAACAAAGCGCTTGGCGAGCAATATGTCAAAAAATGATCGCCATAACAGGGATTACGGGGGAAAACTACCAAAGGAGGAAGTCTGTAGAAATGTTTGCTTCCTACAATCGCACTCGGGGTGATAATTTTTATTTGTACTTTAGTTTTTTAGAAACCGAAATCCCAGCTTATGGCTCTCATAATTCCCCACATTTCAGTTGGGGAACGAAATATGCTTTGTCATCTCGTGGAGGAAATTATTGTTCAAAAGAATTTATTTTTATGGCACGTTTTGGTGGAAAAGAAGCGTGTGCAATGGGATTTGTTTTGGATTTTTAAAATTTCTTAGTGAGAGTTTGATTTGCTGGCTATTTACGTGATTTGTTAGGGAATTCTGATATTGCTAGTTTTTATTCTTTATGTTACACATGTGTATACGACACAGCCCTCGTAGTGCAAATTTCCCAGGTCAGAGGTTTTACTCCAGAGCAAATTGACCTACGGTGTTCAAATTTGGTGTGCGGGGTGATGATGGCCCAAGGACCTACCATTAAGGTTTTCGTCAAAATCGTGCATGCGCATAAGGTAGCTGCCAATGAAAAAATCATATTATTTAGTAATTGTTAAAAAACGGCTCTAACGATTTTGTTAAAAATCCCTGTGGTAATGCTCTTAAGGTAATGTGGTAATGCCTGTGGTAATGCCTCTTAAGGTGTTCTAAGCATTCCCACCTCCGAAATTCTCATAAAAATGCGATAAAAGCATAAAAAGTTGAAAAACGAGTCCCTTTAAAACAGAGGACTCTGGCCTTAATCATCGTCCATCAACGATTGATTTTTTTTTTTGCGTTTCACGCATAAGCAAGGACAATGTAATGTCTATCAAATAAAACTGCCTTTTTTTTCTCATGTTAAAATTTCCGCCAAAAATATCCCCTAACTGGCCATTTTTGTTTATATGAGTGAAAATAAAACACCATGTTAAATTTTCCTGCATTACCAATGTTATATAGTGTAATTGAAAGTTGGGAGATGTTCCATAACCCTAGTTTTTAATTGTTCATTTACAGTTTTTTGTTTTGTTTGTGCCATAGGTTAAACCTATTACTAAATATAACATATGCTCGGTGTGAGATACATCTTGTGAAGATATTTTCTGTATTTTTAAAATGAGGCAATTACGTTTTGATTAATATAACACACACAAAAAAAGTGTTATACAAACAAATTATCAAAACAAATTGTTTGTTGTCTGAAAATCTGGCCCCTCCTTATAAGCATACCTGTGTTTACAATGTATGATGAATATGAAAATATTTACGTAATTTTGATTAACAAAAAGTTATAATTCATTAGAGAAATTGTATTTTTCTAAATGATTAAGTAAATTAATACTTTTTAAATAAACAAAATATTTCGTATTTTTTCAATTTAGGTGCGCATATTTTCCCATATTAGGAATCTACGAAAATTAGATTTTTTTTTTTTTTTTTTAAATTTTTTTGTAATTATATATATATATTTTTTCACTTGAACTACTTTGATTAGTTGATTTTTTTAAATATAAAATAGTAAAAAGTCGTGAAATCAGATAACATATCCTTGACAGAACTTCAACCAAATATATTTACTGACTATCTATTATTTTGTTGAATTTAACAAGGAATAAACGTTCCGAAAAAAATTAATATTTATATGAAATAATATATATATATATATATATAATATATATATGAGACAAAAATTTAAGTAAATTAATAATAATACTTCTTATTTTTGAAATCGCCTATCCAGATGAAAACAATAAGAAAAAACAAGAATTTAGGAAATGAGAATTTTTCCAAGTATAAAAAAAATGTATTTATTCTAATAGAATAATTATTCTTGCTGGTGACACATTTAGATTCACATTTTTAAGTATTTTTATTCTTGGAAATTGTAAACGCGGTAATAAAAAATCTTACTACTAAATATTTTTCACCTAAAGAAGCATCATAAAAACAGGAGTATGTATTACATCAATGCAATGCATAAAGGCACATTACATTGTATAATTCAAAAATGCATAGCCAATGAAACTGTCGATTCGCATGACAAGAAAGAGATTGGTGACTTACCATTTGAGCTGCTGTTTTTGGCTTACGAACCACGCCGGGAACTTTCGTGCCAACTGCAAATAAACAATGAAACCTTTAGTCTTCCTCTATCATTGAACGTGCTCAACATGTATATTATAAAACTACATAATAAATGTGTACGTAAAAATGTAGATACGTAGTAGTACACCTCTTGTGAACTAAGTATATTAAGTGATTTAAATACATACATAATTTAGGTAACGTTATTAGTTGTAGGAAGAATAAATTTAACGGTTTAGTTTCTCGACGTTAATATAATGGAAATAAATAAGTTATTTTCTTTACTTTAGATTATAATGTGCTTTCTTTTTCATTAGTAATAAAACTATTCCATTAATTATAATTAAAAGTATTATTATTGATTTAAAAGTTATTCACTTATTTAGTTATAAGTATAAGTATTTAATAAACGTGTGAAAAGAGTTAAAATTGAGTGTTTTATTTTTTTTAAATAGTTTTACATGACAATTTGCCACAGTATGTCGAAGGGTCGTATTTACTATGCTTATTTGTAATATAAAAAAAAAAAAAATCATCAGAATTATATAAATAATTGGATAAAGATAAATTTCGGTGAAAAAAATGAACTATTTCCACTATATCCTATTTAAACTAATTTTTATCAAGCGATTAAATTACGTGGAACAAGGATTTTTTAAAAAAAAAATTCGTGCTATACGAATAGAAATTTTTAGGATTTATTACAAGATCAAATTAATTTGTTTCTTATAATTATAAATTTTTTCATTTATTCTAATTCAGTACAAGAAAGTCTCAAGAAACATTAAAAAAAAAAAAAAAAAAAACTTTAAACTCATAATGAAATTTGAATAATCTTCTGTTTTTCGAATAATCTCCCTAAATTGTTTGTAAATGTTTTAACGTTTTATCATTTAAGGTCCCAAAACGTCCGATTGTTTTTTTAATAACATTATAATAGTATTTTTTTTTTTCGATTTTAAGTAGTATTAGACTAAGATAATAAAGTGTTTATTCTTATTTAATTACAAAACCTTATCCGACTTCAAATGTTTGAAATTAAATTTGAAATTCAAAAAAAAGAGTGGGCAATATATGTATTTTAATTTTCTATTATATGGCATATTTTAGTAATTATGTGTACATTTATTAAACGGTATCTCCATTTGGCTACACTTAGTGATAAAAGATTTTCAATAAAGCAACTAAGAAAAAACTGCTCCAGTTTGTAATTTTTTAAAAAATATATATAATTTTTCTTCTGGGGTAAAATGTTTAAAAATATCTAGAAGAGAAAAATTCTTGTTTATAGGTTGATTTAAATTATAGTTCACTAAAATACAGTGTCTTAATTAGAAAATCTTATATAATAACAACCCGACGAAAAGGAAAAAAAAAAAAAAAAAAATGATCAAACTTAATTATCTAAAGAAATTACAAAAACAGAAAAAACCAAATTATATATTTTTATTTCTTTTTTGTTTTATCAATTCCTTTCGGTTATTGATACAGCGCCAATAATCGTAGTTTCAGATGATTAGCATGATCCCTAATTAAAGTGAAATTGTTTACGTACCAATGCACTGAAAAATGAATTATAACTTTAAATAATAGAATGTGATACTTCAGTTCAACAATCTTCTAATAAAAAAAAAAAAAAAAAAAAATACTTAGACTATTATTCATTTTGAAGCAAACTTTTCGTTTGAGTACCAATTAATTAGGGACAAGGAAAAAACTAAATTATCTTAGGATAATTAAAACAATTTTTTCCCACAAAAAATTTTAGCGTTTTTTTCGTGCATGCCATATTTCCATTAGAAAAATTATATTTTAATCTCGTTTGTTTTCAAATAGTTAAATATTTAGACGTGATTAATTTAATAAGATAAATGAGAGCCAATTAAAGATAGCTCTATTTTTTATAGATATTTTAATTAGAATACATAATATGAAACCCAAAAGTTATTGTATACTAAATATACCTTTAAAGGTCTTCAATGAATATGAAAATTGAAATTTGCAATAATATAGTTATCTTCAAAATAAATCATTTGTTTTCTTAGTGAAGCAAACTATTTCCCCTTCAAATTATTCTTATCACGTCTGGTGATTTAAAAACAAAAGAACAAAAACCCTACGAAATGTTTTGCATAAAAATACAAAATATGCTAGGAAGCATTATCAATTGTTCAACTTTCTAGACCAATAAAAACTAATTTATAAAAAAGGTAACTCGCTTGAAATTTTTTCATAAGTTTTAAGAATATCCAAAAAATACAAGCAATCCATCAAAAATCAAATCAAACCCACCCTTCACATCTTAAACACACATCATTGTCACCCCCTCCCAGTCTCTGCACTAAATATTCAGTCAACACAAAAACCTCACCCCCCGTGAACTAAGCCCCTGCAATTTCTATCGAGCGATTTATGCAAGTGGAGCGCTGGCCTTTTGTTTGTACTGACTCACTGTCTCAACTTTGCAGTTGGGGAATTACGGGCCATTAGCATCTGCTTCGGGAATATTGGGAATTTCAAAGTAGTGGCCCAAAGGCGGGAGTATGTTTTTGAGGGGAGTTGTGCTGGGGAAGTTGCTGTATCGGTTTATTGGCAGATTAAGAGGGCTTAAGTGTTATGGGTGATCGCGTCTAAAAGTATTTATTGCTGTTTGGTAATGTAGAGGAAAATGAGATGTTATCGTATCGATTTGCTTGTCGCCGAGGTGTTTGTGAGGTTAGATATTGAGAGGGTAAGTTTTTTCTTATACTGTGAGTACCATTGACTACTTCTGGCTTGATAATTGAGCCGCTCTCCAATATCGAAACTCAAAATTTCAATAGTTATCTTAAATGACAAAGCGAAAATCTAACTTATAATTGGTGGTTATTTGTGCTGGAAAGGAACAGAATGTCGAATCTTTCCCTATTAAAAAGAAATGCCGTAACTCTTTCATTTGTGTGTTGATGATAGGGATCTTACATTGAAATAAAAACAAAGTAATATTTTGACAAGTTGCCATTTCAATGAGATTATATCACGCTTAAGTTTGTGGTGACGTAATAAGTTCATTCAACTTTCTTTATGCGTCAACTATTTTTGCTGAGTGAAACTTTCGTTTGCAAACTAAAACTAAAATTGTGTCATCAAAATCCTTCACAAATGAAAGCATTTCAGTAACTTAACTTAACCAATCACCGCATCAAGAAGGTAGAGCTAATTCATTCCTCCATCAGATCCGGATCGAAAGGTCACACTTATGAGCTCTGATTTCAATTCAAAAGGTTTGTTGGTTGTTTTCAGATTATCTGGCACCGTCAGCAACACGAGGGCTATAATGCACCGAAACATTCGTCATTTGACAAGTCAACATACATTTACGAACACCCACGCATGGGACTCGAACCCACAACCTCGTGGTCTAGAAGCTAGCACGCTAACCACTATACCGTTTGGTAAGCTTCAATTCAAAAGGCCCTGTGTTCCTTGTTTCCTAAATTTCTATCTTTGTTTAAATGTAGCGTGTGTTGTGTGAGATTAAACCCTTTAACATGCGCCCAAACCTTCTACATATTTATTGACTCTAACCCAATCACACTAACACCAAACACCATAATATAATGCAAATTAACTAGTGTCGACTAAGCAGCTTGACGAAATAATAATTTAATTCAACTTGCCACCCTATCGCAAAGGAAAGATCTACTGCATTTCCAAAATATGTCAAGTTCAGGTCTTCCAAACATTTCTAGCTTTAGTAAGCGCTAATTATCAAGCTAATTTTAGATTTATTATTCAGTTAATATTGAAATGTTAGTTTTCAATAACATGCTTTCTACGGTTCTCAGACTGTTGGTAGAAAAGTAAGTGAAAGTATTGTTATGAATTTTTCCACTGAGGCAATGATGGCACAGTTTTCACGGTTTAAAAATATTTATTCTCTCTTCAGAAAACTCACAAAATTTATTCACAGGCAACAGTTTAATTACTCTCAAGCTTCAACACAAGCTTCAACAAAAATAACTTCGAATTCAGCGATTATACAAGCTCACTCCAATAGGTAAACAAAGCGATCAGCTTTCAACGAAGTCCAAAGTCAATCTGAAAACTTTCCCGTTCTCCAGTCTTTTATATACAAGACATTCTCGAAATTTCCAGCCAATTCATCGGAAAAGAAATATCTCGAAACTTCTCGATTGCTTTAGGTGTTGCCACCTTTTTCTAACTTGTATAATCGTTATTAATTAATAAATAAAATAAGATAAAAATAAATTACAATAGAATTTTGAAATAATACGTCACTATTTACAATATATACAGACAATTTGTGTAACAGTATATACAAGTTTTGCAGGTACGAAAAGGGTTTTTAAATCTTGAATTAAAAGTCTGACACAATATTAGTTTTCTCATGTTCAGTTTATTTATGTATTTTTGCTGCTTAGACATTTATTGCATTTAAATATATTATTTCAATAAATGCCATTGTTAATGTGTTAATGAAAAATTAATGTTTCATAAGATTATACTCTCGGAAAGTTTATTTTTAAGCTAATGAGGGATGAGTTTTTCATTCAGTCTTTTTTAAAAATGAATGAAACATGAAAATAAATTAGATAAACATAAGTAATGAGAATACTAATGAGAAGTCAAGATTCTCTTCGCTTCAAACAATTTTTAATAATATTCTTTTAAATAGGAACGAAATATATTCTTTCTTCAATGAATATGTATGATGCATCTATAAAAGTAAAGGAAATAAGATATAAAACATGAAATTTTTATTCCAAATTACTTGAATCCAAGAAAGCTTCTAGACCAGATAAGTATTGTATTAATTTCGACTTTTACTTAAAGCATTCATTTACATTAATGCATAACAAAATCTCCTAATTCGATAAATTTTGAATTTATGTATTTTCATCTTTTTTCGTAGTCTACTTTGTGAAATTGAATTACTTATATTGATAAGCTGGAATAAAAAAGATACTTTTTGACTATTTTAAGAACTCTAATTAGATTTTTATTTGTTATTGACCAATGAATATATTTCTTTAGTACAGTGTGATTGTCTTAGGAAAAACATAAAAAGGATTAAGGCTTACAATTTAGTAAATTTATTTCTATTTGATTATCAATGCATTTTTATACCAAAAAATAATTCAAATTATCCCTATGGAGCATAACTAAAAACTATAATAATATTTTTCTGAATTGATTTATATAAAATGAAGTAAATCTCAAATTTAAATTATGTTTTGAATATTAAATTATTCTATTTCTAAATTGTGAGTATGATATATACATTTCACTTTCTGTATTCGTTTATTATTGCAAAAATTTGTACTTCATGCTTTTATCGTTAAAATAATAATTTCAATATTTTTTTTCTTACTAGACCAAATTATATCTGTAGATGTAAGGAAAATAAATTTTTCATTATTTAGTAACAGCAATAGGAGGACCGTAGTAGGCAATTTATAGATATTTGCAAAATTTTATATTTCCTTTTCCTTATTTTAAAAACTGCTTTAAAACGTTCTGATTTGAAAGACATCATAGTTAAATTTCTAGCATCATTAAGGGATTTATTTTGATTACTTTAAGATATGAAATACCCAGCTATAATATAAGAAACTGCGGCAGTTTCTGTAAAGACAAACTTTGTAAATTTGTTTCAAAATTTTATTGACAACATTTAAATGATTAAGACTTGAAAGCATAAAAATTACCTGTTTTTTATTACAATTAGATACGTGTTCCATAAAATTATGTATTTATTTATTTATCATGTAATTAAACTTCATGAGTTATTTTCATCATAAGTTTTATTTTATAAAAAAAAAAGAAGAAAAAAAAAAAAAATAGTATTATAATTTCAAACACAGATTACAGTATTTTATTTGAAACCTAAATGCAAACGTTTTATTTAAATTAGGATAAAGATGTAACATAATTTGATTCATACAAGAATCTTTAAAATTGCTAGAGGAGTAGTATTTTAAAACCCTTTTAAACTTATAAACAGTTAAATATTTTACAAAAAAAAATTGCCTTTTTGAAGAACTTTGTGTTTAACAAATAATCTTACCCAAAAGTATTTCAGCATTATTTTAAAATAATTACATTTTCTACCAAGAATGGTTTTTTCCTCTTAATGTTTAAATAAGACCACCTGCAACGCAAAAATCTCAATTAACAATTTCTATAATTAAAAAATAAAAAAGTACAAATGCACATTTCCGCCAACAAAGAAACAAATTTCCATTCGAAAATGGTAACCAAAACGCAGCTTCCTTTATATAAAGCAATAAAAAAGAAATATTAAAACAAAGGCAAGCTGAAGGGCAGGTAATGGAATTCAAATCGGCTGAAACACGAGAATCTCAGGAACTGCTGCAGAATATTATTACGGGCATGCAGAATGGAGAGAAGAAGTAACGTCTTTTGAAGGGGCTTTCGTGCGTGACAACCACTGTGCAGAAAAGCTCTCTCGAACAGTAGCTTCTTTTAATATTTGTTTTTAACTTGGGGACGGTATAAGGAGAAAAATTAAGTTGATTTAGGGATGTGTTTTTATAGTTTAGGAATATAATGCTGGGATATATATAATAGTTTGGGAATATATATAATAAATAGTAGGTAGATGTTAAATGAATTATGGGAACACAATTATATTATTTATTAGAAAATGTCTTGGCTAGTATTCTAGAGGTAGAATTGCTTGTCTAACATGCGAGAGATATTGGGATCGAGCCTTCACTTAACACTCCATTGTTTATTTTTTCAAGGTGAGTAGAAATGATGTCGATTTTGACAGATGGTCATGTGTTGATTGCAGCATTCCTTCCCACATGAGAAGAAAGTGTAAAAGTTTTTCCTTAGAATACTTACGGGAAGATTTTCTATCATTGAATGCTTTTATATCTTGCTATAGCTACAATTTGGTGTAATGTAGGCCTTTGTAACTTTCCCACTAGAAAATCAAGCTAAAAATCCTATTAACTTTAAGAAATAATTTGAAATATATATTTCAGTTTTTAAGAAATAATTAAGTTTGGACTTTTATTAATAACTTCCTTTTTTAACAAAGAATGTATTACATAGGAATTTTTCTCTTTAATTTAAATTTGTAATGTTATAAATATATCGTTGTATAAATTGTATTAAAATATTTTGAAGTTAATTAAGACAATTCATGTAAGTTAATCAGAAGCATGACTGTAACTAGTGAAAAACACTTTAATAAAAAGTAAATTGTTCATGCACCTTCATTTTCGGTGTTTAAAATAATGGAGATAACTACATTTTAAAATTTAATTACAATCCTAATGTTCTCATTTTGTTGTGGTATGGATATGTAGAATGAAGTACCCAATAATTTTCCAGGGTATAACGTTTATTTGGATGTGATACATGGATCTAGAATTGAACTGAACTAGACAGCTGGAAAACATCCTAAAATTTTTTATGATTGAAAGGTTATCTGAAAATATATGCTTTAAAACATAAAAAGGTATTTGAATTTTTAAGTATCTACTTAACTCAAATTAATTGAAAATTATTTTTAACTTTCAATTTACTGAATGCACATCAATCCTATAAGTGTTAAATGACAGAAATTAATAAAAGATTTTATCTAAACGAACTTCACCTAATTTTATGCAAAAACTTCTAACACAATATCAAAAGAAAAAAAAATCACTTCTGATAAAATTAAATGTTTTTAACATTGTATAACTACTTACACAAACAAATTTAAATAACCCGATAATATAAATAAATCTAAACGCAGCAGTTTTATTTATTGATTTTCAAAAAACAAAACAGTCCACTTTTATTAAAAATAAAGCATAATATCACTTAAGCAAAATATACCTAACTGAACTCTTGCTTCATTTCCAAATTAATCCCTTACAATGGAACTTCAATGAAATCCACATTTAAGTTAATTTACAATTTAACTCTGCGTGACGTTGCAATTGACGTCCATCTTATCAGATCAGTGAACTAGATTTAACTGCATACATTTGCCTAATCTGCTGTCCCGGAGTTGAATCCATCATGCTGACATGAAATTCGCAAGGGGGTGCTCGTAATCCAATGTCTAACCTGATGTGAATTTCTCGGTGGGAGCAAAATGGGGACAAGTCTTTTGCAAAAGTTATTTGACTCTCCGGGTGGTAGGACAAAAAAAAAAAAAAAAAAAAAAAAAAAAAATCCATTCATTAAATAATGTCTGTTTAGATGAATTCTTATTTTAATTTAGCCAGAAATCCATTGTGCTTTTAAAAGTGTGAATATTTTTATGAGAAAGATAAGTTTAGTTTTATGAGTAAGTACAGTACCTCGCATTGGCCTGGCTTAAATATCTTGTGGCCCAGCGTTTCCCGGGTACGTACCGGTTCAGATTGGTTTAATCTAGTCAAACTCTGACGCCTGAAAGCCATAGATCAGCAGTACGGTTAAGATGTCTTCTAAAAGCTAAATTTTATTTCAACAACTATGATTTTCGGAATTTGTTTAAACTAACTACAAACATTAAATTAAATCAGATATCATAATAATATTATTTAACAAATGTGCCGTCCCTCAACTGATTACAAGTCATGAACGTCCCTTTAACTCCTAACCTTGATTTCCCTAAAGCCACTGAACAATGGAGAAATAAATTGTGTTACAGATAATCTGGAATAGTTAAGATGATTAGAAGAAAACACACATTTTAAATAGATTCAGTAGATCTCAAGTTACGATTAACATTGGTTTTTGGGGTTTGAAAGGGAAGTGGGTATGATACTTCAAAATCTTATACAGATAGTTGCATTTCTCTTATTTCAAAGATAAAGCGTGCAAATGTGAATCAAGATAAGAATAAAAGTGTAGATTTCTACAAAAAATAAATACAAACTTACACCCAAAGACACTTTTTTGAATGAATAAATCAATTAATGATTATCCGGGGAAATTATAAGCGTTATGAAGTAAGATTGTATAAAAATATATGCATGAAAAGTCTACACTTCTTTATTTTTATTTATTGAGTGTTAAGTCATTCAGATAATCATTGTAAGTACGTACATTATATCTGTAGCCTAAAATAATTAATAAAGATTTTTAATGCGTCAATATCACCTAATATCATATTCATTGTTTTTTTTCAAACTCAATAAATAGATTTGTTTGTTACTAAATTTGTTGGAAAAAAGTCCATGTGCCGTTGAATAGTCATTTTCAAAATAAAACTCATGTGAGCAAGTCTGCTATTTATAATTTTGAGCTACGTTTCTTTACTAACACAAACCAGAATCCATGAAAATGCTCTTTAACACTAGTCCCTTGCAAGTATTACGAAATAAAAGTGTAATCAAGTTTTAAAATAGTTTCAAAGTTAGTTTTATGCATTTAATCCCAGAAAAAAGAAGAAGGAAAATAAAAAGAAGAAAAAAAAAAAAAAAAGAGCTTAATTTAATTTCATACTTTCTTTTCAATTTTGTTCTCTTGGATGATGTAGTCACGCATTCTCAATGCTGTTTTTAATGAAAAGTGTTTTTCTTAAAAGTTTTGAGCTCAAACTAATGATGAACGTTATCAAGGAATACGTATACTCATAGATTTGAATAAAACCTGTAGTGAAATCACTAAGCAAAGATTATGAAGGCAAAAAAAAAAAAAAAAAAAAAAAAAAAAAAGCAAAAAAAAATTATTGGAGATAATTTATTCTATTAAATTTACATTCTTAAAAACTGTGTTTGTGTCTGAGCATTTAATATTCTAATATTTTAATTGTGTTTTTAACTAATTATTAAGTTAATTGTTTAAAGTGTTCTAAACACGAATTCGTAATATTTAAAATTTAATCTAAAATACATTAAAATTGTAAAGTACTATAGAATGTATAATAATGTAAATGTTTATAATT
Organism: Linyphia triangularis; assembly: GCA_963978545.1. Lineage (NCBI taxonomy): Eukaryota > Metazoa > Arthropoda > Arachnida > Araneae > Linyphiidae > Linyphia > Linyphia triangularis. The sequence continues at coordinate 36,563,358 of OZ021725.1, forward strand.
TAAAACTTTATTTAAAATGTTAAAAATAATAAAATAATGAAATAATATATAATATATATGAATGTAAATTTTAAAATAATTTTATCTAAAATACTTGATACTAATATATTAATGGAATTAAATAATAATGTGTATAACATGCATGATATGTAAATATTTAAAATAATTGAATCTAAAATATTTAGAATAAGATTATAATGAAATAATATAATAATATAATTATGTGTTTTATCATGTAAATACTTAAAAAAATTTCATTACAAATTATTAAATCCTCTATAGAACATTCATCTGTTTAGAAATACAAATTAGTACTTTCATATTATAAAAGAATTATTATGAGAGTTACAAGGAGTAAAAGTATAAATAAAAGTGTGGTTACACGTGGTCTCAGAAATACCCATACAAAGTTTTACGAAGATGTATTCATAGCATTTTAAAGGGTTAGTTTAGTCAATGCGAATATTAATTCAGAGTTAATACAGAGTTAATACTATTGGCACAGAGTTATGCTATCAAGTTCTACTTACTGACAGCTTCAATCACATCTGCAAGGAGGACCCCATCACAGACATCTACTTGCAGGTCTTGGATATTCCGTTTATAACGTCCCCTATCCAAATAATGATTGGCCCAATCTGTGTAGATCTAAAAAAGAAATAAAGGGACTTGTTACTATCTAATGGGAAAGTACTTCTATGTTGTTCACTTTTCAACAAGGCATTTTAAAGTATGATTAAGAAGGTAATGAATACTGTTGAGAGGATTCAACCATATACTTAATGTTATTCATATTAATAATATACTTATGTAAGTCACGGCATGGAGCTTTTATAAACATTTGATTACTTTTCTAAAACTGATTTTATGGTAACTTCTTATTTTGTTCTAAAAGTATACAAAACTTCATTTGATAATGTATAGTTAATTATCTAAGATAAATCAATTTTAATTTAAGAATTAAATCAGAAATAGTTAAGATTGAAATATTTAATGGATTGTAAGAATTTTTTTTTTTAAATTAAATTTAAAAAATATTTCAAGTATTATATTTTTGAACAAACTCTTGATAAAATATTAAGGTCCCGTTGATCTTAATTTCGAGTGCTTAAGTTCTTATGAATATAGTTCCATTCAATACATTTCAAAAGACACTTTAGAACTAAGAAAAATCTAAAATTGTGCTTAATATACGAATTGAAAACCTTTATATTTTTAGGATTATTTTAATAAAAGTCAAAAATTGTTTCTTAATGATTTAAGAATTTCATTTTCAAAATCTTTTACTTCCTACTTATTAGTATAATTTTGCTTATAAATTTTATTACGAATTAACACGGTGCTTGTTCGGGTACGAAAATTCCTTTATTTGAATTGTAAAGTAACACTAAATTAAAAGAACCTCAACATTTAAAATAGTTTAACAGCAATAATTTCAATAAAATAATATTCATTTTGAAATTCATTCATTTCATTTAGCTCAAAAACTATACTTGCTTTTTGTTATATATTATTTATACTTTGTTGGTAATGTAATTAATTCTGTGACATGATGAGAAATTTACATCATTTTAAAAAATAAAATTACTAAAATTTAGCTTCCTTTCTTCGCTTTCATTAATCACAGTTTAAATATTAAAACTATGTACTATTTAAAAAGAGCAATATATTCAAACTATGTTTAATACCACTTTGAACTAATTAAATTTATATAGAAACTGTATGTTTCAATAATACGATTTAACATAAGACACAAGCGGAAGTTCTTCCTACTTTCTATAATAGTGCATTTGTTTTGAAGTGATAAATTAGAAGTAATTACTAATAAAACTTTATCTAATTTTCCACCAGGATACATAGGGGCTTGTTAAATATTATAAAATTTTTCATTCACTAAACTCTTTCCAGTCTCCCTTATTAAGCAGTATAATTAGTACCTGGTTTTTCTAATGCTTTATCCATTTAAATGGTTTATTATAAAATTACAGTACATTATAATATCTTTAATATAAAAAAGTATTCGAAGGTTTTCAGTCTTTTGTATTGAGATATTGATCTGCTTTGGCCAAGTTATTTCTTTCCATCGCAGAGAGTTATCAATAGGACTTAAGGTGAAAGAAACGAATAGTGTTGTTTGTTTGAATCTTGTAAAAGTAATTGCAGTGTTTATTTTGTACATTTCCAAAACATAGCATGCTTAAATCCTGTTCATTAATTTGTAATATTGCAAGAGGCTGCAACTTATTCTAAATATTAAAAATAAATTAAGAGCGAAATTAAGTAGTAAACTACGTTTCAATACGTATTTAAATTATATTTTGACTTAAATTATTTGAGAAAAGTTTAACTATTTTTGTAGCAATACTATGTGATGGGGAGGTTTTCAAAATATTTGTGACGCCATTCTCCCTAAGTACAAAAAATTCAATTGATCGAACCATATTGCATAGAATCAGTGAATGTGGAATTATTTTTAATTTTGTATAAAATCTATAATAAAAGAAGTTTAACAGTGATTGAATTAAAATTATTTAGCATTTTTCTTATTTAATAGAAAAACTTGTCGTTTTGGAAATAATGGAGTTAATTTTAGAGTACATAGATATATTTTGAAAATTTCTCAACGCTGGAGCTTGAAATAAAGTACAGTATAGTAAGACCTTCAGACAAACGAGAACAAAACTAGACATAACTACCCTTCATTTTACAGTTAAGAAGTACCAAATACGTGGAAAAGTTTTCATAAGTGATAATATTACGAAGTATCAAAAACTCCCAATAATTTTTACCATCAAAACAATAATTAATGATCCCCAAACACTCCTCAAAAGAATAAATACCACGCAGCAGAGACACACAAAGCAATTTGTCCATACAAACTTTTTGAACCTAAACGTGCTGTCAAAACATGAATAATCACCGACTTCTAAGACTAGAATCCTGGGATCCCATAGAGAAATGAGAAAAAATTTCCATGATGCAGAATTAATGAGACGAATGAAGACCCCCCCCCCCCTCGCCTCTTCTCTTTTGATGTTCATTGAACACAGAAACATAAGAGCGAGTTTTAAGATTAATGTTCTTGTGCATTTTAAGGCAACACGCGATCTTTGCGTTTTGAGGTACGTTTTTAGTACTTAAATGATTACGATTTTTTGTTGAAGGAAGAAATGGAGTACTTGCCGTTTATGGAAAACTTTTGCATTAAATATTCATATAAACAGCGTATATTCTGAGGTTTTAATCTTAAAAAATTATGTTTATCATTAATGATTATAAAAACACTTATAATCAAATATGTGTTTAATTTAATGCTATTGTTATTAAGTTTTATATCTTAATATTAGCATTGTTTAGAAATTCCCAAGTTTTTCTGAAACAACTGACGGGACATAAATTTAAAAACCAAAACTTATGGTACAATCAAACTATATCATTGTTACATTCTCTATTAAAAATATGAATAGCATTAAAATGTACGCATTTGAATTTGACGATTTAAGTTAAAGAGAATAATAAATTTCAAATAATTAAATTGATTGAGTATATGTGCTTGCATTTTTTTCCTGAAATTTACTAATTTGACTAATTATCTTCATAAAAAAAATAGTTGATAAATAAAAGATGACAAATTGGTTTGAAATTCCAAACACTATTGATGCAAAACGTATTTGAAAGCACATTCCCTAATCCTTTCCATATGTATAGTTGGAAAAGTTGAGTAGTTATTTGTTTAAAGTAGTTATTTATTTAAAAAATTTGAATAGTCATTTGTCAAAATTACTTGTTCAGTTAGCAAAGTTGATTAGTCAATTAGTAAGGTTGAATAGTCAATTAACAAATTTGATTTGTCAGTTGACAAAGTGGAGCATTCAGTTGGAAAAGTTGACTAGTTTACTGATATCGTCCCAAGTTATCAATCAAGTGTAGTACCTTTTATAGATAATAGTTTATTAAAATTAAAAATACTAAGCATAAATCACCAATAATACTAAACATGAATCGCAACTTGTATATTGATGGATAAAGGCACAATCATTGTAAGTTTATGTTTTGACACAAGTGAAATATTATTATACGTGTAAAGTTAGAGTTTAGAACTTTCCACCTGTATCAACGCCGTTTATGCTTTAAAAGTAAGAATTTTGAAGCGCAGGTTGAAAAAAGGCATGTGTTCAGAGCCATTTCCAAAGTTTTAAATCTTCTGATAGTTGTCCCCAGTTTGCCGAAATTTACAAGAGAGCACTCACAATGATTGTGCTTTCAAGCCTCTTTATAAACTTAATCAAATATTAATACTTTAAGAAAAATTTAATTCATTTAAATGATTTGGTTGTTTATACTAAATACTTTAATAAAATATAGTAAATTCTTTTAAATCAGCAATGTAACGTATAATTCTACCATGAAGGTATATCTACCATATTGTACCTAACATAAGAGCAATTGAAATAAGTAGTAAACTCATCTATGATGGGGTTCAACTAGATTCTTCCGACAGCACTTCAATGTCAGTTGGAAATCACACATTTCTATGAAGAGTAGCCCTGACAATTGTATGTGAAAATCCCGGACATCTCGAATCACCGGCGAGGTTTCTTCATATCTCTGCACGCCATTCACCTCCAAAAACCAATTACTCATTATGTAAGTGACATCCCTTTCCGAAAGTGCTTTCGTAAACCTCTAGATTTCTGCACATACCCAGCATTTCTCACGAACCAGATTAGGCGCACTCCAAAACTTTGTCACATGTTATGATTAATGGGTAGAAAGTTTAGCTGTTTCTTGATTAATGAGTTCACTGATGGAGCCTCTCCAAGGTATTGTACTTTGCCTGGACTCGTCTTCAGGGTACTGTGCAGAAAAAAATTCAGGTAAAAAAAAGAGTTTTAAGATAGACGGTTAGAGAATGTAATTGGTGCCCGCCACAATCTTTTGGGGGTAATTATGCTGAAATACCTGGACTTTTGCACGAGATAGTCTTTAGAGAATATGATTGGTAGAGTGTCTTATATATGTTGAGTTTGTATTATTGTAACTGAAAACCTTCATGAATCAATGTTATCAGCTCAACTGTCATACTAGAGTCGGGAAGTGGTACTATGTTACGAAAGAATTTGAAGGCAAGTATTTTTCTCAGAATATGAGCCACTTTATTGTTTTCAACGCTTTATGTAAGCTGAATTTGAATATTGGACAATGCTTACTAGGAATTGAAAGTAAATACTTTAATAAGTTAAAGGCAGCGGAACACATATAAGCAGGGTTTTTCTCTTTTTTTTATAAGGTAGTAATATAACTGCTGGAGGGAAATGCAATTTCTCTAAAACAAAGCTCTACATTTTTTTATTTATTTTACTTAATAATCAACGAAAAGGCATTTCTAACGTTATTAAATACTTACATGAATAGAAAATTAAGTTTTGTTTGAAATAAATAAAAACTACACGTTTCTTTAAGGCCTTATCGTAACTGGTAGAATCTCGTTATTCGAACTTTTTCTTCAAACTTTGTTAAATTCAACTCTTTATAAATTAATAAATAGAAAATCCTCTAAAGAGTAATACGCCCTATATATAACTAAATTAAAACAAGGGTAATATGATTTAAACTCTTGCTCTTTTCATATTTTACTTCTCTTCTGTATAAATATCTCTTAAATAATGAATGAGAATTATTAATGGTATTTGATCCCTTTTTTACTGCATATGAGAATGAATTCAAGAAAAGCTGTCTGAAATGTAAAAGAAAATGTAAACGTTATTTACTAAATGTTATTTGTATGACTATTGTACTAAGTTTATAATATATGCCTTATTTAAACCATACCGAATCTTTATTGCATTATTTGTAAAGCTGTAATAATTTCATAATAATAATTGGTATTGTATATTTCTCCAAGTGTACTTATCATTTGTGCTCACACAAAATTTCTATTAACTTAGAAATTATTCTGCAGAAAACAAATTGTATTTTTTTTATTAGGCAGCAATAAGAAAAGCAAAACAGCTTAATTTAAAAATATTTTACACACTCATCTCAATGGATTTCTTCATTATTCGAATATATAAATTGATTTGAAATAAGTTTTATCAACACTAACAAAGACGCAAACAATATACATCCTCCACGGTCTATTAGTTTCAGCTTGTTTAATTTTTTAAACTTTTTTCTTTATGTATTTATCTGTATTTTCTTTACAAATTAAATTTAGATGTATCAAAATTTTTCATTTACAAAAATTATGCATCAATGGATTTTTCTATACTTAGGAGATTCTTTGACTTTTTAATGTAATTCAAGTTTTACAATACCTCAAGAAAACTAAACGCTTATTTTTGGTTTGTCATGGTGCGCTCATTAGTTGAACTGTGACAGTCACTTTCCGTAAAAAGTCGCTTCGTCTCACATTTCTACTAAGGCATATTATATATAGATACAAAGTATGTAAAATTTAGTAATGTTTAATTAACTGAAACCCCTCCCCCTGTAGAAGTTGATGACATAAGAGAACAAAAACCCTTCCAATTTGTAGTTAAGAATAACTTATTTTAAAAAAAATTCTCACCGATTTAACATCGCACTTGGCGAAAAAGTTTTACCCCGAATTTTCTAATAGATTACCAACAGTCTTCCGGTCGTATTTCTGGTACTTCCGGTAGAAGAACTCACCTTTTTCAGCTTTAATATAAAAACTCTCCTTTGTGCGACCTGTCGATTGAAGTATCTTAATTGTTTGTAGTATTTCAAATTTTTCTGGGAATGTTGATTTCAGACAAACCAGATGAAAGGATGATAGACCAGATAGGATGATGTATCAGACTGATAGATAGATGGATTGGTGGACGAAAATTTTGTATAAGCTCTTCGCTATATTTGCTTAATTTACAAGTTAAAACAAATCAGCTAAATTATTCATTAAAATGCACAAAAAATAAGCAAATTTTGTTTTTTTAATGTAGCATACCCTAAATATTTAAATACAAAGAACATATAAAAACGGAGCTAGTTCTTATTATTTGCATTAAAATAATATTAAGTTGCATCGATAAATCATAATAAGTATTTTCTTCATGTTTTCCATACCATTAAAGTTTAAAATTGCAAACTTTTAATAAATAATACAGTCTATTCTGTATCTAAATGTCCTCTTCCTAATAGTAATTTACTTTTAATATGTTTGATATATTTATAACAAACACGATTTTGTTTTGTACTTGGTAAGACATTTATAAAGTCTCAATGTATCCGAAAGATAACAAAGCAGTGACATCATAAAGCATTGCTTTTTGTGCTTTGTATAAATAATACGGGGAAAAAAAAAAAAAAAAAAAAAAACATTTTCCTCAAGATACGTTCTAAATGTGTCTTTTAGATAAATTGCTCCTTCATTTTGTCTTCTGAGAGCATAATAGCCTAGCTCTTTCTATAATAAATATGAAAGCATTTTTCAATTAAACTTCCAGTTACACGAATATTCTAATTAAAATGACAAAAGTGGAGTATAATTAAGTTTTAATTGGGTGTAGGAATTCACGAATGCATAATTTTTGTTTTGATAAATATATTTGCTTGGTACAGTGAGTTTCTTAATTTAGCTCAAGGATTAGTTGTATTGTTATGCAAATATAGAACTCACGTCTCTTAAAAATAAACAATTACAGAATCTTAGTACTCACATGTGTAATCTACAAAATCTTTATTAAGTTGTTTGTTGCATTAAGGAAAAAAAAAAGAAAAAAATATGGCTTTAAGGACTGAATTTAAATATGGAAAATCTCTTGAAATATATGTTTTTATTAATTAATTCTCTGAAAAACTTTACATTTCTTTTGCAGATTTAATTTTTATGAAATTTTAATTTTATAGAACATTTACTACAAAAAAATTTAAAATGAAGTTTATATTCGCAAAATTTTAAACTCATTGTCAAATTTTTTTAAATTAACTTTAAATGAAAACTAAGATCCTTCATCCTACTTGTCCCATAAAGTAACACGGAACTTTTCAAACATTGATATAGTGATTAGGGTGGTTCGAGAAAAAAAAACGCATGAGGAAAAAAAAGTTGTTATATATCTTGACAAGAAGAACTGTAAATATATATATATATATATCAATTCAAGATATATAACAACTTTTTTTTCCTCATGCGTTTCAAAAATAAATTTTTTTTTTTCAAACCACCCTAATCACTATATCAATGTTTGAATATATGTATATATTTTCCAATCACGCATTCACCTCAAAGCTTGGAGAAAATACAAAAAATAACTATTTTTCCTTTTTTTTTTTTTCCTTTTTTTTTTTTTCCCGAACCACCCTAATGGTGATAGTATTGTCCGTATGTCCGTGCTAATGATGTTAGGATATAATTAATAAATAATAACTCAGAGCAATTAACTTTACTAAGAGGATCAACATACTAATAAATATAGTCGTTTAAAAGGTACACATTTAAATTAACAGTTGAATTTTAAAATTTACCAACAACTATGTTGTAAAATGTATGAACCATTAGAAAATAAAATGTAGAACGTGAAATGTAAAGAAGTACAAATTTCTCTGAGAGTATTTTATTTTATAATCAGACTAGCTGAATACCCGTGCTGCGCGACGAAATTTTACCATGAGCATTTTAACGATTAAAAGACTTTCATGTATTCTACACTCAGGGACGACACGAACAGGGGGCGAAGGGGGCGTCTCGCCCCCCCCCCCCCCAAAAAAGTTTTAGAAAGTTGAACAGTCGGCAAATTTTCGAAATTTTTTAGCCCTTTTTTTAAAGTTGATCCACAATAAAATCAAATTGAATCAAAATCAAAAAATAATAATAATAATAAAAAATAGAAAAAATGTCGAACAAAAATATTAAAAATACCGGCTCGAGTTTCACTAATCGGCATTTTTGCATTAGAAGTCTATAATAAGGGAGTCGGTGCCTTTTCCCCCGACTACATTGATGGACTGCGTACAAAAATATAATAGATATCTTGCGAAAACAAATCATAGATATCTTCATTATCTCACCCCGACAAAGTTTTTAGAAAAGACGGCACTAGGCAAACTTCCAAAATTTCATCAATTCCTTTAAAGTGCTAAGTGATGGATGTTTTTAAATATATTGAATAGAATTTTTTTTTAAATAATTAAAATCGTCAATAGTATTAAAAAATCCTGATTACAATTCAGCCCAAGTTGGCGGTCGGCAATTTTAAATTGGAGTAAGTATATCCTTTTTTGCAGGAACATTTAAGTTGATATCGTCACAGACAGTTTCTAAATGAAATTAAATATGAACATATCTCCCGTACCCCGTACTGTTGCACAAGTATCAATTTCCACAAATTCTCTACAGAATGAATAATTTTCCTTCAATTTCAAATCAAAATTGTATAAATCGTCAAGTCGACTGTCGTAAGTTTTTAAATTCAGTTACCTGATAAGTACACACTATATTCTCAAGAAGAAACTGACAATAATTACTTATTCTTCCAATTAATAGATAATTCTGATGTGTTACAGTAGGTGACATATTTTTAGTACGTTCGGTAACGCCTCAAAAACCATGATTTGCCCATTAAACGTCATTTACATAAAGTGTGTAATATACGTCATATGAATTGAAAGTCTTACAGAACATTTTCAAACATTTAAATTTTAACATCCGAAAAATGAGCCCTCTTTTATCGAATACATACTTTACGTACACAACTGGTCTGGCGAGAAGTTTCAATTTCGAATAAAACTTGCTTATTTTTTGGTAAGATAAAAATAAAAAAAATAATTTTATAAGGTTATTCAACGAGGTTTAATTTTACTTATTACGAACGTGAAGTTGAATGAAATGGAAGTAGCGTGCAATTCTGTTAAAAAATATTTCTATTACATTTTGCTAAATTATTGCAATTAATGTCAAGTAGAACTCTATAAATGATGTTATATAGTACTTCATTTATTAAAAAAGTATAACGGTGTGCGGTAATGGAGAGTCGAACACGGGACTCCTAGATCAGAAGACAGGCGTGCTAACCACTAGGCAAAAGTGACCACTAGTCCCTAGGTGTTGTATCTGTAATTTGTACACGAGACAACCACAAATGTATTACCGAAATAATGCATGCCATGTAAACTGGAAGGCAATGTCGTATTTATTGCAACAAAATAATCATTGGAAAAGTATTGAAAGGTTTGTTATAATATTATCTAAATTTCTTGACTTTTCCTGTACCCAAATAGCTGGGGCCTGACTTTGCCCGACGTACAACCAGGTTTCAGTCTATTAGAACACCTTTCACGCTTTTCCTCGATTTCACCACTTTACTTTACACACGAAACATCGGAAAGACATCGTGTTTCAGATAAGTTAGATTAATCAAAATACCTTTAAAATTATTTCAAATTGGATCAGTAAATCTCACATTAGGATTATAACCTTTAAAGGTGGGAAAGGGAAATGGGGGAGGTTTTTTAGATTTTTAGAAATCTCATGTTGACTGTGACGTTTCTCTTCTTTAGAAGATCATATGTGCAACTTCTCCTTCCTCAAGATAATAACATTGACGATTTGAATTCCTCCCTCCCCCCCCAAAAAAAAACCTCTGCAGGTACTATTCTCCTTACTTAGTTTGGATTTTTGTGCCGAAAATTATGGTTTACTTTTTTATAGATCTGAATATTTTGTTGCTAAATTCGAAGTTCATAAGGGTTGTGTATTAGTTGAGAATAATTTACTTTGTAAAACTTGATTTCTGCTTCATTAGGATAAAGGTTCATATATATTATTCTTTTTTACATATAAATAATATAATAGTTTGGTTTAATGCTAAAGTAATACATTTCATTTTTAGTCCTGCTTAGTGAAAATTAGCATTATACTTTCCATCTGGAACAAATGATTATTATGAATAAAACGAGTAATATTTGCAGAAATTATTGCTGAAAAACCTCGAAAAAATCATTAAATTCAATCCAGCAGTTTTGGTAAAAAATATGTACATGAAGTAACTATGTTTAAGAAGTAAATTCTTTTGTTAAATTGCTAAAAAAATTAAGTTTTACTATTAATATACTTTTCAAGAGAAAGTAAAATCCTCTTTTCTTTATTAGTTAGGAAAATAAGTTAAAAAGTATTTAAAAATTAATTACCAAAACGTTTTTAATAATTATTGTATTTTGAAATACAATTATATTGTCCATGAGAGCCGACAGGATTATTTGCAGGGAGGTGCAGATCGTTGACAGGGAGGTATAAGGCGACAAAGTCTTCGTTTAATCTTAGATTTTTCGAAAATGGGAACTGGACTTCCTAATTTGATGTTAGTTAATAGCTGTACACAATTTTTTGCTCGAATTGATAATTTACTACCTATATATTTTGTTCTTGTGAATTACTTCTTCCACATTACTTTATTTTTCGAAAGGCAGGAGGGAGTCTAAGTGCATGTTCCTTATATGTCAACGACAATGCCTCTATTACAAAAATCGCAGTGTTTCGCGTAGGTAATTTTGTGTGATAGCAATAATCTGCTAGGATTTTACAAAGAAGAATTTTTTCAGAATTTGTTTGATTAACTTTTTTTACAACTCTAAATTAGAGTCGCCTATTTGATCAATATTTTTCATTTATTTTATTTCGTGTTGTAGTGCGATTTCCATTCACTTTTACACGTTTAATTAATTTCTTCGAAACTGCAATTGAAATTTTTTTTTTTTTTATTGAAATGGAGCATTTGTACTTCTCATGCTACTGAAATGGCTCAAGATTGTGAGAATGCATTCTATCTGCAAGTAATAAATGCCTCCCCTCCCCTCAAAAAAGCACTTTGAAAAATTATCCTCTTTGTTCGGGAAAGAGGGGGTTATTTATTTAACAAAAATGAAAAATTAAATGAATTTGAAGGAACTTTAACTAAAATGTGAAGGGAATTTACTTAAAATATGACATTAATTACGTATTAATAAAATGTCATTAAATATTTAAAACAGTAATTAAAATTAATTACACATTAAATAAAATAATTCACAATTAAATAAAAAAAATTAACAATTATTTATAAACTCATTAACAATTAATTACACACTAATTAACAAATAATTAAATATTAATTACAAAAATATGCATTAATTTTACATTAATAAAATTTAATTAATAATAGATTGACACCTTAATAGATATTTTCGACATTTACGCCGTACTTGTTTTGATTTTAGTGGGCAAAAGTATGTCTAACGCCCCCCCCAATCGGAATTCTTAGCGTCGGCCCTGTCTACACTTCAGACTTTTGCTAACATTTCGATCCCGACTGATTGATTTAGCAAAATAGAAACTTTCCTTTGTTGAAATTTTTTTCCAAAATTTATAATTGTTAATACTATATTGGAAATGAGGCATTTGTATATCCCTCGTTTAGAACGTTTAACGTCATTTGGATCCTTTTTAAGTAGTTAATAAAGATTGTAATAGTTTATTGTTTTTATGTTTGCTCTTATTTCTTAATTTCAAAGTTATAACTGTATTGGAAGTAAGACATTAAGATATTCCTCGTAGAGTTTCAATGTTCCGTAGACTTTTCATCCCTTAAAAATTCAGTAAATCGATATAGGAATAACCTATTTTTCTCATATTTTCAATTCTTAACATTTGCACCAAATTTCAGAATTGTGACAACATTGGAAATGGGTCATTATGATATCCCTTGTTTGGTTTGTTTAACCCCTTTTCGACCCCTTAAATTGAGTTAATCGAGATCGGAATAGCTTACTTTTTCTGTGTTTACTATTGTTGATATATGTACCAATTTTCAGAGTTGTGACCGTGTGGGAAGTGGGACATCCGAATATCCCTCAAATGAAACGTTTAACTCCTTTCCGACCCCTTATATTGGGTTAATCGAGATCGGAATAGCTTATTTTTCCTCTGTTTACCATTGTTGATATTTGTACCAATTTTTAGAGTTGTGCCCATACGGAAAGTGGGACATTCAAATATCCCTCCTTTAGAATGTTTAACCCCTTTTCCACCCCTTAAAGTGGGTTAATCGAGATCGTAATAGCTTACTTTTTCTATGTTTGTATTTGTGGATATTTGCACCAATTTTCAAAGTTGTGACTATGTAGGAAGTGGGACATATGAACATTTCGCGTTTGGAACGTTTAGCCCCTTTTAAACCACTTAAAGTGCGTTAATCGAGATCGGAATAGCTTACTTTTTCTATTTTTACCATTGTTGATGTTTGTACCAATTTTCAGAGTTGTAACCATGTGGGAAGTGGGAGAATTAGCAATGAGTGAGTGAGTGAGTCAGTCAGTGAATGAGTGAGTGAGGGTTTTGCTATATATATATAGATACTAGCTGAATACCAGTGCCTCGCTACGAAATTTTAACATCTGCAATATTTTAGCTAGCTGGGAGGCCTCTCGTTGCGGAAATCAGTCATTGGTATATAGGTCTAAGTTTTTAGCCCTTCGCTCGCAGAAAGGTCCATCTCTTCGCAAAATCGAGCTCGCTTCGTTCGCTGAAAAGTTCATTGACACATAAGCATAGGCTTACTTTACTCGTTGAAAGGTTTATTGCTATGCAAACATAGGCTCTCTTCGCTCTCTGAAAGGTTCATTGCTGCGTAAGCATAAGCTCGCTTCACTCACTGAAATCTAATTGCTACGTAAAGCTTTAATATTAAAAGCCTCTCCCCTATCGAGAAAAAAAATCCCCTTTAATACTATAATGCAACAACCCTTTAATATTATTTTTACTCGTGTTTGTGGAAAATAAAATTAGAAGACCAAAACTACATGTTGAAACTTTCTGAGCTCTAGGCCTATTAGAAGTTGCTTTTTGTGAAAATATTAATTAAAAAAACTAATTTAAAAACAAATTATGATTTTAACATTCTTTTTGTCAAAAGTTCAATTAGAAGGCCAAAACTACTTGTTTTGAAAATTTTAGAACTGAAGCCCAATTAGAAATAGTTCTGTAAAATATTTTTTATAATTAAAAGAAATTAATTAAATTTTTTTTTTTAAATTCTGTTTTTCAAAAGTCTAATTAGAAGGCCACAACTATACTTACGTTGAAAATTTCAGAGCTGTAGCCTATTAGAAATAATTTTGTAAAATATTAATTAATTAATTAATTAAAAAAACTAAATAAAAATTTAAAATTCTGTTTATCAAAAATCCAATCAGAAGACCAAAACAAATAATTTATTAAATTTCAGAGCTGTAGCCCTATTAGAAATCGTTCTATAAAATATATATTACTTAATTAAGAAAAATTAAATACAAACTTAAATTTTTGTTTTTCAAAAGTCCAATTAGAATGCTAAAACTACTTATGTTGAAAATTTCAGAGCTGTATCTCTGCTTAAAGTCACTTTGTAAAAAAAATAAAATATTAATAAAAATTAAAAAAGAACTAATTTAATTTTAACATTCTGTTTAACATATGTATAATTAGAATTCCAAGACTTCTTAGGTTGAAAATTTCAGAGCTCTAGTCAAATTTTAAGTACGTTTCTATAGATCCACAGAACCACAGACAGACAGCTTGTTTTATTATTATAGATAAAACTTCATTGTATTCATTTGTTATGTTTTTGAAGCATTGTGGAAATAATATGAACTTCCCTCTCACTATCAATCATAGCAATAACATACGCAACGTAATTTTGTGTATTAAAAAAAAATGATTATTGCAAAATATAATACTTTTATTTCAAACGGCTGTTTATATTTCTGGGGAAAAAAAAAAAAAGAGGGAGAGAGAGAGAAATTAGGATCATACAGTAACGTCAACTTTTAATTTCTCTGCTTCAATAGTCTTTCAGAAATATATAAAATTATATTTTATAGCTAATTCATGAAAACTTTAAAGTACTCCCAATGGCATATTAAAAAATTATCTACTGAAAACGGACTTCGTTTCTGCAAAATCAATAACGTAGCACTTGTTATTTTACAAAATTAAATAGGTTGATTAAAACAGTTGCTGATATATAAGTGAATCCAAATCTTTAATAATTTTTCTTACCATAAAAACTAAAGTTTAAAGCCAATAAATGTTTTTGAATATTAACGCATATATTATAAAAAGTAGGTTTTAAAAAATATTTGAAATCCACAGGAAATAAACTAAGATTCTTAACAGCAATTTAAACACACAAAATTCGTCAAAAAACCTTATTACGTCAAATTAATATTTTAAGCAGATTAAATATTTACTTTATGAAGTTTTAAACAAGACGTCTCTTATTAGAATGAAGTTTTCAAACCTTATTAATTATTAAAGAGAAGGCAAAAAATACGAACTTTCTCTCAAGCCAAACGACTTTTAGTTTTAACTTCTCAGTAAGGGAAAGAAAGGAGAAAAAAGAACGCATTATAAGCGACTCTAAAAATTTAATTAAAGCTTCAATATTGTATTCTTACTCCAGTTCTATTATTAAGAACAAAAAGTAGTCAGAAAAAGAATTGAGAAAAGTTATTACTCAATAAAAAATGGCAGCGGTTCCGACCATAGAACAAACAAAATGGCGAACGATGAGGGCCAAAAACAATACAGATCTTATAATGCGGAATTCAATTAGACGGAACTGTGGGATTATGGGTAATCCTTTGGAGGAGGGTCTGAGGACTGAAAAAGTCTTTCAAGCAGTTTTTCTGGTCTTGGTGATTGAAGTATGAAAATGATTCAACGATAAGCTCGCAGAGTGATTTAGAAAGAGAAATTTGAAATGGTTTTATTAAGAAAGATTACTTTGTACTAAAAACTCGTTTATCGTGATTTCTCAAAGTGGTTTAAAACTAAATATATTTTTAATTTGGGGTTTGGGATTTGATTTGAGTAAAGGGATTTGTTTTCAAGTAGATTATGTGCTCTTGAAGTTATAAATTTTCCAAGCGATGGCATTATATCGAAGGAATATCAGAAAGTGATGACATTAATAAAAAAAGGTTTACTAATATCTACTTCTAAAAAATATGTTTTAGCTTACTGGCTTTTACATAAAGATATTTGTATTAGAGATAAAATGTATAAAGTCAAAATCTATAATGATGTTATTTTTACCTCAGAAGATATTGTATTGTGGTAAAAAAAAAAAAAAAAAAAAAAAAAGCATTAGCTATATACGGTAGGGACTTGTGGTATCCTTTTTATGGAAATAAAACTAAGATGTTAAAGCAGCGTCTAAACAAATGACGTTTATTTCAATATGAAAAAACTACAAGATATAATAGTAAAGGCTGTTACAGATGCCATAATTAACTTTTCAATTGCTTTAAAATCCTTGAATACATTTTTATTAAAAATTCTGAATGAAGTACTGAAACGATTCATCAATCACTTTTAGCAACGTTAGTTTTACCATTTAAAAGAGAACATCAGTCTGTCAATGATCTATAAACCTACTGCTTTATGTTTACAGCTACAGTTTCTGCCTGAGTAATGCTTTGAAACATACGAAATTTTATAACAGGCATAACATAAATAATAAAAATTAATTAAAATTTGAAGGAAAAATAACTAGAGATTTTTTAATTAATAAGTAATTATAAGCTAACTTATACAAACCTTTTAGTGTAATAATAATAAAATAATATCACCCATAAAAACAAAGTTTTTAATTTAAATCCTTTATATGCATTGCTAATTTTTATTTTCATTAACACAGCGCCGATTCTGTCAATAGAGCGTGCTTGATGTTTGTATCTAATTTTAAATATCAAAAACATTTCTATCAGCAAAATGTACGGCAAACTACTTTTCAAAATTTATTTATTAAAAATAAACGTGAAATTATGCACTAACATGCAAATACCCCTTTTTTTTTAATAAAACAATTTTATTATTTATTTATTGATTACAAAAATTTTGGCAACAGGAAAGAGTTTCTTTAATGGTTTCTTACATCATATAAACAAAAAAATTCGATGTTTTGATGTCGTAAACAAGCCATATAAGAGCCATTGCTATATTTGTATCCTGCATCTACTTGAAGTTGTGTGTGCCAATTGCTACTCCAAATAACAACTTGGTTACATTGTTGAAGCTTCATGACTACGATAACACCATTGAAGGTATTTCTAGTGTTTCAGTATAAAAGAGGTTCTTTCTCAACTTTGGTATCCCGGAAAGAAACTTGTCTTTCTCCCTTTTTATAGGAATGCCGACACAAAAACCATATCCAAAATTATTACAGCACTTTATGATGAAAGTCCGAATTTAGAGAACATTACAAAGAAATTAACTCTCACTACAAACGCTATCCCCAAACAAAGCTCGGAACAATGTTTTCCTTCAAACTCACTAAGGTTCTGTGATGTAATGGGCATGGTAAGAAAAGAAGAGAAATAGTAAGAAAACGAAGAGTACCTTACTGAAGAAAACAATATTAATGGCATTAGGGTGGTGAATGTTGTGGAAAGGAAGTTTCCACACTTCAGAAAAAGTACTTTATTAGGAAAGTGATGTGGGCGATTACTGATGAATTTCCAGTGTAAACAGGTATACTAACAATACCATCAAACTTTGCCATAGAAATATATACCATCAAATATTGTATTCTACACCATCAAAGATTGTTTTTTATGCAAAATATAAAAACGTTTATATTGAACAGTGTATGTTTTGTTACGTTGAGCGTCGTAAGGTTACGCATGAAATTCTAAAAATTTGAAGTCGTTTAAATACTATTTTAGTGCGATTGGATGACGGCAAGTTGGTTTATTAGTATTCTATAAAAGCTTCCTTTTAGTGCCAGTGGGGGCCCCAAAATTTGATAGATTGCATTGTCATCGACATCTAATCTATCTGCCAAGTTCCAGCCCGATTGGAGGACGGCAAGGGGGTTAATTAGGTCTCCGCAGATTTGCTCCCCACCGACAAACGTACCCACACACAACATTGAAGTTAATAAAAAGGATTTAAATACTGGTTATTCTGTCTTCAAATTTTTATTGAACTTTTATTACTAGTGCTATCTCTGTTTATATTATTTTATCTAATTCAAAGCAATACTCAGGCAGAAATTGTGGCCTAAAAAATAAAGCATTATGTCTATGAGGCAGGGATAGACTGAATTACCCTCTAAGCAAATTCTTCGGAAACAGAAAGCTTATTTGTCTTCCAGATCTTTAATGTAACAAGCAACTGTACCATTGTTAAAATATTCCTGCAAATGAATTAATATCTAAAGTTGCTTTCCAAACATTGATAGTACAACTTTAATTCTCAGGCGGTGAGACGAAAATATCTTTTTTTACGATTTTGCTTTGTTATAGTTGAAGCATTGTTGTTCAAAGATCGGTGTTATGTTAATGATCACAAGTACTCATTAAAATTTACGACTGATGCTGAGAAAACAAGGAATCTAAGATAAGTTTTCTAAAGAGATGAAAAGGAGCTTTCGGTGAGGTGTAGTTATTTTTAATAGGTATGTTTTTAACGAGCTATAAGTTTAAAGTAAATATTGAAAAAGTTTTGCCAATTATTTAAGCGGGAATTATGTGATTTAATTAATAACAGTTTAAGTATTCTGATCTCTTAAAAACAACTTTTAAATAAAAAAATAATAATAAGAAATAACAATAATACTAAGTATAAACTAATAACGAATAATAATAATACTAAGAAATAACAGTTATATTTACTTTAGGCAAATAAAATTCAATATTGAGTTTTGTATATATGCGGTAGATTAGTTTTTTTCTTTTCTTTTGAAACATAATTAGAAGGTTTTTTTTTTTTCTTCTTTATTTTGTGATGTTTTAATATTATTATTCTAAAATAATATATCATGATATATTTCATATATTTAAATATAAAATGAAATTATAATATATAATATGTTTTAATATATATATATATATATATATATATATATATATATATATATATATATATATATATATATATATACATTTTAGGCTCAAAACTCGCATAAGATTATTTAGTAAAACGAAGAAACAACAAAAACGCGTTGTGAGCGTAATAGATATAATATAATTTTGATTCTTCGTAGGAAATACACTAAGTCGCAAAATGAAAATACAAAAACAATATACAAATATTTGCTTAGTCATCATTCTCCAAAGTTTCAAAATAAAAAATTTATCAATTTCTCTTGACTATCTGAAGAAGTTTTTATATCGCTCAGAAATATTAATGGAACATTCACGTCCGGGGTTATGTATAAATGGACGAGCAGAGAGAAAATCTTAAATGAACTATTTCAACAATTAAACGGATAGTCATTTAGGTCTAGGAAAATTCAAAAGTAATTATTACCAAAATAGATATTTTATTTCATTAACAAACTGTTCAATTTTATTTAAACAGTGGATACTTTAGTTGTGTCACATTGATACTTATGTGTATAAACCATAGATAAAGTTTAGATTTACAAAAATACACTTTTGTTATGTTCTTCTCGAATCGTTACTTTTATTATATCAAGTATTCATAGTTTCAAAAAGGAAATCAGTTACTTCTATATAAATACTTATTTTTCTTAAAATTTAACTCCCCAATTAACTGTACAATTTAACACTCATGAAAATAATATTATCTAGAAGCTTTAGAAGTGTAATGTTTTTCAACTGATGTAGCACGTTGATACAAACATGTAAGGACATTTTTAAAAATTAAAACTCTCATAAAATCCGAAACTTGTCAAATATTTCTTATAAACTTATCACACACTAAGCAAAACTCATACTCACCAAGTTTAAAAAATTCTTAAGATTACCATAAACAATAACTGAGTATTTTTATTATTTTTAATTCAATTTCTTTATTTATGACATTAAAAACTTTCTTTAAAAGCATAGAAAACCTTCTTAATCAATTCCATATGTAAACTACAGCAATTCATTTTTTAATTTATTTTGGTAATACTCATAGTAAAATCTTACCACAAAGTTATTAGAAAAGTTATTTTTAACTCATGTCAATGAAAACAAAAATGAAACTTTCTAATCGATATCTCCATGTACTGTTCTGTATATCAAATCCACCCTTCTGCCACCGCTTTAGAAGCGACCCAAACAAAAACCCCATAACTAAACACCTGATACTTTTCTGTCTAACCGTCACTGTGATTGTAATTAATTTCGGGGTGGGATTACGGGCGGCATTGTCGAACAGGAAACACATCATCAACGCCACAAACAAGCTTATAACTCCGAAAATGAAAAGAATATTTATAACAAGAGAATTTCATTCACTGAGACCCGATGCTTTTCATGGGATTTCGAAGCTTCATTTATGAATGCGTTGCTAAGATTCACCAAGGACAAATATCAATCAGGTGGTACAAAGGGAGTTTAGAAATGCATCATTTCGGGGGTATTACTTTTGTTTTGCGTAGATGATGAAAGAGATGCATTTTTAGACTTGGTTTCCGCTATTTTTATCAAATGAAATTTTATTTAGTTGTTGTTTGGTTAGAGTTTTTGTATGGGTTGTACAATATGTGGATTGCGGCCAAAACAGAGTTAAGACTTTAAAATTTAATTTTAGATGAGAGATAAATAGTGTTAATGCTCGAGAGATGCCTTGCCAAGTATCTGATTTAAAAATAATTGTGTTGTTAGGTTAATGACCTTTTCCAGATATTCTCTACATGTAAAAGAGGTGTTATGGGCAATACTCTTAAATTGGATACTAAATATGGTGGATACTAATAACGGTGAAGAAGAATCAAGTATCACAAACTGTTGCTCTTTCCTGAATATCGACATTAACATTTATTTTAAAAAAGTAAGGGATGAACAAAAATATGAAAAAATCAGTTCTTAAGCATTTGTTTGTATACATGACATAGTAAAATGTAGAAGTTTCTATTATTTTGTAAGATTATTTTATATGTTTAAAGTTTCTTTAAAATGCATTTCAATGAGTGATTAGTAAAATTCCGCTTAATTCACAGGACATATTAGTCGCCTGACAGAATATTGAAACAGAGAGGTTGTTTATGCTAGTCTTGTGGGCGCGTTAGTAACAACAGTTATAAAGTTCTTGGGGGTATTGAAAGGTACAATTAATAAAGTCATGAGAGCAAAACTAATTTATAAAAAATCCCTGCGACATATTGTGGAATGAAATCAATAATTACTAGAGATAGAAATACATTGAAAAATAATTTTCATTTCATGCAGGGAAACTATAGCTACAAATGGAACTGATAAGTCTAATATCAATATACACAATGCAGTTTTAATTCATTTGTCCAAGGACCTTATGTAATCAGAAAATTCACAACTAAGATTCTATTCCAATACCCATTGCGTAAAAGAGGAATTCCGAACATAGGCTATTACAGTTTCAGTAATATAAAATATGGCAAAATGGTCAAAAATACAAGTTTGCTTGTCCGATTCACAAACTTGAATACTGTTTCACATCTGTAAAATATCGTGTGAAGAATACTGCCAGAAACTTACAAATGCTACTGTATTCCAATGAAAGAGTAACAAGTAAAGTAACTAGTAACCACAAGTAAATCCAGTAGGAAGCTTACTATTTGCCATTATCCAGATTTTATATGATTTCATTCGAAAAGGAGTTAAGTAGTTTTATAAACTAAAGATCCTGTTGCAACATGTTAGCTACATATAATAATGAATTTCTGCAGTAATATTAATCTCCTTCATACTCATTCAACTAGTAATATGATGGGCATATACTTTAAAGCGATAAAAATATGTTTTAAAATGGCACATAAATTGAGGTTTGTTTTTTGTTGATAAGCAATTTCAATAAAATTGTTATCGTTGAGAGTTTTTCTTCAAATATACAATAGTTTTCAGATGAATTTTGTGACATTTTTGTTTAGTCAATAAATTAAAGAGGTAAAGAGGAATGATCAATAATAAACTGCACAAAACTATAAACCAGCCCTTCCTGTAAAACATGTGTAGGTTTACCATATTAATTTACATTTTTCTTTGGTAACTACTATGTCCATAAATATCAATTGTTATTGAATATTATCATTTTTGATAACAGAAAATATCAAAAATGATCCTTATAGATTGCGTTTGGATTTTTTTTTACATAAGAAATGTGGATAAGTAATTCCAAATTAAGTATAAATACCTAAAAAGTAATGAATGTTCACATTTTTATTATCACTATCAAATTTTATCATGTAATATTTGGATATTGTTTTAAATCAACGCGTTCACCAGCGTTGGTTCATTTGATCATTCTTCTCCAAATTAAAAAATAAATAAAATCACGTTCCATTCCAAATGTTTCAAATGTCCAATGACAACATCAAACTGTTTTGAAAAGCATTTACATTACTGGTTGGAAACAAAAGGTTTGGAGTATTCTTATGATATTATTTATCAAAAGATTATCTCCCTTCCATAAAAAATTAGAAATGAATATTCAGCATTGCAAGCAGTTTTACTACCTCTTCAACATAATGAAAATTGACAGTGATTCAACGAAGTTTGCTAATTTGGCGTCGAAATGAAAATAATAAAGCATCTCAAGATGTGTATTTCATAATTTGAAATGCTACCTACTTGATAAAAGGGGGACTGGGGAATATACGTGGACCAACGTGATTGCATCCCTATAGCCAACGTAACCTAATAACCTCCTAATCCTCTTTTGAACCAGAAGCCAAAAACCATCTCTCTCTTTTTTTTTTTTAGCTTTCCGCTTAGCTTCATCCCTTTGTAGTACGAATTCGGCTCATCAAGGTGCCTAATGCACATAAACTGAAAAGGTGCTCCACCCACAGCGCGTGCTACAAAATATCAACTTAACTAAAAAAATCCATCAGTATAGGTGGTAAATCCCCGCCAAGTAAAGTATTCTCCAAAAAGTATTGAAATCAACATGGCCCTCGCCAAATTATATTTGACTCAACACTGTGCTTTCAATTTTTTGCCAACCACTTTAGTTCTCAAATTTTCTTGGGGGTAATGGTGTCTATTTAACATATTAAAACTGTACACTGAAATTATATTATTAGTAAGTAACTGGTCTCTTTCATTCCAACTAGTGGCATATACCTGAATTAATTTCAAGTTTTATATCGTTACTAAAATTTCAAGGATAAGAACGGCAACAGTTTGGTACAATTGTAAGTACAAAGAATCTAAAATAGCACATGTAGTGAAATAGGAAGCACAAGTGTTTCTCTACTAGAACTACACTAATTTTGAGCATTTTTTCTTTATTTCAATTCAATTTTGAGTTATTTATTTAAAGTTGTTTTCAGTAAAGAATTCTTAGCCATTTTAAACTAAATATTTTGACACATCGAAGAGATTTATGCACATCTACATATCTGTGGGTTTTGGTAGGTTGATTGTACTTAGCAGGAGCTACATTTAAATACCAACTTAAAACTACAAATCTACATTCAAATTTAAAACTTATTTTAGGTTGAACGCATATAAATTGTGCACTCAATTTATTCATTCATACTCTCTTGTCAGTGACCCAAGAAAACTCTTTTGGTAAAATCATTAATTCTAAACCTGAAACAATTGATTCACTGCTTTGATATATCACCAGATCACACCATTTTGACTTTAAAGCGCTAAGCCCAAAGGGGAATTTCATTACTTTCTCTATTTCAGATTACAGGGGACTTCAAAGGATGATTTCTCCAAGAAGATTAATAACAACCTCTTGTCGTGCTCTTGTAACATTAAACACTTCTCGCTGTCCGCTTCTCAGCACCAAATCAGGCAAGGCCCCAAGCAACCCTGATCGTGACAAATAGCGAGTGTGGATTTCTGGTCATCAGGCAATGGTGAGGGCTGCCATGGGTTTGCCAACGCTTCAACGGCTTGTCAATGTCGGACCAGGAGGTGATTTATGAAACGAATTTTGTCGCGTTGGCGCTTTATGAATGTTAGTATCCGGCTTGCGTGATCCGAGGATTAAGGGGTAGGGAGAGGGACTGTGTAAGGGGTCTGGAGAAGATAAATGAGGGTGGATTTTTGCTGAAGGCATTTTAGGTGAAATAGATACCGGGATGAGTGGTACCTTTCCCACGATGACTGGTTTCATTAGAAGAAATATGGAGGTAATTTTTGGTGAGGACATATGAAAGACACGTGTTTGTGTATTACACAATGTTGAATAAGTATTTTACTATGTTAAATTGAATAATAGTAGTTCGAACTTGTTGAGAAAATTTTGCAAACTCTTTTCAGGAATAATAGAGTTAGAATTATTTTCAATTACTAAGAAATTATAGAATACAAGCTAAAGATTTTAAAACTTTAAAGAAGGGTTGAAAACATGCTACATATTGCTAGATACGCATTTATTGGAATACTGTATTATTAACAGAAATAGATTAAACTTATTCTTTAACACCCTTATTGGTGGTACTATAGGATTGGTGCTTCTACAAAAAAAGTATTATTAATTGGAATTTCATTATGGCATGTTTAATCTCATAATGCTAACTTGGGTTGTGGCAAAATACCAAACTAATTTTTGTAAGAATTATCTAATTTACAAGTAGCATAAGTGAATAAGAATCTACATTTACGTTTTGAACATTGAAATAAAATATTATTATAGCGGAAAATTTATTTCAAACACTTTAAAAGTAACATATGCATCTATTTAATAAGTTTTTATGATAAAAGAGCCTTTATTTATAATTATTTCATATTTGTATTTAAAAAAAATAATAAAAGCATAATAATTTGACATGAATTTAAGTTATGATGTATTTTAATGGCTGTATAAATATTAAATTAAATTCCCATTTAAAATAATACTAACAATGATCTCAAATCCATAACATACATAGAAATATTTTAATTAACACAAGTTGCTTCTGGATAATAGCTTTGAAACATTTGCAATAAAGCTTTACCTAGACCTATGAAAATCGAAGATGAAACTCTTAAAGCAACCCATTAGCATTTAAAGCAAATCAATTACAACGAGAACCATACAAATTCACATCAACTACTTAATAGGCCATTTAACTAAGTCATAGAAGCCTAACCGGCATTTACGACGAAACAAACGCAATTTCCCTCCTGAAACAATTTCCTTCATTTGTGTACCCTAACTGAAAATAAAAAGAAACCATTCTGGTTCAGAGACGCTTTCCAAAGTCAAGGAGCACAACGCTTACGCTTCTTCTTCTTCTACTTTCTTACCTCCTTTCATCCTTTTTTTCTGAGAAAAAATATCCGTGGTAAATGGGACGGAAAAGAAAGCGAAACTTAAATGACCGGAAGTAGTGTCGGAAGGTAAAGGAGGGATGAGAGAAGAAGGAAGAGGAAGAAGAGCAAACGCGGTTCGGGACCGAAAACAGATGTTTCCATTTTAATATTCCGCGTTTGTTTTCCTGGAGAAACTTGCTCGGGCAGTTAAGGGGGTGGTGGAGATATTGCCGTATCTTCTTAATGCTTCGAAAAGATTATTGTTTTACCTAATGGGAATAAAATTGAATGGTAAGAAATGTTGCGATTTTCAGTGTTCACAAACTTTACGCAAGTAGTAGTTATATTTCAGCAGGAGTTCACTGGAATTTGTAAATATTTATTAAAAATAAAAAGAACATCTATCTTAGTACAATCTGAATAATTAAATAAGAATAATTGATTTTCGGAATGATGTTTTTTTTTTTGTGTTTTATTAAGTACAAGTACTCGTTCTTGACTAAGGATTTTAACAATATACTCTTTAATAAATATATTTTACTAAGTACAATACATTATTTTGTCTATTTCTAGGTACAATTACTAATAGGTAAAAATGAAGCGTTATTACTTTAGTTGTTGCACAAGAACATTTACAGTAGTTGAGCTAATTTTTCAATCGAAAAAATATGTTTTAATATTAATCATATAAAAATACGGATGGAAACGTTTCGAATCATTTCATAGAATGACTATGAAAGGTCACTAAACATAAAAATAGGAATATATTTTATTAGTAAACATTACATGTAGTTTAGTTTTTTAATGTTTCAACTCCTGTAGAATATTTTAATTACAATGAGTGGTAAACACAAAATACAACAGTATGGCACATGTGCTTTGACTGCCTTACTCAATAACGCTTCAATGTATTTTTCATCGATAGTATTTTTGAAAGTTAATTTAAAAAAAAAAAAAATTATCAGAAAGACGAATCTCAAATCCTTATAATTTTAAAAACAAAAAAATTAAACATCTAAAACACTTAAAGCACCACACTTTTATAATAAATTTATATTTAATTTAAAATAAATATTATTGTTTACTGATGAGGATACACATTTTCTTCTTTCCAGCGTTTAATGTCATCCTTGTGAAACCATAGAAAATATTTAGAGAACACACACACACACACAAATGTTTCTTTGTAAAATGACTGCAAGAGTTTTCTAATATAATATTTTAATAACACACTTTTCTCAATATTTTCTCTCTTTAATGTAAAGAAAACACTGCTATTCTGGTTTTAAACAACTGAAATTAAATGTTATGTTAGGTAATAGATTAAAGTTAATGATATAAAGTGAATAATAACATACATTTTTTTAAATTATTTTTAGAATAAAATAATGAATATCTGATCTTAAATCTAATTTTTTCTTCTTTAATAATATGTAAATATTTAAAATTTCAAAGCGATAATATTCTACTTTAAATTCCTTATAAATTATTAATTTGAAGAAGCAAATCATAGAATGATGCAGTACGTTTTTGTGACCTATTATTTTTATTTTAAATAATAAAATAGGATTCAACTTATAAAATTATTAACTCAATGAATTTAATTAAAGATAAAAGTTTGTTATTGAAATTTATCCATCCATCTGAAAGGGAAAATCTCAACTGACTCACTCACTCATAACTAATATTCATACTTCTCAAGAAACTGATAGCTGTTATTTGGAACAGGTATTCTTTATAAGGTAAAATTTAAAGATAATTTAATGCGATCATATATAATTAATGGTATGAAATTGGTAAAAAGTGGTGAAAGGAATTGTGATCATATTACTGAACTAGTACGGATTTACTGAAGTTGTTTAAACTGTGTGTTTTTGGATAAGTACCTTGACCTATCCAAATAGTACAAAACGTTTTTCTGTTATTATGTAAATAAGGCTTTGAAATCGGAGGAAGCTAGTGAAAGGAGGAATGCTCACAACTTTTAAACTACCGAACCAATTTTTTTTCCTATTTTTATCATTATTAATCCTGATTATCAAAAAGAAAATTTCTCCAATGATCGGGTTTAGAATTTTTTTATTCCCATCTGCTGCAGGTGTATGCTTTGTTATTACACAAAACTAATTAATAATACTTTATTTAAATACTTTACTTATTCCTTTAAAATTGTGTTTCCATTTAATTTTTATCCACTATTAAACTGATATTTAGTAGTAGTGGATAAACAAAAATTTATCCACTATATCCTACCTACTATACCAGTAATATTTCATAAACTACATGACAGCCTACCATCTATATAGCCATAATTTGTTTCTCAAATATACCATTGAGTTCTTCTTCTTATATACTATACCTTCAACTATATTCTTTACAAAATTCAGTCACAAACTTTTAATCAATTTTATGAATACTTGAACAGAAACCTAATCTGAACAATAGTAATCTAAACAACTAATACTATCATCCATCAACCATTACAGACTATTACTACCCAAAGAATCTAAATTGAATATATATCTTACCCTAAAATGTGTGACACAGATATATCTAATTCGAGAAAAGCTAGATAATCAAATGAATTCTTTAATTGTAATTAAATAATCCCTAATACAGTAACTACGAAACCAACCAGACCCAATATGTGACACCCACGTTACATCGTAATCAATTTGTGAATGTTCCATACCCTAACAGGTGTAAGAAGTTCGGCTCGGCGTTGGAGACATTGATGAGATGGGACTGCGCCAAATATATCTTCATTTGGCACTGCCAAAAGGACAAGTACTGCTCTTTTTTATCGTGCTGTTTTCTTTCTTTTGCTAAATCTGCCATTGGGAGTGTTCCCACAATTTGTTGTTTTCTTAACGTAGTTACAAAGTTTGTAATTGCCTTCTACTCGAGTGCAATGATTGCACTTCGGGGGCAATTGCCGAAGGGTCGTTCCGGTGACAACCGTCGATTGCTGTTATTGGGACACGCGACGTTGAACTCTGGCGGAAAAAAAAAAGAAGAGATTTTGCGATTTAACGGAAATGCTAAATTAGGATGCTCTGGGTTAGAGATGGAGAGGAATTAGTTGTGGTTTCTTCGAGAAAAGAGTCACTGAAAGATTTTTCTTGAAATTACATCATTTGAATAAGCTGGATAAATACAAGTGCATAGGTGATGGCCCGATAGTTTTCACAACTAATAAATATTCAACAATATCCTTGGTCCAATGGTGTTTTTTCATTAATTAATTTGACATGCTGAACTCATTCTTAGATTCTGAACAATGATATTACGCAGTGTATTGGCCAATCAGGTTAGTTCTTGTATTGTGTTTTGTTTTAAAATGGTATTTGTTATAAAAAGAAAAGTGTTTTTTGTTTTGTTTTTTTCACTGTTTTTAGACGCAACTTTAACAGAAACCATTTTATTACTAACTTTTGTCTTTATTAAATGTTTTTTTAATATTAGAAAAGTCAAATACTTAAAATATGAACCAATGCTCTTTTGACTAATAAGGTTTGATGCAACGTCGTTTAAACTAATAGCGATTCACATAAGAAATAAGAATGTATGGAGAGTAATGAACTTTCACGCTAAGATTTAAAAAAAAAAAAAAAAAAAAAAAATCACCAAAAATGTATGTAAGTGGGAAATGAAGGCTTTATCGTATCTATGCTAGCAATATGCCTTAAAATCAAACCTTGTAACATAAATTAAAAAAAAGGGAAATTTAAGTGGCACATTTAGAAAGATACCCAATCAACTGTATTGACGCATAATTGCAATAATATAAGTTAGCTAAATTAGTCTCTCCCAATCACAACCTGTGAAATACTTCCCGGTGGCAAATCAAAAATCTTCTGAATGACTAAAAATAAATAATGGAAACGATTATCGAGATAATCACTCTTGGAGTTACTTCCCTCATTACCCAATTTAGCTCCCCATAATTTTTCCCGCGTGCCGTACGACTTTAATTATCAGCATTTTCGTCAGAAAACCCACCTCGTTTCCCGAATTTATTACGAACGTGCTCATCCTCGGGCTATGCTCTCTTCGAACTGTTCAGTTTATTTACAGTTGGTAATTAAGTTTGTGCTGTCGCCTGCAAATCGCCTTTTCCGCCAGACGCAGATGGTAAGTGGCGTCGCCGGTGGGAGACATCTTAAACTTAACTGCTGTTTCATGAAATGCTTTTGAATTGGGTTTTTAGGGATTGAAGAGAACCATTTATTTTTGAGTTTTGTAGTAATTGAAGCGAGAAAATATTCTAGAATGATTTGAACCTGTGGTAAATTAGAATTTTTTTTGTATCATGCAATTGTGTAAAAGACTTTAGTAAATTGTACTGTATTCAAAAGTTACTTTCACATTTTTTAAAAAGGAAAATATGTTTACAAAGTACATAGAATTGTTTGAGTTATACTTAAAGTTTATTTCCAATGTTTACATTGCTTTTATTATGTGTCAGATATGAAAGTGTAACATAATTTCAAAATTTATAGAAATCAAATATGTATTACTTTTTCTTGGTGATTATCTCCAATTTATGAATGAAGAAAGAGTATTCCTCAATAAAATATCTAAGTAACAAACTATTTTAAATGCAGGTCATGCAAATCAATACACAGTCTGAATTATCATGACTGAAAATGTATACGCATACATGTGAATTATATGTGTCCAATTACACACACTTGTGATTATAAGATCAAAACACCTATTTCCCTACAAGTTTGCTATGTACACAAATTAAAACTAATTTATAAATTCAACAAACAGAAACTTAACAATTTTGAATTGCGTGTAAAATAATAAAAAAGATATGGTTTTTTTTACTTTAAAACGGTGGTTATTTTTTAATAATGGAAGAACATAACGAAAAATAGAAAAAGAAGCCAAGGACACGATGTCAAGGATCTGATTCAAAAGTAAGGAAAAGAAAAAACGAGAGGAATACACGGAGGAGATCTAAATTTAGCTCATCTTATCAAGTATTTATGGAACTGTCCTCACAAACGGTGCTTTACTTTTATCTTTCTCACTTGTATTTTTGTTATCTGAATAAGAATGTTTTTTTTAATGAAACAGCCTGAAAGGAATTGGAGAAGAATGGGAGTTTTAATCAAAAAGGGTAACGTTTTAATTGAAAATGCTGTCTAATTCAAGTAAATGAAATGAACTAGGATATTTAAGATATCCCTGTTGGAGAAAAGCTTAACTATGGGTATAAAGCAAGCCGACTATAAAATTTAAATTACTATTTGTTGACTATATTAAAAAATTTTAGAGATTGAAAGTGCATATTGTTTATTATTTTAAAGATATCTGAACTTCAATAAGTAATTATAAATAGATGCGTTGAAAAATGTTAACCTCAACTCATTGATTTTGTTTTTTTTAGAATAGCTAATGCTAAGAACTGCAGTTGATAAATAGTAACATGTGTTAGCGAAAACATGAACATAAGCTTATTAATATTAAATAAAAATTTAAATGTACATTTCATATGTTGCAAAATGATGACCTCGTTCCACTTAGTGTTCCACAAGTACTCATTAGTTGACTCCAACCACAACGAAAGTATCTATCTACAAGTCTCTAGTAATAATAATGGTTTTCTATGCACAAATAATAGCTTCGTAAATCTTTATTTGTCCTTTTTCATTACTACTAAGAGTTGTTCTTGAACCCATGTTCTAACTGACTATTCTATACTAAACTCAAAAGATAAACCACTCAAAATTAAAAAAATAACAACAACATTTAAATATACAAATCAAATTTACAGTATAAAAGTTAGCGTATAAATGCTTTGTGTCAGATTTTTATTAGATCCTCAAGGGGAAGTCATCATTACGCAACACTTGGTAAGAAAGTTTTGATTTTTATTATTACGGTCCAATCACAGTTGCTTGCCAGTAGTCACGTGTCATGTATTACGTGTTAAATATAGTTATTTTCCGATAATTAGTTTTGAGGTGTGTATTTGATTTATTTCTTTATCACAGTAATAAAATTATTTGAGGTTAACATTTTCCAACTCACCTTATGAATAAATTAAATTAATAAAGAATTTCAAAGTTTAAAAACCTTTGCAATTTTTTCAGCTTAATTGATTCGTATTTCAATTTGAAACAAAATGTTAGCCAATTTACGATACATTTCCTGTCTTTGGTGTGATATAATAATTACCCTTTTAAAATGTGTATTAATGTATCTTGTAGCATGATGTTCTATGGAAAAAAATTCCCGAATTTTCGTCTTTCTTTTTATTGATTGTTAAAAGCTAACTTACCTTTCTTACATTGATCAAATACATAAAATCGCTAAGAATAGATAAAAAAAAGTAAGATCAATTTAATAAAATCTGCTCTAAAAGTCGTCAGCAAATTTCAAATATTTAAAAAACAAATAGATTCACATAACAGTCAACCTATTTTCACGAAGCTCACATACAGAGCCAAATTAACGGCATGTCTGACAATCAACGTACATCCTCTGTAACCCAGCATGATTTCTGTAAGTCAAAGGTATAAGTGAACTCATTTCCTCCGCAATTAATCGCGTCATTTTGTATAATGACCCTCGTTGTACCTCTTCTTACATAATACTACAGATCGGAACAGCAGGGTTAAAATGAAGAGTTTCCAATCTATAAAAACACGTCTTTAAGGCAAACTTCTTCCACAGGGGGTCTGACTTGTAGAAGAGTTGGTTTAGTTAAGATACCACCCAAGTTGGAGGATGAAAAATCGGCTTGCTTTTCTATCGTAAATTAAGGGATTCGTGTTATATATAACTTATTTAAGTATGGGAATTCACAGTTCAAAATGTAAGCAGGATTAAGATGACATAAGTTGTTTTGGTTTGGTTATTGGGTTAAGTTTATTTCTAATTATATTCGGTATTATTTCGAGTGGCTGACGAATAAAACGAAACTTTCTGCGGGCCTCATAAATTAAAGTATGTCAGCAAATTGCGTATTATGCCTTGTCATGTTTTAGATAATGAGAAATAAATCTATAACATGATTTTAAAAACTTGAACAGAGCATTTATGTAACACTATTACATGTTTTCTGTTTAACTTTAAAGTTTTTTTAAAAGCTTTTGGTGATTGTGTGAGTATGTTACTTCCATATGTTAGTTCTAGTATGTTACTTCCATAAAACGATGATAATGTTGAAATAAGCAAAAAACTAATTAAATAATTGGAAGATATAGTTCAAAATAATAAAAATACTTTACAAACTTAATGAAAAATATTCAAGTAAACGATGCATTTTAAATAATATAAACTATCATTCTAATTATTATACAAGCATAATTTTTAGTCTTCGCCTGGTCATGCGTATAATTTTTTACGAAACCTTCTAACACTAATGTCACTTCAAACTTTACTAAAAAAAAAAAAAAAAAACATTTATCTTCATCATTGTATTCCTCCTAAAATACTTTTAGCATTTGGTATATTAATTAGTTAATCTAACGGAAAACACATTTCCAGAGTTAGAACATCAGATAACAGTCTCCATCACGATAGGGGAAATCCAAAACCGTTAACGCCAGTTAATGTTGCGGAACAAGCTGACAAGCATCAATAATTAAAACTTCGTAACAGAGATATTTGAATTGCTTCTAGTGGCTCTTTCATGGTATTGGTGTTTGAAGTCCTTAGTAATGAGGATAATAAGGGATAATTGTTAAACTCTAAAGAGATATTTGATTTTTATGAAACACACAAAAAAGCCTTCTTATACATCACATATGCAGGAATTAAAAATAAGTTTTACATGTCACACATCGTATGGAAAAGTGTCACAACTAACAAATTTCCTTTAAGGATAACAAAAAAGTGAAAAAATCTGACAATTGGAATGAACTTATTTGGGTAAGGGAGAAACACAAAATATTCCTAGCAATATTGTTTTTACAGATATCTATTTTTTCGACATTTATAATTATCTAAATATCAAATAAAACATGTTCTCCTTAAAAATTTTAATGTTTAATTTATTTTTTCAAATGTTAGATGTAATGTAAAACTTCGTGACACATCGTTCCTATCTTAGCTAGAACTCCATCAAAATCCCTGCATTTATGAATTTTTTTTTTAAATTTTTTTTTTTTAAATCTTATTAATGTTCTTAAAATGTATAAACAAATTTTGTATCTAGAATATTTATAAATATTCTAGATATAATATTCGTTTAGTATTTTTTCCTATTTTATCTTAATTTCAAATGTTTTATATTATTGCAACCCCTATATTTTGGTTGTAAATATATGAAAGCAATTTATTTTTTGCTATAAACTTATCCAACATATTGTTAACAGACACGTGTTAAAAGCAGAGTCCTGAAATTTAACAATTTAGTTGCTAATAATGAAAGTCAATAAGCTAATTTAATTAGTTCAAATGATGTAGGAATGCATTTTGTTATATTATACTTAATGCAAGATTCTTATTCTAATGACAAGATAATTTCAATTTCTAGTCATTTATTAAGATAATGTTTGTTTATCTTAAACTACTTAAATGCGATAAACAAGGTAAGAAAAATAAAAACAAAGGTAGTTAGAAAGATTCTACGGTTATCAAGGAAATGGTTTTATGTCCCCTCCCCGTGATCATTTTAGCTGATTACTCCATCGTAATGTGAGGCGAAACGTTATAGCAGTAGTTGAACAAACTCATTTATTAACCTAAGTACTTCTTCTCTACGAGATATAAACTATCTTTGTTAAAAATAACATTATCTTAGTAGTTTTCATTAGTGTTAAAAGATTGTTATAACATTTTTGAAGAGCACAAAACGAAGCAAGAAATACACAAACTTCGAATAAAATCATGTAGCTTACTTTAAATTTTATATTCGTATTTTTTACTATGTTAATTTATTAATCAAACAAATTTAGTTGTTTATTTTCCTGATCATGAAATCACTTAACATGAACATAATACTCACTTCACATATCGAATTATGTCCTTACAATTAACAAAAAATATGTTATATTTAATAATTATATTTTTCTGTGCACTTTTTTTTTTTTTTTTTTTTTCTTTCTTTTTTTTTCCCCTTTTTTTTTGAAAAATTCTTATTCAAGTACTCAAAGTAATAAGAAATTAAAATCAACACAAAATATTCGCTTTTTTTTTTTTTTTAAATATTCTATTGGTTAAAATTCTATTGATCTTAAATTACTTCTATTGGAAAACTAAATGTTCACTGGATTACCATTATGTATGGAAAACATCCATAAAGGTTTCAAACGAAAATCCATTTTTTTGTTTCAGTACAAACACTATGGGATGATTTAGGTAATGATTATACAATAAATTATCTAGCTTTTGATTTCTAGTTATATGGTTTTTAGATGAATTTACTTTTTAAGGATGTAGATGAGAGCAGCTTAAACTTGTTTTGCACTTCTTTCAATTTAATGAAAGGAATTTACTTGGTAAAATATGAAAATTCAATAAGCACTCCTATTTTTATAGATCAAGTAATACCGTAAAATGGGGTGAATCGGAACATTTTTCAACTTTCAAAGTAAAAATCGGGTGTAAAAAGATTGTTATCAAACATGTTTTTGGCATTGAAACTTGGATCTTACCTTCTTCTTTGCGGATCAACTCAAAAAATGTAGAAAAAACTAGGACTTTAATTTATTTTGAATTTTTTCATGGTGTTACGATTCACCCTACATAAAGGGGTGAATCGGAACACTTGCTACAATTTCTGTCAGATCTTATTTAAACCATTACAGGGTGACAAAAAACAAGTAATAATGCATTATGGTAAATAGGAACACAAAATTATCATAAAAAATCATTTAATACGACGGATAAAATTTGTCTTTGTCAATTATTGTCAAAGCAAATCATATGTATGTAAAGTGTATCAACTCTTCTCCTAACTCATCCAAATAGTCTTTAAAATTAATAATATTCTTTAATCTACTTAATGTTTGCGTGCCGTATGACTTCAAATTCCTCAAAATATCTTGAGAAAAGAGTAAAGCATCCGCCTTTGTTTCAGAAAATCTCTTCTTCATGGGCGCTTTTTGTAAAACACACTTACACAGAAATAATCTTGTGGGTGTAAAACTTTGTTCACATAGATTCTTCATACATTTTTTCATATAACTTAAAGATAACAAAGTCATTTAGAAAAAAAACCACTGGAACAATCGGGTTTTCTGCCTTGCTTAAACTAGGCTCCTCTTTTGAGATTTATTCAAGCCTGCAATCTTGATTTCTGTCTTGATGGGAATAATTCGACTCTTCTTCAGTCGTTGAATCTTGTGTGGAACGTAATCTTGCCAAAAACAGCTTTTTAATATCACTTTTCAAGTGTTCCGATTCACCCCGCAAACCTCAAAATCGAGACGAGGCAAAACATAAAAAATCATAAAATAAAAGGTTTTTAAAACCAAGTTCAATTAAGTATGGCATGCTGTTGTGGATATTTATACTTTTCTAAAATTATATTAGTTAAATCTATAACAGGTTCATGCTAGTAATTACGGGATAAGTTTTAGAGAGGTTAAAACACATTGGATTGTATGCACGCTGTTTCAGAATTTAAAAAAAAAAAAAAAAAAAAAAAAAAGGATAGTATTGAAAACCCCACAAAACGTATGTCCCAAGATTTCAAACATGTTAGCCAAATAAAAAAAATATATATAATTAATAAAACTGCTTTATTTGTGTAAAATAATTTCCTTGTAATTTCATAAAGTTCCTTTCCAATTCATCCCATTGTTCCTATTCACCCCATTTTACGGTACAATACAATTAATATAAATCAAATAATACGAAGTCCTATTTTTTACAGATTAAGTATTAAGGGGATACTGAGATAGACCATTCTGTTTTTTAGTTTAAATCGAAAAATAATTCGCCTAATTTTATTCTCTACCTTGCAGGCAACGTTGAGCAATACGGCTACTTTAAATATAAATTGTTTTAAATACTAGACAACTTTTTACATCTATAATAATAAAACAAACAGTGTGTCTGTCTGTAAGTGGATCTATAGAAACCTACTTAAAATTGGAGTAGAGCTCTGAAATGTTCACCTTAAGTAGTTTTGGTATTCTAATTTTATACATGTCAAACAGAATGTTAAAATTTTAATTTGTATTTTAATTAATTTTATAATTTATTTTTCACAAAAGCGACTTCTGATAAGCCTAGAGTTCTGAAAGTTTCCACATAAGTAGTTTTGGCCTCTAATTTTGCTTTCCACAAACACGGTTTGAAATAATCTTAAAGGGGTATGGTATTATTGTATTAACGGGGAATTTTTTCTTCTTTTTCGATTCGATATTAAAGCTTCCAATATTAAGACTTAACGTAGCAATTAGATTTTAGTAAGTGAAGCGAGCTTATGCTTACTCAGCAATGAACCTTTCAGCGAGCCAATGCTTGCATAGCAATGAACCTATCAACGAGTGAAGTAAGACTGTGTTTATGTGTCAATGAACTTTTCAGCGAACGAAGCGAGCTCGATTTTGAGTGGCGATAAATCTTCCACAGAGAGAAGCGCCAAAAACTGGGGCCTATACACGAATGGCAGATTTTCGCATTGCGAGGCCTCACAGCTAGCTAAAATATTGCACATGTTAAAATTTCGTTGTTATAAAAAAAATATATTCAGCTAGTTTTGAACATTTCTTTATTTTCAAAAAAAAAAAAAAAAAGTAAACAATTTGTAGTTTGTATGCTCAATAACTTTGCAACATATAGTCTTAGAAAAATACACATTTACAATATTCCCAGAGCAAATAAAGAAATTTTTCATAAATTTTTCAATATCGAGTTCCAATTGTTTTCTTTTTTTCTTTTTTATTTGATCACATTCGAACTGTTTATCATAGAAATCTTTTTTTAAGTAAGAAATTAAAAAAATATTTTTTTTATAAGAACTTGCAAAAAAAATATACATATAATCATTTTGAATAAAAAATAATGGCAAAAGTAGCATTTTTTCGCGAGGAGCGCTGGAAAGTTACTTTTTCGCACTAGTGGGAAAAAGTATTTTCTGGCACGCCTCGTGCTGAAATTATCATATTGTGGCATTGAAACGACATATTTTCAAGAGAAATTCAAGAACTCGAGTTGCCAACAATAATAAATATATCTATCAAAACTATTTTTTGCACGTGATTAAAAATTGTATGCAACACATGGGAAAGTATTTTATCAAACTCGGTAAATTATTTGACTCGTGCTATGGCACTCGTCAGATAAGCGTTTTACCTCGTTTGAAAAAGTAATATTTTCTTCACCAGTTGCATAAATAACTAATTTAACGCCGATGTAGACAAACTACTAAAACCTCTTGTTTAAACCATCGATATAGATAAACAACTGAATACACTGCTTAATACTGGGAAAATGAACCAGATGCCGTAGGGTGGACAAAAAAATGCGGATTGCCGAGGATTGAAAATAAAATCTTGGGTTGTACATAGCAAAAATGTCAATAGTAGACCTTAATTAGTAATAATGTGCACAAAAATATCTACTCTAGCACTTTACAAGATTTTTCCCATTCGAATCCAACTATAAAAGTGAACTGTGATTGGTTAAACTTCCACCTATCATCATCAACTACCGGCGCGTTTTTCTCCCTTGCATTGACTTTGGTGGAGTCTATTCAGTTATTTATCTCTATCGATGGTTTAAACTTTAAAAATTATAATAATTAAGAAATATAAATTTAAGAAACGTTTGATTTAATAAGATAACTTAATTTATAGTTATATTGCTAACCGAACTATGATAAAATGTGTCGTAGCAAAAATTATATATAATTTGCAGCCTGTCTGTATTTAATATTGTTGTCAATGCTTTTTTTTCCCTTGGATTGCGTTGTTTTCTTTTGGACTGTATGCATTTCTTTTTGTTTTGCTTTTTTGAATATAAATATTGCAACATATTTATAAGTTGCCTGGACGGGCATGTGCT
Source organism: Linyphia triangularis (assembly GCA_963978545.1). Lineage (NCBI taxonomy): Eukaryota > Metazoa > Arthropoda > Arachnida > Araneae > Linyphiidae > Linyphia > Linyphia triangularis. Next base: position 36,601,500 of record OZ021725.1, read on the forward strand.
CCTTAACATCCAATAACCAACAATGTTAAAGCAAGTCCTTGTTCTTTGTTATTTTTTTTATTTGAATTTTTACTAACTAATGCAGATAATAAACCATGATGTAATAATTTCACAAACGATTCTTCAATATTCCCTTCGTAACAAACGAACAACCACCAGGGCAAAAAAAAAAAAATATTTATGGAAATTTTTTTTCTCGAAAACATCACCATTCATGGCGATTTAAATGCAAAAGCGTGATGATTATTTCAGATAAGGTAACAAAATATCGATTGGGCCAAGTTCCAGAATGCAGCTGTTCTCGTAATGACGGCAACTACCTCTCTCGTTATTGGACGATAATGGCTTCTGCCATAATTTCGAAAACAGTTAGCTTGAGCGTCCGACTGGCAGAAGTTTCCATCATTTTACATTTTCGGGATGGAAGGGTTCGACGCCTCGGATCGCTGTTGCATGCCCTCATTGGCGGGTAATTGCCAAGGGACATAATTAGAGGAGACAGGCAAATAATGCGCTCAATATTGTGAATAACTGAAATACTGGAACGTAGCCATAAAACACTTGCGCGGATCAACAAAGTAGACATCAAGTCTAGGATGGCCAAAATTTAATTTATGTGTGATTTTCACATCTACTCTGAAAAAAAGTTTTACTACAAAAAAATAGAAAAAGAATTTTGAAACTTCAAAGCTTCATTTTCGATTTTGAAACTTCATTGTTTGTTTCAAATGCAAATTTTGTTTTTGCCGTTTCAGTTGGAAAATTGTACACGTTTTCTTTTTAACGTTGCTTGTATCATTGCAATGTTTCTGTTTTTGAGAGAAAAAAAATAATATACATTTGTTTAAACAGTATTAATAAAAGTAGCGTGTATTTGTGGTCATATGGGTTGCGATGGTAAAGAAGAAAAAAACTAGGAGTGTGGAACATCGCACAACTTTCAATTACACCATATTACTGATGCGGATTTGTGTCATTTATCTTTTTTATATTTTCATCATTTGCTTAGAAAAAATGGCCAGTTTGGTGATTTGGCGATAATTCTTACATCTTTTTTATAAAAAAAAAAAAAAAAAAAAAAAAAAAAAAAAAAAACCCTTTGTTATAAGTGAAAATGAAGAGAGAAAGAAAAACGATCGTTGATGAGGTATGTTCAAGCAAAAAGGACTCTGTGTTAAAGGCATTCGATTTTCAACTTTTTACGTCATTAAAGCATTTTTACAAGAATTTCGGATATGGGGATGTTTAGAACACCTTAAGAGGCATTACCACAGCGATTTTTATCAAAATAGTTAGAGTCGTTTTTTAACAATCATTGAAAAACACGATTTTTTTAAGGGCAGCTACGTTATGCGCATGTGCGATTTTGACGAAAACCTAAATGGTAGGTCCCATGGCCAGCATTAACCCTCATACCAAATTTGAACATCGTAGGTCAATTTATTCGGGACTTATGCTGACCACAGACACACATACACACACATTTTTTCTATATCACTTCTTTAAAATCAGGACGTTCCAAAACGTGGAGAAATGCAAAATTGTCGATTTTTTTTCTTCTTTTTTTGACCGAATGCTATACTTTCATTACCCTATACAGTAAAAGTGTCTTGTTTTGTTCTTCCAAAATTTTAGTAAATAGCCTTATAATAAACAGATAGTTCAATAATTCAATGGTGTCAATTCCGTTCTAGGGGATGCCACCGAAAATTGTCACTTACTAACTACTAAAACAAACTAGCGTTTTGGTACAAGTCTGCTATACACATTCTCATTAACATTTACGAATGTCATTTTTAATGACATACAGCACCTTGGTTTTTAAAGTTTGTCAAATCGTTCGATTAATAAAAAGATATTTGTTTTCCAGAACTATTTTGGTTATTCGGCTATTCGTTTTCAAAGACCAAAAAGAGAGCCAAATAACAAGATTGAATTTTTTTTATTTTTTTTTTATAAATATTATTTTTTTATTTTAATTTTATTTTCTAATGTGAATAATTCAAATTTTGTGTAGTAAGCCCTATTAATATAGAATATTTATAATCCAATTAGCTATTTTACGAGTAATTATTAAACTTGTATTCAAAATATATAAACTAATCGAATATTTTTTTATTTTATTTCAGATGTTACATCTATTTTCATAATCAAAATTCGTTTTTGTATTATTCGAAACAGAATATGAAAGTATTGACTTTAAATGTTATGTATTTTTTTTTTACAAAATAGCTTTGGCTTTGGTGAAAGCAAACTTTTATTTGTATGGCAGTTCTATGGTTTTATTGCAACAAAATAGTACCGGGCTAGTTTGCAATACTTCAAATGCACTCAAAATTCGAAATTCTCAGAACGGTAAATAAACTAGAATGTATACTCGCACCCAGTTTACTTAGAAAATTAATTATAAAATTTAAATTGGTTTCCAGTTTTAATAGTGAGAGAAACATTGAATAATGAATTCAATTTCTTTACAGTTGGATAAAATACTCCTTTTATTTAAAGGGGAACACTTTAAAGTTAATTAGTGTTTATTAAAATTAAAATTCTTGAAGCTTCATTTATAATTATACTCAATTTAAAAGCATTTTTAATTATTTGTTTAAGTAAACACAAAATAAGAACATGCAAATCCTGTTTTTTTTTACCCAATGCTAATTCTAAAAATGGTTTTTCATGTTTGGGGATACATAACTTAAAATCTATTTAATATAAATGCTTGAAATTTTTTATACAAGTTTCTCTAATATATTTAAGAGTTCTCTAACATAAGGAATAAATTATATGAAGCATTGTAGTTTTTTAAAATAAGTCTGAAATCTTAATAATTTTTTAAAAACATTTTTAAAATTCCTAATTTTTTTAATTTTTAAAAAATAATAATAAAAAAAAACTTGTGTTAAAGTATTTAAAAGTATATAAATATTATACTTGAAAATTTCAGAATGTTAAAAGAATCGGTTATTAAATTAAATGTCCCCAAAGTTGTTAAATTTTACATCGGCTCCTATGAATGTTCCGGATCCCCATTTCTCTTTTCAAGTTACATTTTGAGAAGAGCAATAAGTGAAATTTTTAAGGTACCCAATATTCTTATAAGCAACTATTATTTTCTCTCATTTGGTAAACTCGTTACTATAATTATAAAAGTCATTCAATTTTCAAAAATATTAATACATGCTTTTAATCATTTACTACTGTTTTCAATGCAAGTACTTTATACTACGGGAAAATACGGTTTAAATCTTTTTAATATATATATATATATATATATATATATATATATATATATATATATATATATATATATATATATATATATATAATTCTCTTGCGTAACGTCCAAATTTGCCTGTTTTTCTGTGAGCAGAATGGCAACGACTTCAATCACCAATCTTCTAAATGCACTTTATGCACGAATTTCCAGCCAATCACAATATATCTTTTGAAATTTGACTAATACATCTGGCAACAGCAACAACTTGGATTCGCTATATTTTGTTTTTCTTATTACAATCTACAGATAGAAATTATTGCCTATTTAAAACGTATTGATTTAATAGTTACGATGATGCAAGAATAAATAGATCCAAGATGTGTACATTTCTTTTGGATTAGAATTCCGGAAAATCAGACTTTTCGGAAAAGTTATCTGTTGGAACATGTTCCGGAGGTCGCTAGGTTGCATTCAGCGCTAAATCGCCAATTTTAAAAAATCGCTAAGAGGCGTTGTGCAGTAAATCTGAACCTATACTCATCTTTAATCAGTGCAAATTCAGCTATTACGAATTAAAAACTATCAAAATAACGAATAAAAACACCCACTCAACTTCAAAATCTCATATGAAAATTAAAAAAAAAAAAAAAACTATTGGCGAAATATGGCTAATTTTCTCGCCAAATTTGATTTTCAAAAAATTCGGGTTGATTGAATGCTGGATAATTGGCCTTTCACTGTTTTATTTTATTTTCTAAGTATCGCAAAAAAGATTAAGTGAACATATGATTGCTTCGTTAAGAAATTTCGATAAGCAACTTTAATTATTTTGGCGCTTCATACAAAACCAGCCCGTAAATTTTAATTGTTCAATGAAATAACCGATCTTTTTTAAATATATGTACAAAACTGTTTATTTTTGTTGTTTTCCAAGAACTTTCTACTACGTTGCCACACTGTCCCTGCTTAACGCGTCTCGACAGCAACAGAATAATGACGTGGCAAGTATTCTGACTCTTCATAAATAATAAAAGGTTCAGTTTCATGGCATTATGCAGCTGAAATAGCTTTTTGCTAGGGCATATTTTAAATGCTTCTCCTTAAGGCGAGCAAAGCGAGCCAAGGGGATTGCATAGCAATCCAGGGGGTCGGCGAGAGTCAGCGAGCAGGGGGCGGAGCCCCCTAGTATATATATATATGAGTAGTATGTGAAAGATCATGTATCAAAAGCAATTTATTAAAAGGTATGTTTTCTTTGATGAAGTCTCCTTTTTTCTTTGTCAAGCTTATATACACATCTAATGTTATCTGAAAAGTATATTGACTAAGGTACGCATCAATCATAACGCCGCGAGCAAAACAAATCGATGAGAACAGTTCCTGAAGATCAATTGTACATCCCGCTGTGTAAGAACTGTAAATGTTGTTTCTATACCTTATTCTCCTCCTATCAGTTATAAGAATTACGTTTAGTCTAGAAGTATATGAATATACGTTTAAGCTAGATATAAAGGAGAGATTTTATTACCTGGATCAAAATTGAACATTTTGGTTTGCTTAACTTTATTGTTCAATCGTAGTCTCTTATTTTTAAAATGTACTAATTATTGCACAGCAAATTGTTAAACGTACATTATGATTAATAGTAAATTTTGTTTTTGTAATTATGCTTGTAATATATGTAGTAAAAGTTAAATAAGCCATTTTATTTTTGCTTTTAAATACAAAGAATTTAAATTTTGAATTCTCAGCAAATGATCGCTATGAAGTACAACTATTAGAAATGAAAGGTGTAGCGTTCTGTAGAAAATTGTTTTGCAATATATTAGTATTGGTCAGGGTCACTTTACTTCTTACTATAAAGTAACTTACTTAAAACATTATACAACAAGGTACTGCAGAATAAATATGGTTTAATAAATAATATATTTCACGTATACTTTGTTTCAAATTTATGCATCCATTGTGAGCATGGCAATCATACATAAATTATGCATAGAAGCGACTCATAGAATATACAAGGAATCTTTCACAGGACATGCAGAAAACCTGTTAATCACACATAAATTAAATTCCGAACATTCACGAATTTTTCAGTAAATTAATTGTGCCTTACGTAAAATACTAATAATGTAAAGGATTATTTTTTATTGATTTAAGGATAAAATATTGCACGCATTTTACAAAGGTTTTAATGGTAATATTATAAAGAAAATTTAGCATGCTAGCTTCTACACCACGAGGTTGCGGGTTCGAGTCCCGTGCTAGGCATGGGTGTTTGTAAATGTATGTTGGCTTGTCTAATGACGAATATTTCGGCGCATTATAGCCCTCGTGTTGCTGACGGCGCCAGATAATCTGAAAACAACCAACCAACCAATAAATAAAATTTATGACAGGTAATATATATAAATTCAAAGGAATCTCAATTTCAATGCTTATTAAGTTATTGAGCATTTTGACTTGTCGTGATTTAACAATTTGTTCACCCACCGTATGTCATCAAAATATTGATATTTAATGAATTATCAGACTTCAATTGAAAAAAGAAAATAATTAAAAGAGAGAAAAGTAAAGAACTTCAAAGATCCCTGATTAGGTATTAAGCTTTTTTCTGTGTCCTATTATTGCAAAAGTAGCGAACTGCGTTTTTGTGTCTTATGTTCCATTAAATATGTCCCCAAAAAAAAAAATAACTTGCTAAAATAAAGCATTCATCTACTTGTTTTTCCCAACATCATGTAGTCTCAAGACAAAATAATTGTAAAAAATGACGAAATTATGTAAAAATGAAAACTACAGTTTAATTTTCTGAGAGTAAAATAAATGTTTTCAATATTCATATGATTGTTTGTACTTTTTTTGTGACAAAGAAGCTGTATTAGCTATAAAATGGAAGCAATTCAATTTATACAATTATGAGTCAACAAAAGCCCATCAGGTTGGATGTTGCAGAAATAAGAGATTTCCTCAACACAAAATAATAAGAGCATATTCGCTTTAAAAAATGAGAAGCAATTACTTCTTTTGAACCTATTCACAAATAAACTAAACCCTGAGATTTCTTCAGACACAAGTAAATCTGACCATAAGTCCAAATTTATGACTCCGCGTTGGAATGATGGAAACTGCATTTTATTTTAGAAAATAAATAAATAAATAAATAAATAAATAAATAAATAAATAAATAAATAAATAAATAAATAAATAAATAAATAAATAAATAAGTAAATAAATAAATAAATAAATAAATAAATAAATAAATAAATAAATAAATAAATAAATAAATAAATAAATAAATAAATAAATAAATAAATAAATAAATAAATAAATAAATAAATAAATAAATAAATAAATAAACAAACAAATAAATATTAGAGAATACACTCTTTTGTCGGGCTGTCATGAGTAACTTGCTGCTATTCTAGACGCGATAATCAGTATAATTTCTTCTAGAATAACAGACACGATGTCATTCTCTCATTAAAATCGGACTTCCCTCAGTAATCCAAACGTTATTGTAACGTTGCTTCAGCTTCGTGGATATTCACCGTCTCGATTATAAATAATCTACTCACTAACTAAACATGTGTTTTCCTCAAAAACACGTACTTTACGCATGAAGAAGTGGTAAATAAAGTCGTCTCTTTAGACCTAGTCATCACGAACTTCTCGCCTCATCTCCCATCGCATCTGCATCTTCCGTCTTCCTAAATCCCTCCAAAAGCGAAACCGCAGCATTAGTTCAATTTCTTTACACGTAGTTGGACTCGCCTTGTTGGAAAAGGGCCGTCATGTCTCTTGCTCACAGGAAAAAGGTTTGCTTGATGCACGGTCGGCGCGCTGATTAAAGTCTGCTCTAGCCACTTTTCTTCACTGCTGATGACGTAACGGAATTGCATTTTAATGAGTAGTGTCTACAGATGAAAAGGGGAAGGGGACTTGTTGTCCCTTCGGCTGAAATGCTGGAAGTGAGTGGTAGGGAAGTTAGATTTTTTTTCCCGTGTCGGATTTTTTAATCTAAAATTTTCTCTAATTGGTATTTTACAACTTTAAAACTAGCAGACAATGTTACTGGTTTTTTTTTATAAGCAACGAGGTTATATTGATGAAAATAATGTTAGAATTGAAGCTGAATAAAAGTTTATGACATAAGCACTTACAAAAATGCATAGTTTATTTAGAATTTTACGCATCTGAATTCATTGCATTAAAGTATTTATTTTTATCCCAAACCTGGGTAACTGCATTTTTTTTATTTAAAAGATTTCCTTGTTTTTTAGAATCCTCAAATCTCATCTGCTAATTTCGGTGGTTATTTTGAACACTTTAAGGGGTTCGATACCTACAAATTCTTAGATATTTTTTTCTTTCTATCATTTAAAATATTCTAATACAAAAGCAACTCCGATACTATAATTCTAATATAATTAGATACATAATTTATGATTAGTATATGTCACAACATTAATAGCAATAGGAACGTTAACTTTTAACCCCTTTAACAAAAACCTCTATATTTTTCATTTTCTTTTATCATTCCAAAAAATACTTCAAATTTGCCTGATTAGAAGAACACAAAAATTGTGTTTTTAACCTAATTATAATTTTTGTTTTTACTACATTATATTATAGTGTTTTTAACACTGTTAGAATTAGGAAGCCTTTATTTTAAATTTTGCTTTTAAAATTCAAATTTCCAAGGATTGTACGCTTATGCATGAAAATTAACAAATATTTTTATCGCATAATATAGCTATGTTTTTAATAAAAGGATGTATTTATTTTCTTAAATTTTATAACAAGAATTTTCTTAATTTACGATTTAAAAAGAAGATAATCTTCGAATTTTCTAAAACTTTTTAATGTGGTTATTAAAAGAAATCAATGCATTTTAACAGAAATACAAATGCGAACTTTTAATTAAAATAACACTGAATTATAATTATAAGATTTAAAATTATAGGATGATGAGTAGCATTTTGAATCTTTTGAAAAAAAAATGGTAAAAAAAAGTTTAAAGTTATAAAATATTGGACAAACATTCGGCATTTTATAAGTCATTGTACGTGTAATAAATAACAAATCATAGTAATCGTACTTTTTTTCCAATAAAAATACTTTTAGTTACTGTAAAAAATAAAAAGATGTCGTTGCTATAGAACCCATAATGCAATTATTTACCTAATTTTATTTTACATCATTTAAACTATCAAAAATTAAAAAGAGATTCTTTAAATGAACTACATACGGGTTAGATTTAAATGCCTTAATGCTGAATGATCACGTAACAGTGTTATACAATTACCTCAATGTTGAGGCTTATCGAAATGTTAATTCTTCCATCAATAAGAATAAAACGAAAAAATTTATTCTTTTTTATCTTTCGAATTGAATTAAATCATACTCTTTTCAAACACCCCGCAAAAGAATTAAAGGAAAGAAAACATAAAAAAGCCCTAATATCTCCATCTGACTCAACTGCCCTTTCAACTCTTCACGGGAAATACATTTCTGCGTGATGTCTTAAGCGAAACAAATCCCTTTCAGCCACCATCTCGCCGCTTCCTGTCTGCCATTATACGTGATGTGGTGGCGTATACGCACCGTATCTCGATATCCACTTGCCCCGTAAATCCACCTCTTCAGCACGTACAGGTGCGGATGTCTTTTGCTCATGCTTCCACGGAGATTCCTTCAAATAGACGAAAGCTTTTAGATCCCTTTCAACCAAAGCGAAATAGATCCAGAAGGAATGTTTAGGGAGAAGAATGTTGAGAATATTGAATTCAAATTCTGTCTTTAGGATATGAATGGGAGAATTTCGGTTTGATAGTTTGGAGTTTCGAACTGTCAAATTTTGCGGATTGAATTAATGAGTTTATTGGAGATAAGAGATCTGGAAGTAATGTTGTTAGTATTGATTTAAAGTGATTTCCATTTGAAATGGCACGAAAAGTGAATATTTGTTTTGGCTTTGCTTATGAATACTGAATAAGTTGATAAGTTTTAATATATTAAGTTTTGTTGGAACAGACGATTTAAATTTTGCGTTTAATTCTTTTACATTTTCGTGCAATTTATAGTTATATGGTGCGCAATAACAGAAGCAATTCATTTGATTACTTAGAGCTTTGAAAATCAGGATTAAATGTACTAATCCATTAGGCGAACGTTACAATTTCTCTGTTGACAAACAGATAAATTATATCAAGTTTTAAAATATGAAAAGAATATCTTAAAAGGCTCCATTCACTAATTTTCCTTCTTATTCTTCCTAATTGTGAAACACAATTATCTTAATTTTTACTTTCAATTAACCAAATGTTAACATATTGTACAAAAAATGTATGTCATTCTGTTAAAAAAATTAAATTCTATGTGTTTTGTAACACGCTGAGCTAAAAAAGGTGACAACGAAAAAATGCATATGTGTCTATCCATATATCCTGCATATGGGTCAGCGTAGTTCCCAATCGAATTCACTTACGATGTTCAACTTTTACATATGAGTTAGTAGTGGCCATGGAACCTGTCATTAAGGTTTTTGTCAAAATTATACATGTGCACAAGGTAGCTTCCGTTGAAAAATTTGTGTTTTTCGGCAGTTTTCATCTTAAGTCTCTAAATATTTTGATTAAAATCACTGGGGTTATGCCTTTTAATGTACTCTAAACATCCCTACATACGAAATTTCCACAGAAATTCAATAAAAGCGTTAAAGGTTGAAAAACGAATGTATGAAACACAGAATTCTCTTCTGTAAGCATCATCTATCGCCTATCAACGACTTTTACTTCTTTGAATAAAAGGGAAAACTTATCACCAAACAAGCCATTTATTAAAATAATGAAAATTTTAAGGAAGTCAAGGCTCAAAATTTTTAAAATTCTCAAAATAAAAATTTATTATTGTAAAAAATTATAAAAATGTTTTTAAATAAATTGGCTTAAACATTTTGCTTCTATTATTAGTAGAACTTGAAATATTTAAGTTTTTGTTACATCAGACATGCTATCTTGAAATTTTTTAAACGATTTTTCTCGTTGATGGCTTTATGTCCCTTTTTTTGAGTTTAAATTTATATAACTTAAAAACTACTTATTTATAAATCTATGAAACTTTCCACAATTTTTTTTCATATATATTTCTTTAATTTGTCATCAGGAATTATGTTCTTTTTTTTATTTAACTTTAACTTTTAATAACTTTAAATATTAGGTATATCAAATTTAAAAAATATCAAAATTTCAAAGTTTTTTTAATTAAAAAAAAATTAAATGTGAAAATTTAAAATAGTTTTTAAGTTTCAAAGTATCATACATTACTGGATAAAAAATTTCAGAAAAATAAATCTAAAGATAAAGAGTTTAGAATTTTGAGTCCTAGACCAAAATGGTAGATTACACCAATCTATGACAAAATTTAAATGCTGTAACGCTGACCAGTATTAAGTGAAATTGAAAGTTGTGCGATGTTTTATGTATCAAATTTAGTTATTTCTTTTGCTTGTTGTTTTAATAATGTGTCACGCTGGATGCATTTTAATTTTGAATATTTTATAATTAGAGGAGTTTCAGTTAGTGGTAAGTCAGAAGTGACGCCGGACAAGCAGATATTCATCGTGAAATTTTTATTTTCCTAAAGTTATTTTAAGTAAGAATGATGGGTAAGAAATAATATTTTATAGTATATTCATTGTATTTTTATTATTGATTTTGTTATGAAGTAGTTTTTCGTAACTTACTACTCCATTACGACTCTTTTGCTTCGTCATAATTTAAATAACCGAAAAACTACAGTTTTAAAAAGATTCAATCGCAAATTTATTACTCTTTTATTTGTAAACTAATTTATTTCAAATATTTCAGAAAAAGCTAAACAATTACTGGTATTTTTGCCTGTATGAATATTTTAATGCGTGCTATTTTATAACAATATAGTAATTGAAGTTAACTTTATGAGATTCATGCTGTTTTATCATATTTTTGTCATTTTCCTGTTGTACTTTAATTATTAGATACACTTTAGTCATAAAAACTTAATTGGTTCTTGTAGAAATAATTAAACCAATTTTAAAATAAAGTGCAACATGAACACATGTGAAGTATCAGTTAGAAATAACGTCACCAGTGTGAAATAATGAGTTATATTACCAATTGCATTTTTTTTACTGAAAAAATTGTTTTAACCATTAAAGTATTAATTGAAGTATGCAATTGGAGTTAATATTGTGAAATCCTAAATTATTTTACCAACACCAATTTAAATGGGTATTTTATCCATTTAAATTTTTATAAGGCAAAACATTGACATTTGAATAAATCATTAAGTTTAGTTGATAATTCAATTATATGATTGTAAAATATTTGTTCAAAACCACTTAAATATTTTCGGTTGCGTGATAATATTACAAGCTCAAATTTTAAAATTCGTATTATAACTTCTTATATGGATGTAAGAAAAAAAATCGATTTTAATTTGAAAACACAAAAATTAAACATATTAACCATAATATTTGTATACATTATTATTCGATGCATTATTTCAAAAATATTTTTATCAAAAATATATTTGAAAATACACTAAAGGGCATGAAAGGAAGAGAGAAAACATAAGTTTGAAAACCCCTTTTCGAGAACGCTCCAATTCGTATACGATGAACAGAAGAAAAAAAAAGTTATCTTTCTATATTTCCGGACAGTTGTGTAAACTCCATAATCATGTCACGGTATGAAATCTGAAAGGGAAAAAAAACATCTCTGCTTTCACTGGCAGTGTGAAGTCGCACTCAAACGATGGATATCAAATTTCTCCTGAGGCAAGTCTAACAAAGTTCTCCTCGTGCAAACTAAATTTGGCGTGAACCATCTTTTTCCTAGAAAGAATCACTCCACTTAGAGCAACTTTTGCTTTTGCTTTTACTCAATCTTTATATTATCGTATTAAGTTTAGGTCACGGTGGAGTAAAATGGATAGCAATTTTTATTTTCCGATTGAAACCTTTCTTATTCATTTATTACTGATAAACTTTTTTCATATGTTTTGACATTTATTAACCTTTATCCTTAAAAAATAATTATCAAAAATGAAAGGAAATTTACTTTTTATTATGCAAGATATATTGAAGAGAAAAGAGAAAAATTACTCATTATTATTGATATTTTTCTTCATTAAAAAACTTCATCAAAGTCTTCAAAAAAGAAAATTTTTAGAAGACTTCGATAAAACACAACAAGAAAATCTACACATGTCTTAAATGGATTCCTGCTTAATAAATTTTCGAATTTTGATTTGAATCCAAGGCAAATACGATATTTTAGTATTTATAATTTATTTTATTCAGTTTATTGTAAATCGTGGTAAAATGTGTAAGACTTAGAAAAACTTGGTGTATTATACTTATTATGCAGTGGGGACTTCTTAGACCTATACAAATGATAGTAGTATTCAAGTAGTTATCTACTTGACTTCCTTATAATATTTAGAGGCATCTATTTACTCAAGAAAAGTTTATTGGAATATGAAACAACAAATTCCCTTTTTCTGTTTGTTGAAAATGACTAAACCCTTTTAAGGATTAAATTAAAGAAAGAAGCTTAATCTAAATTTATTATATCGATAAGTAACTCTTAAAACACAAACTAAAAAAATTATTTGTCAAAATCCGGCATCGGTAATCATTACAAATTTCTGGAAATATTGTGCAGATATTGTTCCAATACTAAATAGTAAAGTTTCAAAAGTATCATAATTTGATAGCGCTGCTTGAGGTTTTCATTTAAAGGAATAATTTCAAGTGAGAAATTTCAAGTAATATAATTAAATCTTAAAAATAACACTCAATATTTTATAGTTTTAGGGTGTTACTACAAATTTAATTAGAAATATTAATATTATTTTATAGATAATTGTTATTTTAATTACTGTTATATTAAAATAAAGAATGCCAAGATGCAACTAGGAGTGAGGAACATCGCACAACTATCAATTACACTATAATACTGAAGTGGATTTGTGTCATTCACCGTTTTTATATTTTCATCATTCATTTAACAAAAATGTCCAGTTTGGCGATATTTTAAGCGATGATTCTTGTATAGGGTCTTTTATTTAATAAAAAAAAAATTTAAAAAAAAAAAAAAAAAATCCGCTAAAATGATAATTTTGGCGATATACTTTTCGATATTTCATGTATTACCCCTTCATGTAAGTGAAACTGAGGAGAGAAGAAAAAACGATCGTTGATGAGGTATGCAAGAAAAGAGAGAACTCTGTGTTAAAGGCATTTGTTTTTCAACTTTTACGCCATTAAAGCATTTTTACGGAAATTTCAGGGGTGGGGATGTTTAGAATAGAGACATTACCACAGCGATTTTGAATAAAATCGTTAGAGCCGATTTTTAGCAATTAGTGAAAAACATGACTTTTTTCAAAAGCAGCTACCTTATGCGCATGCGCGATTTTGACGAAATCCTTGTGCCACCACCAACTCGCACTCCATATTTGAAAATCGTAGGTCAATTTGTTCGGGAGTTATGCTGATCACGTACACACATACACACAGACATAAATTTTTTCTAGATCACTTTTTGGAAATCAGAATGTTCCAAAACGGTGGAGAAATGCAAAAAAAAAAAAAAAAAAAAATCATTTTTTTTTTTTTGGACCAAATGCTGTACTTCCATTACCCTATTCATTCATATGTGTAATTGAAAGTAATAATGAAAACAAATGTAAATTTTACTTATTAATTATATTTTAACATAATTTTTAAAAATAGCCTAAATCCAGCTCCTTTCACTTCCCCATTAAGGGGGTGCGGTACCGAAAATAAAAAAAACTTTATTTATGCACATTTTTACGTCAAAAATTTATTTTATGTATGAGATACAATTTATATATCTTTGAGAAAATGTTTTTTTAAATATTGTGTTTTGTTATTTAAAAAAAAATAATTGAAAACCAAGAAAAATTCATAATAATTGATGTTTGCGTATTTTGATATAAGTCAAGAAAAAATAAAAAAAATTTCAAAGTGAAAGCTTTCTGTAATACATAATTATATAAAGAAAATTTTGTCTCCACAGAATTTTGATAGGTGAACTAAAAAAAAATTTAAAAATTCTCAAAGTTAAAATATTGAAATTTTTGCTTTTTTTTATGTTATCTGTTACGCTAAAAATTATATTTTTAAACAGAATTAAAAAAATAAAATTCTGTGAAGACAAAATATTTAAAACTATATAAATTAAATGCTCCAAAAATTTGAATAGCCAATTGTTAATGGTTCTGGAGATATATCGATTTGAATATGCAACATCTGTTAAAAACACTAGTGTTCGAAAAACGCACTTTAAGCAGACGCTTCAAGGTGTTACGCCCATTAGTGATGTTTAAATCACAGGTAATTTTGTGGCGTTCTAATCACCGGAGGAATAAGATAAAAACATCATTCTCTTCAGGAATGTATGAACTATTTTTTAAAATCAGAAAAGAAATTTCGGTACCATACCCCCTTAACACCTTATTTTTTAAAAATAAAAAATATTTTTTTCACTATAATTTTCTGTTGATCTAATTTATGTTGCTTAAGTCCCATTTTTAAAGACGTAGTTAAATAATTGCTCTATTTGTACTTGACAGTGTTATTTCGAATTAGGTTATTGAAAGAAATATACTTAAAATTACAGTGATATATTTCTGTAATTTTCCAGATGGGAGTTTCTTATATTGTACTCATAAAATTTGATATCGAAATTTCAAACCCGTGTAATCACTTCGAAAGTCACTTTTGTTTATCATAAGTATTTTTGTTTATCATGACATTAGTCATCTACAAAAGCTAATAGTCCTCTACAAAAGCATAAGTTGCAAACAAAATTTTTAAGCATTACTAAGTGTTTCTCTATGCTGCACAAGGTTGGATATAATTGCAAAGACCTAATTTAAGGTTATTTCTTTTATATAAATGCACAAAAAATTATGTTTGGAAGTTGTTGAAGTTCTACAAAATAGTAGCAATAAATAGAAATACCATTCTCGATTTTACTTCAAGAATCCTTTTTTTTTTTTTTTTTAAATCCCTATTCTTTAATTGTGCTTACACAAAAAGTACAAAATACAGCAAAAAGCTTGTTACAAATGCTGTAGTGCTTCGAAGTCTAAAATTTCACCCTTTTCGTCAAGTCTAAAAATATGTACTCACCAATTTTTCATCCCGTGTTTAAAGGCCGCTCCCTCGCCAACTTTTTCTTTTTTAAATCATCCCTTTTCATTTTCGAAATTTATTTTTAGATAATTTTCCCCTGGCTTAATGTAGGCCATAAAAGTTCTTTTTCACCTTCATGGAGTAAGAAATATCGCTTCTTTCTTTAAGTTTGTTTTAACTGATGGTTTATGTGCTGTATAAGCAGTGTTTTACTGTTTTGCTTTTTTAACCTTCAGAAGTTCGGTTGGTTCTTTGAACCTGCACGCACGATAAGAAAAACGTTGTAAAATGGATAACAGTAACCTTTTCAAAGAGAAAAATCACGCGATCATGCTAATAAACGAAAAGTTACTTTTAAATATGAAGGTGGGAAATGGGTAAAAGTTTACAAGGAAACTTTAACCAAATTGTAAAAGGTTTATTTTTCTATAGATAGATTTAACATTGAAATTGTAAAATTGAAGAACATTTTGTGCTGTTCAATACCTCAAAATAAAGAGAGTTCAATTACTTTAAAATAAAACGAGTTGTAATAGAAAATACCAAGTAATCTGTTTCTTATATAATATTATATTAGATGGATATCGATAAAACTGATTATCATTTTATCATATTTCATGATATTATAAAGTTAATGGCAATTATAAACCATACTCTCTCAAACCTAAAACGAAATGTTCCTTTGTACAAAAATAGTATTCCTCGTAAAAAGTTCAAACTTTAAATGGCCATTCAAAATATGAAATGACAACCTCTGCTCAGCTAGAAAATACAAATAAATTTCAGGGTTTTCTTAAGAAATTCAAAACAAATACAATACATTTATTTAAGAATATGATCGTTAGATTAAATATGTTCAAAAGAAAAAAATATTGGATGTACACAAAATCGATAGTTAGATTAGAAATTTCTATGGTGTGAAAAAAGACTAAGCAATCCCATTATTTTTTTAATTGAAGTAGAAAAGTATTAGAAGGTTTTTTTATTCCGCCTTTTAAATAGACAAAAAACAAGTTGATCGAAATAGGATTTCCATAAGTTCATTAGTAAATGTATTAATGACATTAGAAGTCTGGAAATAAAGGGAGTATCGATCAGTTTGAATTGTATGAGTTTGGTCTCGCATTATTAGATTTCCGTACATTTAGAAGCATAACGAAAACCTTATAAAAGATTTTTTCTGTTAGTACTCCTACTTCTTCGAAATTTTGTAATAAAACCATTACACGTTTAAAGCGAAAGTATGCGAATCTGTATCTTAACGATAACGACTTTGGTACTACTGATACTTTGAAAAATTGAAGAACTAATTTAGATTAATTCGTAATTGATTAGTAATTAGGAATTAGAGCTCACATACAGAAATTAGTAAAAGCGCCAAAGATTATGTAGGCTATGCACTATTTATTTAAAAGACTTTTTGTACAAAAAAGTTTTTGGTCAGAATTGTTTGGCTTTATTTTGGTATTTGGTATATATATATACATGCAACCCTATTCTAAACCGTCTCGAAAATGTATAAGCAAGTGGACTTTACGACAAATACAGCAATGCTTTTTTGCACTATGGTACAACAGGAAGAGAATATCCTAGAGCTTCTCTTTCCGAGGTGGAGGGGAGGGCAGTGGAACGTGCCAGGAAGTGTCAGGTGACAGATATCCAAGAGTCGTTTGCTAGAGGATGTGGTAGTTGGACTGAAAATGCGACAGCAGCACGTGTAGCACATGGGAACTTCATGAGTGACGTATGCTTTTTATAGTATGCATAACATCGAGATTTCCTACTTGTAGTTTGTCTAGTAATTCACGGCAATGCTTCCCGTCATATTTTGAGATGTTAATTAAATTTAGTAAAAAATGTTTTTTTTTTGTTTTGTTTTTTAAGTAATTGGATCAAATATATAAATATATAAAAGATCGAGTATTTGATGAATACTAAAAGTAAAAATACACATAAACAGCAAAACAGTTTCTTTCTTACGTTAAAAAGTCCGGGAACTCCCAATTGCATTTTAAATTTCGAACTGAGTAAAAAACAATAAAAGGAATTAGTTATTTTCAATCTGCGTTTTTATGCCGAAATCT
Source organism: Linyphia triangularis (assembly GCA_963978545.1). NCBI lineage: Eukaryota > Metazoa > Arthropoda > Arachnida > Araneae > Linyphiidae > Linyphia > Linyphia triangularis. Next base: position 36,619,012 of record OZ021725.1, read on the forward strand.
ATAAATAAAACAAACTACTTACAAACACATTTAAAACCTACAACTCATACTAAAAATACTTATAAATAAAAGAATACTTATGAAAGAATGTGAAATTAAAATTCAATCATAAATAATTTTCAAATCGAAAGAATTCACCCCATCTTAAACCTAAAGTAAAGAAATCCACCGTAAGATTCTATTAGATTTCATACCAAACCTGTAAAAAACGGAAAGAAAACTTCAAACTCTGTGCTCCAATCAATTCAACCGTTAAAAGAGGATATAGGGCAGATTAAAATTCAGCAATGCCAGCTGTTTTTTCGCTCTCCGGAATTCCAAATTGTTTTCTGAAGAGAAGAGAAAACAATCGAAATGTCATTTCTTATCAAGGTTCAATTAATCTATTCCGAAACCAAGAGTTTGTGGCTTCAAATGAATTCGCCTCGAGAGTGCATTTCGTTCGGTTTAATTTATTTTCGCGTACCACAGAATCGATTATTCAGTCGAGAAAACACCGATTACGAATGCGAAGATTCTTCTCTAACTCCGAGAAGTATAAATTCGATTTGTAGAATCCAAAGTATCTCAAAAATTTCTTACTTTAACCTTCAAGTAAATTAAGAAATATTTTGTTGTTTGGTCATTTTTTTTTAAATAAAATGACTTAAACAAAAGCCTTTGGGACAAAAGAAATTTAGCAAAATTTTATCTGTTATCCCAAAAGGTACTTTTAGTTTTTATCCATTGAGATTTACGTTTAGAGATAGGTGTTTTTATAAATAAGCTTGAACAAAATTTATAATTTATAAAATTTCAAAATTTTAATTTCGTATATTTTTATTTCGAATACTCAATTACTATTTTATCCCTAATAGCTGTAAAACGAGTCTAAAATAAAACCAATTTTTATACCTAGTAGCAAAAGTAACCTCTTAACCCAACTCCCGTAACCACTTATATAACATTCAAATTCATCATTAAAAAGTACATAAAGCCGATAATGTATGTCTTTTTAAATATAAACAATTCTTTTTTCATGAAGTTTCTCAAAATATGACGTGTAGAACAAATTTATCAAGGTATAATAAAAAATACAGATCAATATCAAATCTTGAATTTATTTATCAAAACGATATTAGAAACTCTCCTCAAGTGTTATTATAACCTAAATTAAACTACTATTTTATTATTTTTACTAGTGAGAGACTTTTCCAGTATGAAATCATTTATTCAATTCCTAGGTCACCTTCAAATGTAGAAACTTGCCATTACCTTTAGCGATTGAATTAGCCATAGATCATACGGGGATGTGGACGTTTTCCTCTGAGTAAGATGTAATCTTTCCTTCTATCTCTGTCTAATCTATTCTGGGTACATACAAAATAAAATATTCATTTATGTGGTCGGCAAGATACATTGACGCTCGTTGGTAAGCCCTGATGAGATGTACTAATCCTTACAATGTTGTATTTATCTTTGGTGGAGAAAATGGCTAAGAGTTTCAATAAAATGGGAGTTGGTTAGAAAGCTATATATTTAAGGAGTGCTTAGAAATAATTGCTAATTTGTTCATCTTCGTAGGGCTTAGAATAATAATAAATAATTCCAAAAATAAATAAATTTAATATTATTATTATTATTACTATAAAAATAACAACAACAATAGTAGTTATAGTAATAATAATAACAATGATGATGACGATAATTGTTTGTTTACTATTATTATTATTATTATTATTATTATCATTATTATTATTTTAGTCTTCTCCAATGTTATATAAAACTATCACTGTGTTGATGCCATTTTGAGCGAATTCAATTACCAATAATGTTTTTTTGTTTTCATCCGTTGAGGCATTGCGCTACAACTAATCATCCGTCTACTGCTAGTGAAATAACCAATATTAAAAGTAACACGCTGTCTAAAACAAAATATTGACCATTATTTTAAAATTAACCTTGCATTCTTGAATCTCATATTTATACAACCCAAATTTTTTCAACAAGGTACTACTACAAACTGCTTTCTTTGCATGTCAGAATAGATAAGCACGTATCTGAAAATATTCACGTCCCGAAATGCAATTACTTCTCCCATTACATTATTCCTGCCGCGCGTGTTGTACACGTCTCGGAAATAAGTTCTACGCGCTCTTTCTTACCATTATATCTGCAAAATTCGATATCTCCTAGAAATAGAAACGTCTTCTTCGATAATGTCGCCGGCATTCCCATCAATCGGAAATGAAAAATGATGATCCTCCTTCCAAAGAAAAAGGCTGTACGAATTTATCATTACTCTCGGTGAAAGAAGAACGTTTTTGAGAAGTTCAGTTATGACGTTAAAATGTGCACGAAGATGTGGAATGATTTTCGAAGATGACGGTACAGTGTGGTACGTTATCACACGATAGAAAGGGTTCTTTTATGTGCGTTCGTGCAATAACTTTTTCTAGACATTTTTTAGATTTTTTTTCCTCTTCGGTGCTTCATTTTGTATAAGAAAATAGTAGAAGAGATTGAATTATCAAGAAATATTACCTAAAAGATTAAATTTAAGAATTCAATTTCTTCAGAAAGTGGGCCAACACTTAATCCTTTCAGACCGGCATTAAACTGAGGTTGCACTTCTTTGTGAAGACGATTTATTAAGTTCGAAATACAAAAGTGTTTTAAAATTTTTTTTTGATTAAATTATTTTTAATTAATTTAATTAATAAAACAAATTATTTTTTATCGATTAATTTTTTAAAGCTTGTTATTATTTGTAAAAATATGTTCATGGAAGCTTTTTTCATACTAATACGATTGTAAATAATTTTAATGCAATACTATTATATATATATATATATATATATATATATATATATATATATATATATATATATATATATATATATATATATATATATATATATATATATATATATATATATTGGTAAAATATGTGTGTAACCTGTCGGAATTATTACGTGATATGGTAGAAAACAACTAGCTCAAAATACTAAGCAAATTCATTTGGAAATAACTAATTTTTATGTTTAAGTGACAGTTAAAATAAAAAGTGTTTCAAAGAGCTTCCTTTTATTAGAACTTCGCACAATATAAATACATAAATATCCAAATATTTAATGACTTGAAAAATTAAAATCATGTATAATTATATAATAGTAGACCACATTAATTTTTTAAAGTGCGAATTTCAGTTTTACAAGATCGATTCAGTGTTTAATCATAACTCCAGAATTTCAACAGCCATTTCTCTACGGATTCGGCGAAACCCGCTTTTTAATCCCATCTGTCTCTCAAGTAGATGTCCTTATCTATGGTCTCCATTTCGAAGATTATCGCTTCAAAGGAAAACAATTTTCGCAGTCTAGGAGCTCTGCTATATGTCAGTGGGTGACTGCTAGAGCTGCTACCTGTCAAAGCTGTCGAAAAGGTTCGTGAAAATCAAAAAAAGGAATTGCGTGACCAGCTGGGGATGCTGTGGAGATTGATTTGGGACGAAAAGAAACAAAAGGCTACACACATAACTCACCGCCACTACTAATGGATTTGTAGTTCTGTGGACTTGGATGTTTTTTTTTTTTTTTTTTATATATTTATAGATACTATTCGTTTTTATTGTATTTTTATCTGATACATTTTGTGAAAGGAATTAAGAGTAAGTGAATTATTTTTTTCAAAAGGTCACAGATAAAAGCTTTTGCATTTGTCACTAAGCTGTTTGTTCCGTGTTTTTTAGTTTTGTTTTTATCTATAGATACGCAAATAAATGTATTATTTTGGTAGGACATTTTATTTTTAAATTACTTTTGATTTGAAAAGTATATGTAGCTTTAAAAAAATATTTACATGATAATAAAGCACTCTTTGATTTTAATCATTGGATTATTTTTAGAATAATGCTAGACTTCAAATTCGTCATTATAAATACAAACTCTTAAAATAACTTAAAGCAATATTTTTTATTTTACACATTTTAGTATTAAGAACTTAAAGGAATATGATGTAAATATATGATATATGATGATATTATGATGCAGACTTTTTAATAAAACAGATTAAATTAAATCCAAAACGAACGTAGAGTAAAATAAACTTCAAGCACTCACCTTAGTGCATTAGAAAATTAAACAAACATTAAAATGTTTCATAGTTCCTGTTTGATTCACAATATCTGATATTAAATTTACATTTAACTCCTTGAAAAAACATGAATTCTTTTGAAACCGTTTCATAGGATATTTTATATTAAAACGAATAAAATGCGATCGTTTCTTATAGCAATGAATATTCACGATTTTTTTATTCAAATAAAACTGGCTTTCAAAGTAAAACGCGCATTGTACAAATTTTTCGCTCCCTCTCAAGAAAAATGCAAATCTCTGCGGTATTCAAAATGCCAGCGTTTACGGTACCGGTTGAAGTTAAGCATGATATATAGTTTCGCTAAAGCACCGCCTCCCTTTATTTACCTCCCCCACACACAACACTACAAAATTGAACTCTAGAGTAACATGCTTTGTATATCAAACATATCAAAAAGGCGCGGTCATCTTTTTTTATTTTATTGTATAGCACAAGGCATGCGAAAGAGATTCTCGGATGTTAAGGTTAGGGGGTTTGAAATTTTATTTATTCAATGCATTCGTAGCTCTGAATTTTTCCACTGTTCTCATTCTCCTGAGGGGTAGAGGAGCATAGTTGACAACTAGAGAAGAAAAAATCATCTACTTTTTCTTGAAGATTTTGGTAGGGACGGTATATAAAAAAATATTTGAACCAAAGGATAAGATTTGGTATCTGAACAAAAAAATCATATCGTATGCAATTAATAACTACGGACTGATTTATAATATGTCTGTAGTTTAAAAAAATATATTATTGCTTAGACAAATTATTTCATAGACTCAAAAGAAATTAAATTCCTGTCCTACAAGAAAGGAGTATTGCCAATTTTAATACGAAATTCATTTATTTATCACAGTTGCGCTTAGTCTGGGGATTAAATATAGTGTCTGAAAATGTGTTAAGTACTCAAATTCAAATTTATCGTCAAGGACTGTAGTTGAAATTAATTCATAATTATACTTTACACAGGTTTAAAAGTTTTTATTTTAACGTACATAATATACTATGCATTTTTTATTGGAAAATATTAACTTAAAATTTTTATTATTATGTATAATTTGATACAAAAACTATTTACAATAATTTTACCTTTTATAATTTAATTGAAGAAAATATGTATCGTTCATTTAATTTAATACGATTCTCATCAAGCCAAAACTTGAAGTTATTTTCTATTAACAAATCAAACATTGTTACACTTAATTTATACGAGGAACCTCTTATTTACTTATTTTTATAATAAAAAAATGTCCAAGTAATTGAGCATCAAAAAATGTGCACCAATAAACATAAACGAGATTTATGCTGACCAATATTTTTTATAAAAAGGAATATTTTCCCATTGCATTCAACAAAATAACTTATTTGGTACTTGGTTGACTTGAAAATAATATTCTACAAAGCTAACAGCGCAATTTCATTTCATGCTATTATATATAATTATATTTTGAGCCATTTTAAATTAGGCGCACTTAAATTCGCACCGTATTATGAAATAACAATCAAAAGTCTCAAAATAACTTTTGTTTATTAATTTATTACATAAAGCAAATTGCATGTAATGTCATTATGATGACTATATCATATTAATAATTGGTAATTGAACCAAACATTATTATAAGGACTTAACGTCGTAAATATAAGTTTGATTATCATTTTCTAGATTTAGAATCTTGCTTTGGTCGTACAATCCAACCCCAGTAGCAAAATAACTTTTGGATATCGGATGGCACTGATCAATCCCGATGTGGATGGATCTAGTTAGATACCGATATTGGTCAATCTTGACTAAAGTCGGATAAAATATACTGAAGATTTGATACATAGAATAATGAAGATTTGATGGATACCTTTTAAAGGGAAATATTTTATTTAAGAAAGGACGAAGGGAAAAATATGATTTGTGATGTTTTTGACGTGTTTATTTAAAAAAATAAATAAAAAAAAATAGAGTATTTTGGAGCGATACTTGAGTTGAAGATTGGTTAAAATTGGCCAATCATCTAGAATCCCTCTTACCAACATTGGCCAATAGTGCTGTGCTACCTGGAATGACACATTAATTGCTACAGTTCATTTCTAAAATAAATGCATCATGAGTTTACTCGCTCATTCTAAACCATTTTAGTTTTTTCTAGCATAAACGAATCATGAGTTTACTTGCATATTCTAGACCGACCAAACGGTATAGTGGTTAGCGTGCTAGCTTCTAGACCGCGAAGTTGCGGGTTCGAGTTCCGTTGGAAAGGCATGGGTGTTAGTAAATGTATGTTGGCTTGTCAAATGACGAATGTTTCGGCGCATTATAGCCCTCGTGTTGCTGACGATGCCAAATAATCTGAAAACAACCAACCAACTTGCATATTCTAGATATTTTAGTTTATAGGCGGACCCTTAGCACCACATGACATCTGCAGTAAAAAAATCCCTCCATAAGGGGGAAAAAAAGAGAGAAAGAAGAGCAAGAGGAGAAGGATCCCCAAGTGACAAGAATAGATGCCGAGGATACACAAGCTCCCATTGTTTGGGTTTCTGCCTTTGGATAAGAAATGCGGCGGTCCCCTTTCATTGGATGCCGAGAGGTCCCAACCCGGACCTTGAATCTCCTCAAAATCGCGAAATGTTTATTTACGTATTTGATGCTGGAGGGGACAGACCGGAGCAGTTGGTGTTTCGCTGTTCACGAAAATCGATATTGCGTCACGAAAATGTTTATTTTGAATGTCTGGGCATAAACTGTTTATGGAGGTGTGATATTTTTTAAATCTTGTTATTTAAAATAGATCAGGAATGCTAAAAATGACGTTTGAAATGTGTCCAGTGATGGTGAGATATGGCGGTTTTATGTAAAGATGCGGATTCTGTCTTTTGTTTTTTTATGTTTGTAACAAAAGGATATTTTTCAGAATCTGAAGAGCTTGTTTCCGTATAGTCTGTTTTAATAGATAATTTTCTAGTGAAATAATTGGTTAATCATCATTAACCTTTGAGAATTTTCGAAACATTTTGCCACTTCTTGTGAAGAAGGAGAATGGTAACAAGAAATAAATAAGTATTTTGAGGATTTTCAAATATTCAATTACGTTATTTCTTATACTTCTTCTCTCATTACTGTATAGTTAAAATGGGTTGGATATTAATATGTTAAAATAAAGTAACATAAGAGATAAATCGTACTCGCATATTTTATTTATTTTATTTTGATTATTTTAACACAAAAGGACTTTATAAAAAGATTTAGAGTTCATGTTTTAATAGAATCTAAATTAAGTTCTATAGTTCTCCTCAAATATATGTTAATACGTTATATGATGCAAAGTTATAATATATTTCCTCCTGGTGTTCCACTATATTTGAAATATATCTTTTTAAGATAATTATTTTTAAATTATTAGAAATTTGCATGGAAACCAAAAATTATTCATCTTATTTACGATTGAAACATTTTAGTTTAAACTCAATACATATTGCTCATTGGTGTTATGAAATGAAAAGAAAGTCACAAATACTAAATTACTGTGATACCCATCACATTATCCAAAATAAGAAATTTTACAAAAATGTACCACTAACCATCATACTTTTTATTTTCAAGTAGCACACATAAAACATAACCCCTTGTCTGTGGAATATATTTAAAAAAAAAAAAATTAAAAGAAATTAAAAAAAAAAAAAAATTGGGTTGGTTGAGATTTAACGACGCAAGGGAAACACTAGGGCCATACTGCTAAACTGAGTTCAAGCTTCACGGAATTGAAGCACTGATTTTTCTCTCGCCCGAACTCAGGTGTAGCATTCCAAAATTGGCGCATTTGCAATGCCCGAACTGAGTTCGGGCGTCTCAGGCAAGGGGTTAACACGTCGAGTGCCATATGAGTTGAATTCAGTTCACACCACTGCTTCAATCTCTTCTCCAATCAACGCGTCAACGAGTGTTGTGGTTGGGTGGTTTGATTATTTTGTCGCAAGGGCAACACGTGGTTCATACTGCGCCAAAGAAATTAGTGAACATCAATTTAAAATTTAAGAAACAAAGTATCGGAAAAATTAATATAAAAGTCAAAGTTGAAATATTTTAGTGAGTGGAAACATTCCACAAAAAATAACTCGTGATCTGTCTGACCGCATACAGCAGTTAAAGGTTAAATCAAATTGGCTCTTTAGACCGGAATCGTGCAAAATTCCGTGGCAGTCAACGTGTTAAATCTGATATTGGAATATTTGCCTTCGTATAACCCAAATCCAAAATAATAGAATAACAGAACTTTCTAAACAAAACTTGGCCATGCGTCGTGTAAAATGAACAAATGCAAATTAAAAGAGTGACACATGTTAGTCATGAAAAGGCAAAACAATTTTCAACAACTATCCGGATATTATTTTAACAATTTAAGGGTCGTTAACACATTTAAAAATTATGCTGATTTTTATATGGGTCAAAAAATTAGAAAAATCAATTCATTCATAAGAATTTGAAAAGCAGACAAAATATTTGCATACCTGTTAACCGATAGGTTGCGACAATTTTAAAGCTTGGCTCTCGGAAAATCTTACGTTAGTCTTTCTGAAAATAGGTCGTCAATGTGATATTTCTGAAACAAAGAAATAGTGTATTTTGTCATTGTTTAAAGCTGGAAGAAAACAACAATTTATCTCGGATCAAATGAATGTTTCACAATCTGTGGTTTCTAAGATTTTAAAGGAATATAGAAGAACCCGGCCATCTAAAAAGTAATCGAAAATGTACTCCAATTAAAACGAATTGTCCAAAATAATCGTTTTAAAACTGTTTTTTACATTAATAAGTGTTGGAAAGAATCTGGAGTTGTCGTGCTAAAGTCAATTGCACTTAGGTGATTGCGTAAATTTGAGTTTAAATGCGGGTCTCAAAAGTAAAACCAAAAATGAACATGAAGCATAGGCGTGCATGACTCACCTAGTGCAGCTTATCTGGGGGGGTAACAAGACTAGGAAAGTGTTTTATTCAGAGATGAATCTTTATCTCAATAATCTGTTGACGACTGAAGTGTTCGGGTTTGGAGTTTAAAACGTGATGCCTTAGATAAATCTTATTTAAGATTCTAGATGAGCTTCTTTTGCACCAGAAGAGTCGTGCACGTCTCTGCTTCATGTTCATCTTTGGTTTGACTTTGAGGACCCAAAATTGTAACTCAAATTTATGCAATCGCCTAGGTGTAGTTCATTTCTTGATGTGAAAAACAGTTTTAAAGCGATTATTTTGGACGATTATTTTTAATTTGGGTTTACCTCTGGCCGTTATTACAAGCTTTCTACCACATTTACTTCGGTTACTTTTTAGTAGGCCGGTTCTTCTATATTCAAAACTGTAGATTTTGAAACATTCATTTGAACTGAGATATATTGTTCTTTCTTTCCAACTTTAAAGAATGATAAAATACACGATTTCGTTGTTTCAGAAATATCACGTTGAGAACTCATTTTTAGCAAAAAACTAACTTAAGATTTTCTGCGTGTCAAGCTCTGTACTTGTCGCAACTCATTGGTTAACAGGTATGCAAATATTTTGTCTTCTTTTCAAATTCTCATTAAATGAATTGATTATTCTAATTTTTTACCCTTATAAAAAATCAACATAATTTTTAAATGTGTTAACGACCTTTAAAGTGTTAAAATAACATCTGTATAGTTGCTGAAAATTGTTTTGCTAATTCCTAAATAACGTACGTCACTTTTTTAATTTGCATACGTTTATTTTACACGACGTATTGTCAAGTTTCATTTAGAAAGTTCTGTTATTCTATTATTTTGAATTTGGATTGTAATAATATTATAAACTGATATAATTTTGTGATTCTGTTTTAATACACATCTCATCCGTACTTCATGAAAATCAAATCATTCCCACTTTTAACCGGTCACATGTCAGAATCCTGAGTGGAAAATTGCCTTATCTTCATATTAATGCGTATTAAAACTAATTAGGCTTTTTAATTAGCGTAATTGGAGACCGCGAAAGAGGATAATGAGGTTTCGGTGGGCTAGAGATGATAAGAGGAGTAGAATATTGGCAACATCAAGATGTTTATCGTAACAAAGTGTATCGAAAATTAATAAACTCTTCACTTCTAATTCCATTTTGGTAAATTAATTCAAACATTTTCATAGTGAAAGGAATTCAGAATAAATTTTCTGTAATGGTAAAGTCATTTACAGTTATTGATGTCAAATGCTTAATTTTATTATGTCACTAGATAATTAAAAGCTGATAATTTATTTAATATTCTCACTCTGTTAAAGTGGAAAATTTTGCGTCAGTTTTTAAACTATTATTTTCCACAATATCTTAACACTAATTCATGAATACTTAGTATGATAGTGAGAAGAACCAAAATAAATATGTATAATCAAGTTTATGAATATATTTTTTTCAAATTAATTTTTTTTTAATCACCAAAAATTAGAGCGTGATCTATTCATAAAGAACTTCTGTTTCAATTTAAAAAATATCTTCCCAAACTGAATTGGAAATATTTATCTCCCCTCATGAGTGAGGAAGTTGGAAATGTGCGCTTTTCCATGCTTATGGAACTTTTCCAAAAATTTACTAGAAACAATTGTCCGAGGCAGACAAAAGATATTACTTTTTTTTTTTTTTACTTTCTTCCGTTTAAGAAGAAAATGGTTGTCTATCTTAATATACAAGAAAAGAAAACTGGTATCTCTTTATTTTCTTCTATTGGGTTTTTGGAGAAGTAGGCTATGAAGTTTCCTGTTAGCATTATTTATTTTCAAATGAATTTTTCCTACAAAACGTTATACATAGAAAATGCTTATCTTCATTAATAGTAATGCATGAAATAACTGTACAAATTTATTTTAACAAGTTTAAATTATTAACATACGCATCAAAAATTCTTTCTTAAAATTTCAATTTCAAAAATTTTATATCAGTCGTTATTCTAAAGAGTGAATGCTTAATTTATTTTCGTTTTTTATAGAATTAATATTTTATTCAAATATAATATAGAGGAAAATATAAATAATTTCTTAATCATTTATTTAAAATTTATTTCTTTTTAAAAGTTTTAAATATGTTTAAAAAGCAATATTTTCTGGTATTTACTTATTTTTGTTATCATCCAAAAACGTTTCACTGAAATATACTACTTACAAAAGACATATTATTCAGCATTAACATTAGAACTCAATATACAATCACGCTTATTCAAAAATTTCAACTTGATATTCTGTAGCCATGCCAATTGATAGTACTTTTAACACAGAATTTTATTTAATATGTGAATCATGAAAATAACAGCTTTATTCTTTATTTCATTACAGTTTATAAAAGTAAATCTGCAATTTCATTGCACTCTAAACAATATCTTAGAAATTTAAAAGTAATATATTTCAACGATGCAATAGATACTTATATATTTGATTACAAAAACTTATTACTAATATGTTTATTTTATATAATATATGCAAAAATATTACTAAAATTAGTTGAGTGAATATTTTAAAGCAAATTTTTCAGTGATTCACTGCAAGGAATCAAACCTAAGGTAACTCTCAATCCGTATAATTCTAAAACATAAATAACGAAAATTTCACAATAGTTTTGAAAGATTCATAATTCTTTTAGAAAGGCGAAAAAAGCATTAAAGATACTTTGATTGATTGTGAGGATAAATTTTCAGATATTTGAATGCATATAAGATTGTTAAAAATTAGAAAATAAAAGCTATTGTGTCAGTTGTATAAAGACATTGGATACAATTTATAAATGACAAAAGCAGTGTGCTTTTAATTCTGTGAAGTACATGCAATAAATAAGTTGACAGTTTGCAATTAAAATACCCAGTCATCTAATTAAGATCACTATAATGTTTACAGCCTTCAGATAAAAAAAAAATCAACTCAAGAATTTCCACTTTAATTTAAAGCACTAAAAGACATACACCATCCAGCATCCAATAACAAAAAGGTTTTCTGAATTTTTGCAAAATCACATTGAAGTGGACATAGCCAGTTTCGGAATATTCAAACATAAGCCCGTATTTCTTCATTATTATTTTATGTAACAATATTTTCTTCATTTTATACAACTCCCTACCTAATTTCTGCAGAAATTACACACCGCATCAACCATAACCAATTAGCAATTGCGTCTGTAACTCGATATGAACGAAAGCGGGCGATCTCAGAAGACAAGCAATTTGCATACGAAACTCTTGACGCGATGCGTATAATGAAGGCTGCAGTATCTGAAGTGTATCAGTTCCATCTCGATACACTTCGCGAGAGTGTAGTAAGGACTCACCAAGAAACACCTGTCAAATGACACGTGACAAGGGTCACGTAGACATCCATTTAAACACGGTATCACGCACGATAGTCTTGTAAATTGCTACTTTCACCCTTTCATTTTGTACTATTTTATTCGTGCGGTACCGAAGGAAAGTGTAATGTGCTTTTTCTTGTTTTAATTAAATGGATTCTTACTGATGTGTGCTGTTGAAACGAGCATTATTTATGTGCTTTTGAATGCGTTTACTTTTTTAAAGGCTTCTTTTCTTTTGTGCCTTTTATGTTGGACTTGTCTCGTGGTGGTCATCATATATGACGGTTTAAGATGATTAATAGTTGTTGGGTAAGTAAGTGTTTGTAAGCTTCATTGCTTTTGGTTTTTAAAAGTACTAAATAGGTAACTTTTTAAAGTAATAACACAAAATTAGGAATTCATCGGCAAAGTTTCGTTGTGTAAAATATTTATGAAGAATGAAACGTTTAAAGCCATGTAATTATTGATAAACCATGTGCTATGAATACGTTTCCTACTAAAAATAATTGTATATTGAATGCATAACTGTGTATTGGCACGGATTGTTCAGGTTTCAAAATGCAGAGTTAACAATTTCTCATGTAGTTTTTAGCATAAGGTGATTTGTCACAATACGATTAATTATTCTACGAGTTATTAGTAATTCTCATGTTCTAAAAAAGCAAATACAGAATTAATAATTCCACATCTCTGAAAATGAATAAAAAACATTAAAAAGCTGGACATCCATAGTTAATTTTTCAAATGTTTAACGTTTTCTAAACTTGTTTTAATGCATCTATTTTCGTAAATTTGGTATACATTCCATTTAGATCATGGGAAATGATAGAGATAAATTGTTAAAAAAAAATATCAAATTTTCACGACTAAAAAGTGTGACACTTTAAAGGCTTTAGTGTAAATTTACTAAACAGAATAATACTTATCAATAAAATTATAAATGAAGTATTATATTAATAGTTTCATTATAAGAATCCTAAATTTTCCCGCATAGAGAATTACGCGTGACAAGGTTGAAAGGAGTATGTTAGTTTACTTCCTATCATAATTTACATTATTTAAATTAAGTGATTAAGAAAACCTCAAATTACTATTATTTTTTATTTCTTTCAACATTAATTATAAATGTTATGTCATACTGAGAAACTTAAGCAGTAAAATGAATAAATAGTTACCATTTAAAAAAAATTGAGTTATAATAATTTTCAGTAATAATTAGTTATCACTGAAAGCTAAAAATTAAACACGATATATAAATAAAAACTAAAAATCTATTTCTTAAATTTTTATCATACGCATTTCAATATAAAACTCTTGAATAGCTTTTATTTACATATTACGATGAAAAAAAAATTAACTTAATATTGGCGAAATAAGTTTAAAAAAAGTATGCTTATTTTTTCCAAGTACAGGCTCTACGTTATACACAAATATTTGAGAGAATTTTATTCAAGAGAAAAACTGTGATAAATATATTAATCATAATCTCTCATCACATGATATGTACTTGATGGATCCTGCAATCTATTGCAATTGTCCACTTTTAGTTCTATAATATCCAATTTCAATGCGTGCTAAAGTATCATTTATTACGTGAATAAGCGAACGTTACTATAGAAACACTGGTAAACCTCCATTTATTCAAGAGATTGGCCATTTACTAGGACAATTTAATCCTGTATGAGCAGCTGCTTTTTGTAGTATTGATGAAATGGGATTTTTTTGTCAGTAAGAAAAAAAAGTGTATAAAATTTTTTTCTTAGAAAGTATTTATCTTAATGTTTGTTATCTTTTTAGCGCAAGTTATTTATTTATGTATACAGAATGAAACAAATACCATTACATAAACAAATAACGAAAAAGTAAAAAGTTTCAGAAAAACTTCTTTAATTAATGTGATGATGATGATAATTAATATGAGCTGTGTAAAAATATAATTAATGGTATTTATGTTCCAATACAATCAACACGTTATCTCTCAAATTAATGTTCAATTTTTTAAACTAAATTCCTATAATACATTTTCTCAAATTACTGTAATAATTTTTTTCTAATATAAATTGAATACATTTGCCGAGTCAATTATTGACGGACCGTAAACTTTATAGATAGCTTTACTAGTCATACAAATCACACTCGAGACTAATCAAACTAAAATATTTTTTTTAAGGTGTATCAACGCAAAAGGGAGAAGAAAGTATCCACTTGCAGCAAATTACATCATCTCTACACAGAGCCCACACCATTTTGTTTCCTTTAACCAAATTTTTAAAACACCAACCAATTATTTAAACAACTGCCATTTTTAAAATGTAAACAATGCAATGAAAAACTTATTTCGTCAAGAACAGAATCGTGACGTGGTGTCCTCTAATATCATGATCAGCGTAACCAATATTAAAAGTCAAATATTTTTAAACAGTTCTAACTAATTTTTTACGTATTAAATTTCGTAAATTTTTTTTAATCATGTAGGTTTATCTATCCACTATATTTTCAAAATAAACACACGTTCACAACAATCTATAGTTTAAACTAAGCTGAAACTAGTAATACAGAAAATATGAGGCCATTTCCAATACCAATCGAAATACCGCAGCAACTCGAGTGAGTCATTAAAAGCTATGAAGATCAAAACATTAAGAAAAAGATTATTAAAATAGATACATATGGTAAAAATGTCATATTAAGACACATATGATTAAAATGTCATTAGGAACAAACTTAACACATCAAATTATCTATTAATAAAAATCCAATGTAAAGAATATGAATAAAAGAACCAAATATAACGCTTTCTTAATCTAAATCCTCAAATAAAATAATGAGTGCATCCCTTTTCATTCTGAGATAGTAAAGCTGCCACATGATTGACAGAAACGTATGTTCAGGTCCCTGAGCGAATTTCATATTTTTCCTAAGAGACACTCAATCTCGAATATTCCCACGGCTTTGTCACATCTTATCATATTGATCACTCCCTTGAGGGGGTGGGGAGACGTGAAGGAGAATCTTCTAAATAAACCGCATCATAACTGCGCAGAATATGGGAGAGGAAACCATTTGAAGGACAGAATCTTAAAGAGTATCGGGCTATAAGAAAAATACTAATGTTTTAAGAAAGCCTGAAGCATTCTCAAGAAAAATGCGGATAGGGTTAGAAGAAGAGTTTTGCCATTGAGATTATCCAAAAATACTGCCGTAAATGAGGAGTGTTCAATAGCATAGTAATTAAATATTATGTAATTAGGATAACATTATGTAATTAGGATAACTAAGAATTACGGCAACAAAGAATTTTTTTTATTTATTAAACTATATTTAAATTGATATAACATATAAACTTATTCAGAGTGGTAGTAATGTGCTCTTATTTTGAGACACCTAGTACCTGTTCTAATGAATATATTTTCGTAATTTTTAAGCATACTATATAAATAATGTACAATGATATATGAAATTAAAAATTAACATCAGTTCATAGTTTGGCGAACTTATAGAACGGCGTTTTAGGAATTAATATGGAAGTTAACTTTACAGGCTGAACATTGTGAATGAAGCATTAGATAAAAAAAAAATCCATCAAGTTTTGTAAATCTGACCTGTACTTATGGTGTTTATACATGGTTTGAACGATTTCGTTAGGGATTAAACAATGCAAATATTAACGGGCGGGGAGGGAGGGGGGGGGAGTTCTGACAACCGATTATTTCAAATTAAATTTAGCTAAAAATTCTGACATTTTCAATTTTTTTTTATTTTTTTTTAAATGTAAGCCGATCAAAGGTTACGTTTTTGCACTTTTTGAAGAGAAATATTCCGCAATTGAAAAATGTTGTGAAAATCATGGTATAAAAATGTCTAAGTGCAAAAAAAAAAAAGGCAACATTATTAGTCGGAAATGGAAAACCCTTAAATCAGTACTTCTACAAGGAGAGAAGACTTCGAATGAATACCCAAAAAAGCTCAAAAGATTCGTACTGCTTCAAATGTTTCTAAAGTAGAACCGTTGGAACAAGAGAAAATCCACCGATGCAGAAATCAATTGCAAAGTCTTTAAATACATCTGTAGCAGCAATAAACATAATAATAAACCAAGATTTACAGCTTAAAAATTCTAAAAAACATAATTACTCTCTTTTGTCGAGGCATGGGCTCAACGCCAGACATCTTGTGGAATCCTACATGAAAACTGTTTATCGTGAGATTAATGGTAATACATTGTTACCCTTGATTTATGATTGTTGCAGGTTTCTCTTATAATGAGAAATTAAAAATAAGATGAGTAAAGAAAAATAAAAAAATGCTAAAGTCAACTCATCAGAGCAAAAATATAATGTTTCATGACCTATATTCTCAGAAGAAATTTAAATTCTTTATCCTTAGGATTTAAAAAAATTAAAACTACACCAAGACAAAGCCATCTTCAAAAGTTTCCACTGCATTTATTGAAAAACTTAAAATTAACATTTTCTTGACACAGGTAAGCGCATATATACCTTTTCAACAGATTCCTGTGAAGTCCTCTGAAACTACACCTATCGACTACTGTACCTTAGGTTTGCTGAAAAGAGCTTTTTCTAAGAGAAAAAGGAAGAAGTTCGACATGCAATAGAATGTGATCCTAATTCAAACATACCGCACACAGCAAATCTACAATATACAAAGTGGCGTTAATATGAGACTGAAACCTGTAGAAATTAAGATAGTTTCGTAAAAACTTTGCATATATTCTACTGATACCACGGAGAAATGAACAATTAAAAATAAATTAAAAACTTTCTTTGAAACAAAACAAAACTATTATACTTAAAGTACTTTAAAAAATTTCAAATGAGACTTCAGGAGTAATATATATTATAACAGATATTCGATACTTAAATGGAATGGTTTTCATTTTGCTTTAAAGTTTAAATCGCATTTTTCTTGATGAGGTTCAGCTTTTTAAGTTAACATCCATAAAAGTAACTAAACTGTCATATTTCCAGTCAGTGGTAAATTTGCAATAATTTTTTCTTCTCTATATATCATTTCCCATTTTCTAAATAATATGTGCACCAAATTTTATGCAAATATTAATTAAAAAAAAAAGTTTTCTGTAAATAACACTAGAACACATTCTAAACAAGCGTAGTTTAATTATAATCATCCGATGCATCCAATTCTCCAAGTGCAGATAGCCGTAGCAACTCCAATTACCTGCCGATTAAAACACCGGAGGGCAATCTCGAATTAAAAATTACCCTCAAGGGGTTGTCCCACTCAACCCGCGAACAAATTGAACGCAACGAAATATGAATGCAAATTCCCCTCATTCCCTATCGCCTTTCATCCTTCGGAAGTTCGAAATGATCCCAATCAGTACCTGTTCCCCCAACCCCCATCAAGTGCAACTCATTAAAACTGCATTACACAACCCGCACCTTGTCGCCTTGGAGAGACATTTATTACGTAGAGAGGGGCAGATTTCGGAAATGCCACAACGAGGGGGCTAGGTGTAAAGTCGGGCATAAATCTTCTGTCAAGTAGGGTGTCACTTGCTATCAAGCAGGCAGACCGCTACGCATGTATCATAATCAACGCTGTCTCCTGAGCTAAAGTCACTATTGTTCATCGTATGGTGGAAAGCGATTGAATGGTGGAATGCGCATGGGGGGGGGGGGGGGATGATTAAGATTGAGCTGCTTCGAAACGCTAGTTCATTTCCTAAATTTCAACCTTATAAAAAACTGTTTTAACCCTTTCAGTCGAGATGATATTTGGATACAGCGTTGTTCTGTAGAGAGTATTTTATAAAGAAAACATAAATTCACGTATCTAGTGATTGAACTTTACTTAGCACTCCAAAGAGTTTTTGAGAGAAGTTTAATGTTAAAAAAAAATCTATTGAGAAAAATGAATGGGAAATCGAAAGCTTCAATGATACTATTTGGAATAAGTGGTTCTGAAAGAGATGAAGAACATCTGAAGTGTTTATGCTTTAGTAGAAGTATGTACACCACATCTCTCTTTCAAATTTTCAACAAAAAATAGTTTAGTATTTAAAATAAAAATAAAAACATGTTGGGGCCAATGCTTCTTTACCAATCGGCACATTCTTCCCAAATTCACAATAACGGTACTTGTATTACTTTTAAATGACTCTAGGGATTTCAAAGTGGGCAAATTCAAGATTTATTGAAATTAGTTATTTTATTATTCATCTTTGATTTAACATTAGAATGAAGTCATCATCAGACGATCTACCCACTGATCTTTAACTGCAATTTCTGAATTGTGCATACTTGGTTATTTACTTGAAGCCAAGGAAGGCTTAACAACCACCATAGTGATCTATACTAGCAACTTCCCCCTAAACTAGTTACAATGTGCATGTAACCATAGCAACCTATTTCATAGCATTATGGGGGGAAGTATTCGATTGGCGTCATTAGCTTGTAGAGCAGAAGCCGTTTATAAGCTATCCAGAAGTTATAATTTGAGATCAATGGATCTACACCACAGCTTCTTTTTAATTTAAAAAAACTATTTTAAATATTTTTTTTAATTAATCTGAATTGATTTTTGAAGAAATGCTGTTTAATTTTTGGCGGAGGCTTTATATAAGATGACGTCATAATAAAATTATATTTTTAAACATTGACTAACTAATCCTAACTAAATATCTAAGTAATCTGGAAAGCAAAATTCTGATTGGCTACTTGAATTTGAAAGTTCAAATTTGTAATTAAAGGTGCTATTTTGATTGATTACGTTCTTAGTGACCCAAGCATTTCGAAGAATAGCCTATGATGTAGTAGCATGTATAGTAATGACTAGCAAATTTTAAAATTTCACAGGCCTTTTTTGGTAACTATAGAATTTTTAAACACTTTTTGAATGCGTTATTAAAAATTGATACAAAAATATTTAAAGGTTTATGAAACATTTTAAAGTGGTATTTTACTCTATTTACTATAAGAATCTAGAGTATTGGAAAATAGATTTCAAGTTAAACTGATACTTTGTTTTAAAACATTTTTAGCCAATTCTGAAAAGATTTTTTTATAAATTTGATAACATAATATCAATATTAACAATTGTAAAACTTCCTTCAAAGAATGGTTGTACACAATTTGCTATGGTAGAAATGAGACTTTTTCACAAACATTTCCATTGGAAGATATTAAGATTGGGTGAGTTCTTTATTATTATGAATATTATTCTTATTATTATTCGTAATAACAATTATTAGCATCAAATGCAACCAAATTTTGGTACTTAGTAGCAGTTTTATGGAATTCATAAAAAAAGTTAACTAATTTTGCTGCAACATCTTCTGACTAAACAAAAGTCTACTTTTCGGATAGACTACACAATTACTATTTAAAATTTTTTTAGTTGTCCTGTATAAAATATAAAATGCGATGCGAAAACATTAGTTCACACTGAACATCTTAGTTTTTGGCAGAATAATCAGCTTGAAATAAATGTTCCACAAAAATATAAAAATATGGAAAGAAGCTTTGTATAATTGAGATTTACTTTCTGGTTATCATCCATCAACTGTCAAAACGTTGAATAATTGTAAGATTGTTAATGCCTAGAAATATTAATTAATTCACAGTTAATTTGTTAATATTAAGACATTTTTGTCAGGAAACACAGTTCAGTTCATCACAAAAATGTATATAAAAAAAATTGAGCAATTTATTAGGGCAAATATGTTTTCGAGTAAACGCATTATTGCCCTATTTGGTTTTATAGTAATACTAGCAGTATGAACAGTCGTTTCCTGGTCTATGGAAAAGGCATTCCTTTGTTTAGATAGGGGATGGTTGTATTTTGTGTGTTTACTGATTTTACGAATTTAATAAAATTGCTCCGTGTGTCGTGTATCTTGGCGGGAACTCAGCGTGAGAAATTTGCTTTCTTTTTTAGGACGTCAAAATTTGGTTGTGAAACTCACTTCAATTTCATTATCAAAATTTGTTTATGAAACTTGTCCAAGATGAAAATTTTCTAATCGCAAGATTTGTTACGTGGTCTAATTATAATCGTAGAAAATTGTTCAAACTATCATTTGCAAAATATTTCACTATTATTAGTATAAATATTACACTGCAAAATGTATAAGAATATATGGTCAATAAAGTTTTAAAACTTAAAAAATTATGACTTTTGTAGAGCTAAATTACACTTAACAATAATACTGAAACTAAATTAAAATTTCAGAAATTATTGAAGCTAAACAATTGGTTTGATTTTAAAGTCAAATTCGTAAATACTCTGATATTTATTTAACTTTTCAAAGTTTAAAATTATATTTATTTTTCAATATTTTATTTTAATTCATTTATAAATTTTATTTGTAACGCATTAATTCATATTATATTAAATGAAAGAAATGCAATATTCACAACGCATTCATGAAAATATTATTTTCAAATTTCACTTTTTGTTATAATTAATAATTATAATTCAAACTTATTAATGGGAAGAGGGGCTTAAAATAAATATAGTTCTCGTTTAAACGCAACGCCTATTTAATTTTTTTCCCCTTCTTTTTTTTTCTTTTTCTTTTTTTTTTTTCTTTTCTTTTCCTGCACTTTTTTTCTTTTTTTTACGCTCACATTTTAAAAGTATGATATTTTATAAAATATAAAAGAAATTTAAGTAAACGCAATTTTTTCATATAATTGGGAAAATTCTTATAATTTTTATTGTAACAACAAATCCTTTTCATTTCTCTATGTTTAAAATTTTATTTATTTTTCAATATTTAAAAAAAAATTTATATGTTATTTCTTACAGATTAATTTATGTAAATTATATTAAATTAAATTAAGAACAGTTTTCATGAAATTGTTAGTACTTTATACTTTGTTATATTTTCACTCATAAATTTGGCATTTATGAGTAATTAAAAGTACCGTAAAATGGTGTGAATAAGAATAGCTGGGTGAATCGGAACGAAACTTCCTGAAATGATTAAGAAATTATTATTTTGTACAAATAAAGCAGTTTTATTAATTATGTATATTTTTTATTCGGTTAACAAGTTTGGAATCCCTAAACATATTTTTTTGTGGGACTTACAACACTGTCTTTTTTTTTTTTTTTAAATTCTGAAACAGCGTGTATACAATCTAGTGAATTTTAATCTCTTCCAAACTAATCCTGTAATTAGTAACATGTACCTGTTATAGACTTAACTAATATTTTTAGATATGTATAAATATCTACAATACCATGTCATACTTCATTTTTTTTTTTTTTTTTTTTTTTTTACGAATTTTTATGTTTTGCGTCGTCTCTATTTTAAGATTTGCGGGGTGAATCGGATCACAAGAAAAGTGGTATTAAAAAGCGATTTTTGTCAAGGTTATGTTCTACACAAGATTCAACGACTAAAGAAGAGTCTAATTATTACTTTTTTCAAGACAGTAATCAAGATTGCAGGCTTGAATAAATGTCAGAAGAGCAGTCTAGTTTCCGCATGGCAGAAAACCCAGTTGTTCCAGTACTGTTTCTCTAGATAACTTCGTTATCTGTAAGGTATACGGAAAAGCACAATCCACATGTATGAAGAATCTATGTGAACAAAGTTTTACACCATCAAAATTACGGCTTATAAGAATATTTTACAAAGAGCACCCAGAAATGAAGAAATTTATGAAACAAATGAGGATGCTTTTCTCCTTCCTCAAGATATTTTAAGGAATTTGCAGTCATATGGCAAGCAAGCATAAAGTATATTGAAAAATATTATTAATTTTAAAGGCTATTTGGATGATCTTGTTTTGCATTAAGTTAGGAGACGAGTTTGTTTTTTATGATTATTTTGTATTTCTATTCATCCCAATGCATTATTACTTGCCCCCCCCCCCCCCGTTAAACGTTTAAATAAAACCAGACATAAACTTAACGAGTATTCCTATTCATCCCTTTCTGCGAGGTGAATAGGGATACTATAAAAAAAAATCAATATAAATGCAAGTAATAGTTTTTTCAACTTTTTTTCGGGTTGATCCTCAAAGAAGGAGGTAAGACCCAAGTTTCAATGTCAAAAATATGTTCGTTAATGATATTATTACACCCGATTTTTACTCGGAAAGTTGAAAAGTGTTCGGTTGTTTCAGATTATCTTGCGCCGTCAGCAACACAAGGGCTATAATGCGCCGAACATTCGTCATTAGACAAGCTAACATACATTTACAAACGTCCATGCCTTACACGTAACTCGAACCCTCAACCTCGCGTGAAAAGTGTTCGGATTCACCCCATTTTACGGTATCATTCTTCATTGCATAACAATTTTTTTATGGTTAAAATAATAAAAAAATTCACTGAAAGCACGATTTGGCATTTAAACAAAATAGATAACAAAAATATAAATATTCAAAAGAATTTTAGGAAGATTTTAAATATCTGTTAAAAAATTGTTTGAAAGCAATTATAACAAATATTGTTAAAATTGACGTTCACTTTTCGCGTTCAAAATTTACACACACAAAAAGATTATGAATAAAAGCAATAATAATAAACAATTAATGATAAAAAATATACCCTGGATACACAAAACTTTTCGAATTATTGCATAAGAGCTAAAACGTAAACAAATTTACCTGTATTATCGATTTCCTTTTAGATGAATTGAAAGCCAAGCTTTCAGTAGATCCGTCATTCTTCCCGCCTCTTCGTAAACACGCCATTTTCCACGTGCGGAACTTTTACATGACCGACATTATAGTAACAACACTTTTATGTGTTTGTAATTTGTATCTCTTTCACAGATTATGGCACACGTATCCAAAAATGAGTACTATTGCATCATTCACCAAATGAGTAAATAAACGATGCGTGTATAATCCAATGAGAATATTCCACTGTGTAGTCACTTCCTCGTTTTGCCATAAAAATATTTCTAAAACACAATTTGTGACGGAATATAACAAAGCCTCTTATCAGAATTAATAAATGTAAGTTTAATATTCATTTTGAGCTTGAATAATTTTAATTGAATGATGCCCTGAGAGTAAAATTAAATAGGTATTATGGTTAATCAAATTCTTGAAATAAATGTCAAACGATACTCTCATTATTTGAAACCTCAAATTATTTTTTGTTTTATTTCAACCTCGTTTTGACATTATTTTTGCTTATTGCACTTTCTATGGATAACTTTTAAGAAAAATTAATCACTTAATATACTCAAATTAAAACTATATAGAAAATAATTTAAGATTTCAATGCATTATTCCAATTGGAGAAAGTATTGGAGCAGACGATATTCTTCAGTTTCATAATTTAACTTATAAACTATCGAACTGTTACAAAACAAAATCACTGAAACAAATTGACGAAATAGTCTTTTCAAACATTCTGAATTTATATTCAAATTCTGTAAAATAAACTTTCTTTTGTTTTTTATCAAATTGTCGAATTTTAAACACAAACACAAAACGTAAAAATCACACTCTTCAAATCACCAATAAAAATCTTTTCTAAAGAACGAAAAACACAAGAACTCTAATCCACTCCCACGCACACAAAATTCTAAAACGCTGCCAGACGATTTCTCCTCAAAAGCACACCTGGATGAAGATTATCACCTGGTTCAATATCCCGCGATGTTAATCAAATATTCCATCTGATCATTTGTTCAATCATCACTTAAAAACAAAATATTCCACACAATTTTTTCTTTTAAATAACATAAGCATTAAAACAGTTCATCAATTTTTTTTTTAATATCGTCTGCCTTTTCCGACCGAGAGAGAGGAGAGATATGCCTTGTAGAGAATTCCGGGGCTGAGGAGGCAGTTACTCCTCCTCTCGCTCGCACGCGACTGAAGGAGATTGCCGCACGTGCAACAGATAGGGTTGCCAGCCTAGAGGACTTCCCCGGCAGCGACACGCTACCTTTGGCGGCGGAACACACTGTCACATGGGAGTGATGCGGAGGTAAAGGTCAGAGGGATGGAAGTAGACTGTTAGGAATCGATTTGACGGGATTAATAAGCTGCTTAGAGATAATATTGAGGTATCTTGGTATTGATTTTTGTGATTATTATAGGGTTAACATTAAGTACACGTTATTGGCCAGGTAGCTTTTGGTTGAGTTGTTCCTCAGAATACATCGCATTCAAGTTTCGTATGTAACACTACTCATTTCAAAAAATCTGTTTAAAAAAAAATATATGTATTTTATTGTATTTTGAATATAAACATTAACAACCTCTTGATCAAGAATTTATTTAAAATATGCTTTGTTGTAATTTTTCTTTTGTTAACTGAAACTTACTGAATTAAACAGTAAAAAAAATATTCTGCATTGTTTAACAAACATGTACTGATGAGTTGCTATGACAATATTTCGATGATGGTTTTAAATTTTCTTTGTTGTACTTTTTTATGCTATTAAGCTTAACAGGTCTTTGGGTTGTTTATTCATTAAATATAAATTTTTATTAGTTTAGTATCTTTCACTAAACTAATAATTTATTTTCTTTTTCCAAAATGTCCTATTATTATGATATTTAGTTTATATATATATATATATATATATATATATATATATATATATATATATATATATATATATATATATATATATATATATATATATATATATATATATATATATATATATATATATATATATATATATATATATATATATATATATATATATATATATATATATATATATATATATATATATATATATATATATATATATATATATATATATATATATATATATATATATATATATATATATATATATATATATATATATATATATATATATATATATATATATATATATATATATATATATATATATATATATATATATATATATATATATAAACATGAACTAAATATCATAATAATAGGACATTTTAGAAAAAGAAAATAAATTATTAGTTTAGTGAAAGATATAAAACTAATACAAATTTATATTTAATGAATAAACAACCCAAAGACCTGTTAAGCTTAATAGCATAAACAAGTACAACCAATATGAAATTGAAAATCTATACTCATGCTTTTTGTGAATATGTCACCTAATTGTGTAAACCTGGGCCCTACTTTGTAATTAGTAGATTTAAATATTGACCAGACAATATATAAGCATACATTTGGTAGGAATTTGTAATTTGTTTTTAATATATTTTTTTATTATATTTCAACAAAAATATTATGTTCTTTTAAATAAATGCTTAATCATCAAACGTCATTTAAATATGAATTTTGAGCTAAATTATTAAATTTATTTAAAAAAAAGTTGTGTTTACTGTCGAAATTCATTTGCAATATGTACGGGGTATTCTAAAAACCATGCTTCTTAGAGTTCTTCAAATTTTCACATTGAAACATTAAATAGAAAAAGTTTTTTTTTTTTTTTTTTTTATTTTTTTTTTTTTATATAAAAATTTGTGAATATGCGATATCAAATTTCTGAATATACGAAAGAAAACTCATCAAAAGCAATAAAAATATTCAAAACCAAAACACAAGGAATAGTGTTAAATTTAGATAACAAAAAAAAAACAAACCAAACCTTAGATTAGTATTGCTAATGCTCTATCCAAAGCATTAATGAATTCCTGACAATTATGCCAAAACTTTTTCTAGACGTGGCCACCATTCATACAAAAGTGAAATCCCCTGATTTGTTCAACGGTAAAATACCCGGTACTTCTAAAATACCACGGATGTTTTTATACCTCCCTATAAGTATTATGGAAGTACTTTATGGATAAAGAATGTGCAAGAAATGTAAATTTCTCCATCAGTTGGTTGTAAGCTTATTCTTTATAAATTCATGCCTGAGGAAACTTCCTGAAGCACTTGGTGCACCTCAAAAGCACTTTGATATTCAAGTGGGGTTCTTTCGAATATGTTTCATCTCCCATTCCCCTTATCATAGCTATCCTCTCAGAGCACTAAACCCCCTTTTGAGACACTCAGACCATGAGATATTTTTATTCGGATAAAAATAGAATTAGACGAATCTATTTTTTTCTTCTTTTATGTAGAGTGCGGTAGATATGGGATTCTCTTTCGTTTTGCCGAAACTCTACTTCATTTAAGAATGCCAGAGTTTCAATTCTCTGAAAAGAGTTTCAATGTTTGAAAAAAAAGTTATTGAGATTTATGTTAAGAGGAAATTTAAAAAACTTCTTTAACCTATGCATACTTAAGCAGAGGTAAAATTTAACGCTACTCTAGAAATAAGATCCATTTTAAATAATCTGCATTCGATTAAAATTAACCTTTAACTGCTGTAAGCGGTCTGACAGACCTCGAGTCATTTTTTGTGGAATGCTTCCACCCCCTAAAATATCGCATCTTTGACTTTTATCTTAATTTTTCTGATACTATGTTTCTTAAACTTTAAACCTATGTTCACCAATTAATATGGCGCAGTATGAACCATGTGTAGCTCTTGCGCCAAAAACTTCAAACCCCCCAACCGCAGCAGTTAAAGGTAAATAGTATTTATTTTAATTTTTGAACTAGATGATACTTTAGCAATCTTACTAATTATGTAAATTTAGAAGTGGTAGTTAATAGTGATAACTGGGGTACGATAGTATTGAAATTATTTTTAATGTATTTCTATAAGATATTATATTATATGTACTATGAAACTTGTGAAATTTATACTCGCAAATTTTTTTATTCAAACATTTTACTTCTTCATTTTAAATCATGAAGGGCTAAAAATTATATTAATTCTTAAACAATTATGCAGTCTTATTTTAATTCATTACAAATTCACTTTAAATGCAATAATTTATATTACTCAATTATTAATAAATTTTAACTAAAAAGTTTTTTATTTTCAAACTATATTCTAGAGAGTGTTTTAATTTGGTGTAAAGATTTTCACAAAAAAAAAAAAAAAAAAAAATTAAAACTCCTAAGTATTCAATATTCAAAAATATCAATAATACAAAAATATTACCTTGTAAAAATATAATTTGGATTTTTTCTTTTATATCTGAAATATTTATACATATTTTGAATTTAGGTTATTGTGCTCATGAATTTAAATTGCATATATAAATCACGATATCTAAAAATCTATATTAAAATTTTGATAGCGATATAATAAAATTTTCAATGTCCCTGTATTGAGATTTTATTATTTATTTGTTTTTTAATGAAATCTTTTAATTTGTAGAATAATTTTAATGAATTCTATAATTTGCTGATGGTAAATAGATTTTTCAAACAAAATTTACTATTTATAGAGTGAATTTGCTGTGATTAAATATTTAAAAAAAATTTTACTTTATGTTTGTTTGTTTGTTTGTTTGGAACTTACAACTGTCTATTTCTACCACATTTAAGAGTCTAGAAGAATACGAAAACGAAATCTTCTAGTGGAAAGCCCTCTCTGCAAACCCACCAAACACCGACGAGAGGACATTGAAGCCACGACAGATTTAATGTGCACCAGCCCCCTTTAGGTACACACAGATCTTCGGTGGCAGTCACAGGATCGAGCCCACAACCCTCCCTCCCATCATGTGCTCGATACACTGACCACCAGATTAGCGAGGACCTACTTTATATATATGAAGTATAAAGTGGTACTGAGTTAAAAAGGTATGGACAATTATTTAAACATAATGATTTTCTTTAATCAATATACATAATATTCTTGCAGAATTTGAGATACATATTATACTATCGAAAAATTGTTCGCGCTAAAAGCAAGAAAACCATTAAAGTTTGAGACTGAAAGTTTAAACTGAAAAGGAAATAGATAGAGCGAAAAAAACCTAAAACATCTCGAATTACTGACAGCAACACCAGAAAAATCACCAAATGAGCCAAAGAAAGATTAACCGCCTGCCCTGGCAACCTCCTTATCCGAATCCGCTCCGCATCTTCTCCGTATCGCGGAAAGATGCTGCGGCCAAAATAATCCACAGACATTCTATGCCACGCGTGGATAGCAGGTGAAGCTCTCCCCTACCCCCTTTCCGGCCGAACCCCTACCCCCCTGTCAAATTGCATCGCACCATAGAAATGTCCGTGTCCCTAGCGTACACCCCCACCCCCTTGCCAAATAGATCCCCTGAACAACCATCCCTGGAATTCCCCGTTGTTCTTTTTATAGCGTGGGCGTCACTTTAGTGTTGGAGAGGTTTCTCGTTTGAACGAATGTGTGGAAGTGTGGATGTTGACAGTGTCGAGAGGTGAAAAGGAGAGAAGAAGCTGCTTAGATATGTTGGCGGCGTTAGTTGTTGGAATATTGCGCTAATTGGTGTTTTAAGTATTAATGGTGGAGCGTTGGTTTAGTTGCGATGAGGAAAGAAATGCAGCAAATCTTGTCGAGTTGCTTTGGGCTTAGAAAATTAAGGGAACTAATGAAGGTTTTTTTTTAATCGTTTTGATTGTAAGCATATTGTTTACATCTTTGATTGGTTGGTTAGAGTTTTTTATAGCACAAGAGCTACACGAAGACTAGACTTCACCGTGACATTGTAGCAACAGCATCAGCAAATCAACAATTGTGCTGCGCAATATTCAACTTGATCAGATGATGATTTGTTTACATCTGAGCTAACACTTCTCCTTACAATGTATATCACACCAAATTTACATCATCGAATATCATACATCTTGCCTAAGCAGAAAATCTAGTACAAAGTATATCATAATAAGTAGACAAAATATATGATTTTCTTGATTTTTTTAAGTGAAATATTACTGCAGTTTATAAAATGACATTTTACAAAGATAATCGAAAACAGCTTTATGTCAACAAACGATATCCTGCAAGTACCAATTAGAATGAATAAAAAAAAGTACTAAAATAATGGAAAAGAAAATACATATTCGTGCTATCAATTAAATTACGATACTTTAACAAGAATATATAAATACTGTACAAAAATGTATTAAATTGTTTACATACATATTAAAAAATCGTGCTTTTTTGTGAGAGAAAGTTTGTAAGAATATTTATTTGAACACGCACACGCATAAAAAAAAAAGTAAAAAAAAAAACTTTTTTTATATAAGGAAAACGAAATTCCTATTCCTTTGATATTTTAGAAATTATAAAAGGCACCGTTTATTTTGCATCCATCAATCACTAAGCAAAAATAAACATGAATGCATAAAATAAACTAACAATTAATACATAAAAAGATGAAACTTGAACAATGTTATTTTAATCAAATTCATAAAATATTTTATTTAAAATAATTAACCATATTAGTATTTGCAATATTCTATGGAAAATGAGATGATATTCATTTGAAGGAATTGCTTTTTTTTATAAACAACCAATGAATTACTTTTCATAAACAATTTTAAAATCTTAAAAAATAAATGAGGTAAGAAATAATTTTAATGGTGTACCATTAAGGCTTCTTTCGAAAGAAGTATGTGAACTATCCCATTTCAAGAACCCATTCCATACATTTCCGCCAAACACCAATTTAAGGTGCTCAACAAGACACGTTTACCACCCTTCCGGTAATTGCTAAATTCCAAATTGCAGTCGCTACATCTTCGGGGCAGATTGCGCCACCACCGTTTCGGAAATTAGATATACCTTTATAACATTCATCTTGTCCCATCTCTTGATGAAAACTCAAACAGACCTTATTTGTTCAATCAGCTATTGGGTACAGCATTAAGTATATTCCGTAATTTAAATGTATATGGCTACTTTTAACTTGATTAGAGAATGACTGAGATGAGTACATAGATATGAGATATTTAGAATTGGCAGATAAGTCTGATGCCAGTATTAGTAAAAATTTTTTTGCTGTATTAAATAGTTAGGTGCAACTAGAATGGAAATTTAAGAACTAATTTTATATTGATTTTGTTTTTAACATTTAGGAAAGTCATTTTAATAGAAGGTATTTCTAAAATAAGTTTATGTAACAAGGGCTACACGAAGACTATACTTCTCTGTAACATTTTAACAATAGCATCAACAATTGTGCCGCGTAATATTCAACTTAAGAGTAATATAACACAATAAGAATGGTACATATTGTGGCAGGAAATATCTGTATTTCTTCCGGAAATGCTTTATATCCGATAAATAATTAGGTAACTCAAAATTTGATTGTTTTGTATAAAACACCAAAGAAAGCTCCTTAGTTGATTAATTGGTTTGTACGCTCAACGACCTATTTTTGTGAGCAAGAATGACTAATCAGCCCGGGACATATAGCTTAACGGGAATTCCGAACCACAACAATCTAGACCGCGAGGTTGTGCGTTCGAGTCCCGTGCTAGGCATGGGTGTCTGTAAACGTATGTTGGCTTGTCTAATGACTAATGACGTTGGCTTGTCTAATGCCCTCGTGTTGCTGACGGCGCCAGATAATCTGAATACAACCAA
This sequence comes from Linyphia triangularis, assembly GCA_963978545.1. NCBI lineage: Eukaryota > Metazoa > Arthropoda > Arachnida > Araneae > Linyphiidae > Linyphia > Linyphia triangularis. Next base: position 36,649,833 of record OZ021725.1, read on the forward strand.
CCAACCGAACCACAACAAACATCATGACAAATCCCAGGATTTGAACCCGGCACGTTTGGCATGCAAGGGCAGAGCATTAATCATACAGCTGTCAGGTGGGCTCGCTCCTTAAAATATATATGATATAAGTGTGGTATTTTTCATTAGAAACATCAATGATAAACAAAAATAAAGTTTCTCATATTTGAAAATATTAAGATTATTATCACATAATATTCAAAACATAAAATTTTCTTCTAGACACCAAAATTTAAAAAAATAATATTAATAAAATTTATTGTTATTTAGATTATTATTATTTATTTATTTATTTATTTATTTTCAAAAATGTTTAACCTTTAAATACTGTTAAAAACTGTTATAGGAACAACATGAAAAGAAAAAATTTCAAATCAATATATAAGTCATCAATTAAGTGATATTTTGAAAAGATATCTAAAACATTTTTTCTAGTAATAGAAGATATTTAGACACAAATAAAATTTTTTAAATACTATAAAGTTAATTCATATAAATCTTTACAAAATAAATTTTAATTAGAATAAATGATTTATCAAAAATTCTTCAAACTATTGTTCTAAAATTGTTAAAAACAAACGTTACAATTAATAAAATCGTTTAACTATTTAAAAAATATTTTTATTAGTAAAAATTCAAAATTATTTTCTTATTTACTCGTACTTCCATACTTTCCAAAAAGACCTGAACACATATTTTCAATTAAATATTTATGAAGGCATCTTAATTAAAACTTCAGGTTGAATGCATTAGTTTAATTACAAAGAATAAGTATGGAAGGGAAGTAATTATTAAGCACTAGTGAATTCATTATTTTAAACGAAATACGAAATAGCAATTAAGAGGACTACAGTTTAGAATGTTAACAAACATTCTTCCTTAATGAATTAATAGATAGCTAGTTATGAGGATATTTTGAAGATTGCTCGTGTATGAAAAGTACTTCTTTTTGAAAGCAATTCCAGTAAAGATATTGTACGCTATTAACTAATTAGGAATACTAAAGTCTGATTAATTTTTTTTAATTAAAAAAAATTTAAATATAATCATTCATAAAAAAAAATAGTAAAAATTAAAATAAAGTTTTTACTTTAAGTCCTTTTCTATACAAAACCAGCTTTTACGTGCAATTGTAAATTATTTAAACGATTTTGAGCTCAGATTTGATAGTGCTTGACCACTACGAAGAAAACTATCGATTCCATGCTATTAACTAACCTTTCCCACAAAAAATCTAAATTTCAACTTGATTGGATAACAGAAAGTAGTTAATTAGACATAGAATACATTGCATACAACGAGTCCATCTTCTAAGTTTCAGGTCCGTTGGATGACGTCAAGTAGGTTAATTCACTCTCCGCAGATTAGCGAACAAACAAGATCAAAGTTAAAATGAGGGGTTTAACAAAGATCCTTTGCAGTTGATATTATTCAAACGTTTCTTTTCTTTTCTACTGAGTTCCTCTATTCACTCTTTGAACAACCAGGTTTTTTTTTAATATTTATTTAAGAAAACATTTTAAACAATCTTCCTTTTGAATGTTTACACTTTGTACTTGTTTTGAAGAAACTAAATTAAGGAATTCCTCGAATTTATTTCTCTCACAAACAAAAGAATACACAAAAACCCTGCAATATTCAGCCCCAAAACTCCCTCACATTTTACTACACTTTAAACCCCCATTCCACAACAACAATAATAACGCTAAAACAAAACGAAAAAACACCCCTTTGCTGGAAACAAGAATGGCTATAAATACCACGGCGCCTATAGAGAAATTCTTCCGAATTTAACTGAGGAGTTAGGGGGCAGGTGGGAGGAAGTGAGGAACACCCCCAACCTCTAATACTTCTTCTCCTAGAACGAAAATAAGAACTCTTCCCCTCTCGAGGAAATTGGCCTAAGATTCCTTCCAATCCTTCACTTCTTTTCATAAATCTGAAAAAGACCAATTAGAGCATGATACCTGCCACTCAAAGAAACGTTTTTCTACTTATTAAGGCTTTTTTTCGCGTTGGCGTGGATTATCCTGGCGTGTTTCATCAATGTGGTAGAAAGGTATATTGTGAGAGGTAAGGGAGAAAAAAGTAATTAGGAGGAAGCCTAACTTGAAGAAAGGTCTTTTTAATTTTTTTCTCCTTTCCATCTCTGAATAAAGTATAGTGGATAAATTCCAAAGGGAGGAAACAGAGCCTCTGCATATTTAGCTGAAGACTTGGGAAACTAATTGGTGAGTAAATATTTGAAAGATGCAACTCTGCATATTAATTGATTTTTTTCTGCAATTTAAATGGAAATTGCTGTTGTTGAAGTGCTCTAATTATGTTTTTAAATATTTCAGCTTATGCATGGCATTCTTAAGAGCACCATTTGCTATAAAATCTAATGTAAGCTCAAAAGGTAATTAAAGCTGACTTAAATTTGAAAATGTTTTATTTTTTATTTTTAAATATTTTTTTTTCTGACAATTTCAATACAATTTCTTAAAGTTGATAGATCAATTATTGTTACTTGTCTGTCTACTGAAAAATCTGAAAATTGAAATCCTCTGTGAAATTATTCTATGCCAAATTATATCTAAATATAACTACACAATGCATCTAATATCTCCATAGACATCTCTCTGACTTCTAATCAAAACTTAATATCAAGAATGTGTATTCTTGATATTAAGAATATTATATTACCAGAATATAGACTTCAAATATACTTCATGAATTTCAAGAGTAGAGGGTCTGTAAACTCTACTAATAATTTCAATTTCATGAAGCTAAACAACAATTGTATTTTATGCTTGTCATAATTAACACTTTAACTTATGAATATTTTTTAACATTCATCGCATCGTCTTTTACCAAACTTCTTATCGAAATATATTATTTTTAAAAAGGAGTTTAGAATTTGAGAATTTAATTATATTCTTAGATTTAATGTTAATGAATTAATTGTTTGGGACCACTTTTCGAAAGTCATTTTATTCGTTCTTTAACTTTTGCCACATTTCTCTTTATTACAATAAAACTTTTTAAAGCTAACTCATCAATGCAACTTAAACATATTAATAAATGATTCTGGAGAAAAAGTATAAGCATAAACTCTATAATAGCATATTTAATCTGTCTAACAGAATATATCTTAAACTTGCACAGCTAGAAAAAAAAATTGATAAATTTTAGTTTAACTCATTACTTGACTTTAAATTCATTCAATTGAATGAAATCAGAATTATCTGCAAAGCTTACAAAAGACCATTAAATTACATAATCCTTTGATGAATGTCTGTATTATATGATGTATTTCTAATTGGCCATGAAAGCTTTGATGTTTGTTAAGCTCGTTTTCTAAAACTTCCAAGTGCAATTGAATCTCACAGTACGATTGAAATAGTTTTGAAAAAGTTTACGTAAAAACCTAAAAAAGTGGAGAAATAGCTTAAAAATACGCTTTCAAAAGTTTGTGAGATCGATTTCGTTCTTTTTATACGTTAAACAAAGCTTTTCTTTTATGGGAAGGAGGAGGGTGAATAAACAAAAAAGAAATAATACAAAGAAAAGGAAACCTATGTAGCCTTTTTTCAGAAAAAAGTACTTCTAAGAAATAAAACGAAAATCGAGAACTAAAAAATTTCTGAGGGTGAGGGGTCGAAAAATAGATTTGATCATTGACTAGGCCCGCAGTTTTATCGGATGGAAGTAAGCAAACTGAATCTAATTTTTGCTTCTGCTCCTGTTTTCTATGGCTCCGATGGGAAAGGACTTGAAGCGAAGGGACTGCTGAGAGATTAAAAGTAAAAAAAAAAATTACTTATTTTTCTGGGATGTAAGTTTAAAATGTCTTTCTTATAATATTTCATAACACCCATTTAAACAGAATAATGTTGTGAATTTTCCACAGAGGCATTGATGGCGCAGTTTTTACTAGGTAAAAATATTTATTCTGTCTTCAAGAGCTCACAAAAGTTAATCGAAGAACAGTGCAATCACTATCAAGCTTCAATAACAATAACTCTAACTCCGAATTCAGCGATAATTCAGATCAGGAACGCTCAAAGCGTTCAGCTTTCATCGAGTTCCGAAGTCAAACTGAAAACTGTCCCGATCTGCGTCCTGTATTTATAGACACGCGTGAAAACTTTCTCGAAATATCCAGCCAACTGGTCAAAAAAAAAAGGAAACATCTCGAATTTCCCTATTGCTTTAGGTGTTGCCACCTTTTTTCTAACCTGTATTATCGCTGTTAATAAATAAAATAAAATAAAATAAATTAGAATTTTAAATTAATGCGCCACTATTTACAACTATGTACAGAAAATTTGTGTAACAACATTATCTATTCATTAACGTTAGAGGCATACAGTACATGAGAAGCACCAAACATATTTGCACTAAAATATTAACCCATCAAATTTTTAATAAAATTTTTTGAAAAACTAATCAACAATTTTTTCAATACAAATCTTTTTTATGCACTGGAAATTTTTATTTGCAATTGCAACTTATTTAAGCGATTTTGAATCCATATTGACTTTTCATACCCTGTGACCACTTCAAAGAAAACCATCGATTCCGTGGCATGGACAAACATTTTTGCCCGAACTAGATAGAATGCACTGTCATCAATAAGGAGTCTATCTTTCAAGTTTCATTTCAATCAGCAATTCAGCTCAACTAGTTAGTTCTTCAAAGTGACAATAGAAGGGTGCTCTCAGCCCAAAAAAGTGGGATGGGCCACACCAAGTCACGTCTTACTCATTTTAACAAAATGCTCTTTTACTTATTATTTTTCTTAGTTGTGTAAATTGAACATTTTGAAACTGTATTTACACTCAAATTAGATTTTTGCTAAGTTACTGTTTCCATCCTTCGAACTTGTGGAAAATCAAGAAATTTGTTTTAGGAATTTCATATCTTCACTTGGCATTTTTATATTTTCCACAATATAAAACCACGAAAAAGAATATGTTGGTTGAAGTGAAGTACCTACAATAGCACAACACTAAGAAAGCAATAGAGTATTGTGCTTAAAATGAGTTAGATGAAATTTGGTGGGGTTTATTTCTGATTTCACTAATTTTTCGAACTGACAACTTTAAGGCTTTTTTAACACGTTATTGGTTTTTTTATATATATTTCCATTCTTTTTGTGGGATTTTTTTTTATGTTTGAATCCGATTATTAAAATTATTGTGCGGAAAGTTTTCGAAATTCCTCAATTTTCCTTAGGGATTGAAAATGATAACTTTTGGAAATCAAACTCAAGTTACATTCAGTATCTTAAACACATGATTGGCAGTCAGGAAAACTTTTTAATTAAGGAAAGTTATTTTTAAAGTCGACAATTTTCATACATTCTAAATGTTTTTTAAAATGACTAAAAGACGGTTAGTATTAACTACACATACAAACAAAATAAGCCATGTCTTAAGTGGTTAAGAATAGTTGTTTGAATTGTTGCTTTGTCAAGGTTGAGAATAAAAAAGAAACAACTTTAAGAGTTTAAAAAACAACTTATTTAGCAATATTTTTCGCCAATTTAACTACCCAATTTTGGGTATTTTATCTTTGTTATCCCTTAGTCAATCTTTACAACTGTAAATATCAAGTTTCCATTTGTTTTTAATGATGAATTCTGAACTTCTAAAACCAGCATATTGTTACATAGAGTATATTTTACTCAACTGACAACAAGTGGTTTTTAGAAGTTAGACATTGACAGGGTACTAACACTTTATTATTTTGGTATGTTGATGAAACTTGAAGGGAGAAAAGCTTGCATTCTTAGGTGTTTTTTTATATGCTTTATTAATGGAATAACAATGAAAAAGAAAAAAAATGCAAAAATAAGATCGTATTAAGAATAAGACGACCACTTAAAGCAGAGATAATGTTAAGTTAAAGATATGTGATTTTTTATTTATTTTAAATGCCGAAATTCAGCCACTCCTTGTACTAAATTGGTTAAACCTCAAGTCAACATGAACTACTTCACTGTAAGAACCAAAAAATGTCAACTTCAAATATATCTTCCAATTATTTCTTATAAAATAAAATTAACATAAAATCAGTCTTAAAATGTTTGTTTTCATGTAAAAGTATGTTTTCTTACACAAGAACTGAAAAAAGAAAAGCTAATATCAAGGGATACTTTTTTTTTCCTTTTTTTTTTTTTTTAATCAACTTGAGTCTCTTTAAGAGCTCAACACAATAGAATAACGGGAGTCATACTTCACTTATTCCTAAAACTAGAGGCAAATTTTAAATTACAAATCTTAAGTATAAATCTTTCCTTAAAATAAAAAATTCCGTGTTCATTCAATTATAATCATTGCCTTCATCTATTTAAAGATCCCTAAAGTTAACGCTTATCTTAAAAATATTAAGTATTAGAAATATTCTACCAGATATGAGTGCTAACATCTTTAAAAGTTTGAGAAAAATGGTCATTTTGAAAAAAAATTAAAACTTGAATAAAAATAAATAAAAATAAAAATATGAGAAAAGATTTCAAAATCCCCTTCGACGTCTCATGCAAAATGTACTTAACTAATATATAAGCATCATAATAAAACCGGTTGCACTCCAAAATAAAAGTAACCAATTATGTTAAAAATTAAGTTAAAAATTTAGTACTGTATTTCCAAGCTGCAGCTTTCCGAGACCGTTCACTTCCTCTTCCTCCATCATAATAGTTCCATACTAAACCAATCTTCCTGATCACGTCACAAGCGTCATACTCTCTACAAACTCATTTAAATCAAGCTTTAAAACCCAGTTTTCATACAAAGAAAACCTTCAATTTTCTTCTTCCTTTGGGAAACTCTTACCAAGAAGAGGAAGACTCCTTCTCCCATCCCCAATAGAAAAATCCTCCGGAGAGGGGTTGGAAATATTGCATATCCCACATTATCGATTTCCCGCCCCATTTCATTCCGGCATGCCATCTTGCATCCATCAGGTATAAGGCTTTGCAGACAGGTGTTTCAAGGGGCAGAGGCCAATGTTTAAGAAATGAAAGAGGTTCTTATTTCATACGCCTTTGAATCGCTTTATGCCCCTTCTCTTGCTTATGGTATTTTGCATATTTGATGCCAGCGGAGGAGTTCGTTTGGATGAAATTCGATAATAACGGAGAGAGTGGGTACGGAAATCTAAGGATTTTAAGATGGTTTTTGTTTGGTATATATCCTGTTAAAGATGGTTCCTAGAGAATTGAAGCTGGAATTTGAATTCGGGTGGAGTTAATCTTGGATGAATTCTTGATAAAAAAACGCATATAGCTGGGAATTGTATTTAAGCGTAATGGTTTGTGTTGTGTTGAAAGAATGCGTCAATGAAGCTATTTTATAGTATTATTGAGTGTAGTAAAATGAGAAGTCTTGAAAAATTTGAAGGTGATCGGAGGAACCAAAAGAATCCACTTGAAAAGAATCCCATTGCGTATTTCTTCTCGACAAACAACATTTTTTTTTTTTTTTTTTTCATTTTTTTCCCCCCCCATTATTATTATTATTATTATTATTATTTTTAAATGGGGTGCTAAATATTCTTTTCAGATCAAAAATCAAAATATTCCTCTACTTGTTTCAACTAAAGCAAAATTTTCTAAAAAATTTATGACTTACTCAATATACAAGTACGCATCGTACTTAAAAACAAGAAAGCATATTATAAAAGCTATACGTAAATTCTTATTAATAAAATTTTTAACTAAGTTCACAATTTTAAAATAATTTACGCAAATCTTTTGTACATTGAATTTTTCCAGTTCGAATTCAACAAACTCTTTTTTAATGGATGTCTATTAAAAATAACTTCATGAAAATGATTTCCACTTTAAATCCAAAAAATAACATTCTCTGTCATATTGAATATAAAAAAAATAGTTGCCCTGGTGTAGGTAGTAATACAGCAAGTTTTATCTCTGAAAATCTGTGGTACTAATTTTGTTACTTGATTCATATTAATTTTCAATTAGAAATTGTCAATTTAATGTCACTATACATTCTTTTCATTTTTTACTGTTTAAGTTTTCAAATCTACAATAAGTTCTTAATTAACTAAAAAAAGAGTACCTTATAGGAGAGACCTGGTCTAGAAGTTGCAGGGTTTACTTCTAACAAACCAAATAACTTTTGCTATGATTTCCCTATGGCACCAGAATGCATACTATTAAAAGTAAATACTGAACAAGTGCACAAAACGATAAGAGTGAGTATTGTACGCAGCTTAAAATTTGGAACTTTGTCATTTTGTGATGAGGTAATTTTTTGATTTTTAGAACTTTTGAACCTTGCATGTAAAGACTACAATAAATAGAACAAACAAAATATCATTTTTCATGATTGTTTTTAAATATGAAATGCAACGCGTTACAAGAAATATCGGGTTAACTAGTGATATAGAGTTAGAAACTAGTGATATAGCGTTTTCCAAATGGAGATAGCATTTTGTATCTAGTTGTAACATATCCTAATTTGGAAGATAGATGAAAGAATCAAACGCAATATCAATCCGACAATGAATTTGAAGTGGACGCAATGTGTATCATGTGTGACCTTTTTTAGAAGAGCAAAGCTAAATGAAAAAGGTATAAAGTGCATCCATTTTGAAGGTTTGGATCATGAATTCTGCAAATGTAGACAATCACTATTTGTGTGTCAGAATTGTGATTCTGATGACTCGATTTATATAATTTAAGATATTAAATGGATATAATTGCCCCTCCTAGTCGGTAAATGAAGCAATTTTTTGTAACGTTTTCTCGTTTTTTCCTCGCGTTACTACACGTACCCCCTATAACTGTTACAACTTACCCCAAAGGAAAAATCCAAATCGTCTCCCTAGTATTGTAACCATACCAAAATCATCTGTACTTAAGATGCTACTGTTAAATATGTAAAAAGTGTTATTTCTTGACCCAGTCTTCTCTACTAATTTATGAGTACTGTCTTTTAACAATGTTTCATTTATAAGAAAACGTGAAAGAGTTAACAACATTTTTGATTCTATTTTAATTCTCTTATAAAATTACAGTTTCTGGAATCATTTGGTATTTCTTGTTCATCCTTCAACTATTTACATTTGAACTGATACTAAGATAAGATTTAATAAAGACAACAGTATATTAATTAGTCCATAATTATTCGAATTTAAAAACCAACTTCATAATTAGTTATTCACTATCTTATTCAATTTTAAAAGTAATTTAAATATGAATAGATCGTGAAAGCTTTATAATATGAGGATAGTTTTTACGAGTATTAGAAAAATGTCTTAATTGAAATGTTTCGTTATTGGATTTCATTTAAATCAAAAGCACTGTTCATAAAAATCCAAATAAGTGTAGGTAATTGTAAAGAATTAGTATGTTATAATTGCTAATTTGTTTAATTGTAATGAATTGCATACAATTATAACAAAACAAATAACTAAAATTTATAAAAGTGTACTAAATTATAATTTTTTAAAATATAATGTATTCAGTAAAAAATGTAAAAACAAATACTACCTTTAATTTAAATACTTTTGAAAAGTGCAATTATTAAATAACCTATTGATTACAGTTTCAAATATAAATATGCTACACTAGCTGAATACCCGTGCTTAGCTACGAAATTTTAACATGTGCAATATCTTAGCTAGCTGTGAGGCCTCGCGTTGCGGAAATCTGTCATTCGTGTATTCACAGTTTTTGGTGCTTCGCTTGCAGGAAAGTTCATAGCTACGCAAAATCGAGCTCGCTTCGTTTGCAGAAAAGTTCATTGACACATAAACACAGGTTTACTTAACTCGTTGAAAGGTTCATTGCTGCGTAAACATAAGCTCGCTTCACTCACTAAAATCTATAATTGCTACGCAAAGCCTTAATATTGGAAGCCACTCCCTTGTCGAAAAAAAAAAATTCCCCGTTAATGCAATAATACAACACCCCTTGAAGATTATTTTAACACGTGTTTTGTGGAAAACAAAACTAGAACACCAAGACTACTTAAGTTGAAACTTTCAGAGCTCTAGGCCTATAGAAGTCGCTTTTTGTGAAAAAATTAATTAAAAAACAAATTAAAATTTTAATATTCTTTTTGTCAATAGGCCTAATTGTGTTGAAAATTTCAAAACTGTAGCCCAAATAGAAATCGTTTTGTAAAATATATGTTAATTAATTAAAAAAATTAATTAAAAAAGAACTAATTAAAAATTTAAAATTCTGTTTTCCAAAAGTCCAATTAGGAGGCCACAACTACTTATGTTGAAAATTTCAGAGCTGTATCCCTATTAGAAATCGTTTTGTTAAAGATATATTAATTAATTAAAAAAATTAATTAAAAAAGAACTAAACAAAAATTTAAAGTTCTGCGTTTCAAAACTCCTATTAAAAGGCTAAAAGTACTTATATTGAAAATTTCAGAGCTGTAGCCCTATTAGAAGTCGCTCTGTAAATTTGTTTAATTAATTAACAAAATTAATTAAGAAAAAACTAATTAAAATTTTAAAATTCTGTTTTTCAAAACTACATTTAAAAGGCTAAAACTACTTATGTGGAAAATTTCGGAGCTGTATCTCTGTTTGAAGTAGCTTTGTAAAAAAAAACTAATTAAAAAATTAATTAAAAAAGAACTAATTAAAATTTTAACATTCTGTTTGTGATGTATACAATAAGAAGGCCAAAACTACTTATGCTGAAAATTTCAGAGCTCTTCTCCAATTTTAAGTAGGTTTCTATAGATCCACAGACCCACAGACAGACAAACAACTTGTTTTAGTATTATAGATAACTCATATATTTTTATTAAAAAATAAATTACGTTGAAGATACAAATTATGTTGCACAATATATATTTTTCTGTCAAGTGTCTTGTATTCTCCTGAAAACCAAAAAATTAAGTATTTTTTATTTACAAATTTTCTCATGATGAGTAGAAAAACTTACAGTTACATCTAACTTAGCCAGTCACCAGTGCAAATCTAGCTGTCCAAATAAGATAGTTTAATTCGAAACATTTTAACGAATAATATATTTTCGTATTTTTTCAATTTCCTTTGAAAACCATTTTTGGCATTCTCTTTCTGAAAAATATTACAAATAATTTTATAACCAGCATTCCAGAATATTGTGCAGCGATCAAAAACCATTATATTTGTTCACTTTCATCCAGGATCTAAAAAATTCATAGATAGCGAATAAATGGATTTTTCAAAGCCAGTCCGGACTCATTTCTTTGAGCTTCCGCTTCGGATTTTCCATACCAGCTGCATCGGAAACACGGAATCTACTTCCAATCCCAACTTCAAAAAATGGAAACGGGGGAAAAAAAATTCCACCTTTAGCGGTATTTCATTTAATATTTTTTTTCATTCTACATTCCCCCTCCATCCCTCCAAAGAGAACGAAATGCATGATATCGGACAACAATAGCCACCGACAACCACTATCTTGCGGGTAACAAGACCCTTGGGGGTGAGAGAAAGTCCAATTTTTATATTCTCCTTTTTTGTAATAAATGTGCTAATGAGCGTTATTCGCTGCCCAACCACTCTATATCGGACATCATACACAAGAGGGGTGGGTTGGAAAAATGCAGGCTGAAGAATCGGATATGCGAGGGGCCTTCAATGAACTCAACCCCCTCATCTGGTCGATACCCCATAACAAAAGGTTGCGGGGGTGGTACAATGTTGGGTTTTGTGGTTATGGGTGAGAACGAAAGTAGCGTAAGACGTGGGGGGGGGGAGAGAGAGAGAGGGGTGCTTACTGAGGTATGGTTGAAGGGAATGGACCATAAAAGCTAATGGCATTGTAGTTGAGGCTTTGTTCTACCTTAATGAGAGGTGGGTAAAATTGGAAGATAGGTACTTCTGACACTGTTGGAGTGATTGCTTGAATAAGAAAATACGAGGATTTGTATAGCCTTCAGATTGAATGTCGACTATCAATGTATATATTGTAATTGCGTGTTATGTATCAATATATAATTAAATTTTATAAAATTTGATTTTAGTATATTTCTTAAACATAGGATGCTTAACCGAAATTTTGTTTAGAAGAAGAGAGAACAGGATGAAATATGCACCTACGACACCATGCTATAGTATATTATACATCATCTATTCTTTATAAAGTATATATAGTAAGTTTGGACTTTCAAGTTAAATTATTCAATTGACATAAATTTTTCACGTAAAAAAATTCAAACAAGTTTTTCGGTTTTGTGTTATTAGCTACAGCTGTATCTCGTTGTATTCTTGAACTTCATGCAAATAAAACTGTAATTAGAAACAATCATAAGTAAAGTTCTGCTTCTACTCACTCCACACACAGTTTTTACTTAAGATATTTAAAAATTCATAAATTAAGAACATTAGTGATAATATTCTTAATAATTAAAGAAATCAGATCCCCATACTCCAATTTTGATTTTGACGCAAGTGATATTTGTAATCTTTGAAGATCGTAAAACATTCAAATTGTGGTAAATAAAATTCAACAACATAATACAGATATTACTACCTGGATACTTCAAAATAAACGGCTCAAATTAAACTAATATGTATGTGAGTTTCTGAATCAATACTTCTCTTGAACAGTAACGCATGTACTTCAGAGAGTTCAACTCACAACATAATAAAATTGATCCCTATTGATCCCTTTAAGTTTACAAATCCATAAGTCATCCTCAACCTGCTCTCGTCATAATTGTTCCGAAATGAATAGAGAGCGGTCATAAGTGGATCATCCCAATTAACCACCGTCTACCCCAACTGTTTACCCCACTCGTCCGCTGAAGCACTAGTTCCCCCAGATAACAGAGGAGCTTCTGTGATGATTGAAGAATGGAGGGCAACTGTTGGCAGAAGACAGGTTCATTCAGGTCGATTGACGAGTCCCTCTCCCTTCTAGATTGGGGTAAAGGATAGTAGGCAGGAAAGAAGTTGATCCCGTAAGTTTTCTGCCAAAGATGGAGAAGAAGAAAAATCCTTATGGCATTTTATTCTCCAAATGATGTTTAAAGGTCACCAACTAAGAGTAAAGAAATATTATTTCGTGCTGGTTTCGTTTTTTAGTAAAAAAAATATCTATAACAGAACAGGTGAACAAGAAATGCATGAATAACCAAAGGCTGGCTGAAATATCCTTAAACTTGCATATGGATGTTTAGCAGACAGTTGATTGAAGAAGATTTAAATCTTGTTTTTTATTTAAACTTATTAGTATTTACGCTTCTTATAATCTTCATCTGTCACAAAAAATGATATTCAAATGACTGACAGAAATTATGACAGATTGGTGCGAAGAAAAAAATATGATAGTATTTATTTTACTGATGCCTCATTGTTTATATACGGAATAATGCTTGGATTTAAAATATATATATATATTAATTTGTCTATTTACTCTGCACTAAACATTCACACACAAAAAAAATTTAAATAGTACATTTTTTTAATCTTCTACTTCAATAAGTTTTTAAGATCGATTTTTCTTCTGCTCAAACATCATCTTTCCTCAGCTCTATATAATGTATGTGTGTAATGTAAACACCTCAACATCCATAACTTAGAATTCACATTAGCAATAAAAATTTTGCTATAGTGTCATCCATTTTTAAAAACATTCCAGTGACGTCATCAAAAGTTTTGAGACAACCCTCTCTACTATCTTCTTGCCTTAGGAGGGGATGATAAAACTACGTAGACGAGCTTGAAAGCGCATAACTGGAGGTATTGGTCTATGGCATTATGAGTGGAACCACGAGTATATGACAGGGGGTAGCAAAGGAGTGGGTAAGGAAATCCGAGATAGGTTTTACCTGGATATTTGGTGTGGGTGGATAGAAGCAACTAAATTGGATCCTTAATGGTGGATCGGGAAAGGAAATCCTACCACAGGTGATCAAAAACCTCAAGATATCGTTATCTATGGGTACCAAACGGATGGGAAGAACTCAGGAAAAGGATGCAACTAGTAGCAAGCTTAGAACCATTATATACATGCAAAAAAAAAAAAAAAACGCACAAATGTGTTATTATGAATTATGTTATTCAAATGCAATTAAGTTGTTTTAATTTTTTTTAAGTGATTAGGCTGCGTATAAGTATTTTAAGGTATTCGTGTTTTTTAAGAGCATTTAAGGTTTTTCTTTCATGCTTCTATACTGGAAGTTTATATAATGCGATATTTTAAAGTGTATAATGTGATCGTTGGATCTTTTAATTTGAGATACATATTTTTCAGTAAGAACTCACTCAAATCTACATTAAGTCGCTTTAACGCATGACAAAACTTTTTTGTGGAATTACATGAGCCACTGTTTAGTTTGCACATTATTGCATAAATGAAATTAGGAATGTTTGTCTGTAACTGTAATTGCTTCAACGTATATTAAACAGTTTAAAATGTCTTATTTTTATTTCAGAATGCAGAATAGCGTGTCTTGTACAAATTCTGAATCGAACGGCATTTAAAAAATTTTCAATGTATTCATTTAATATTTTATACTCGCATTATCATTCGAAGAATTTTAGAATAACACATAAATGTTTTCTATTGTTTAATTTTGACACTATTACATTCTGTGAGGACATTTCCTTAAAATAATACTATAAATATAAGTTACTAGCTGTATACTAGAAAATTGTGTCATATATAAATTTTAAGAACTATTTGTGTTACCAAAATTATATAAAATCAGCATTATCAATCATCGCCAAAATTTTCTAATGAAGGACTGATATTTTAGCATAATGCCTCTTCGAAAATAACGTGTATTAGTTAAGGATATCCAATTTCAAAGTCAATGACACAATTTAAATGGGAAAACTACTTTGTTTACTTAATAATTGCATAAAATAATATACAATATAAATTTTTAAATATAAGTAATGAAATTAAATTTACTTAATTTTAGTCACTTCTTCCACCAAAAGCGATTTGTTTTTAAATAGCAAAACTTATTTGGAAACCTTTCGTAAACATTGATTTCACATGTATTTAAAAATAAATAAAATAAAACATACAGTTTCAAATTAAAGCTAAGGTTTACATATATGGACCAACTGCAGACTATATTTGCACACTTCAATTTTGTTTTGATTCGTGAAATTGGTGAGATAAAGTACGAAGCTCATACATGGTACGTCAAACTAAACTGCTATATGCAAACACATCGATCGTGATTGGCTAGTGAAATGAGAAAATTTTAGTTTGTTTTAAAGGTTGTTGTGGTGAGACAAATGTGGTTGCCAATCAATGTAACCCAATACGTAATAACGATGTACATTTGTGGTGCACGAAGTTAATAAAATCACACGCATCAAAGTTTATTTCTTGCTCCTGGCACCTCGTGCACCACACATTAAGTCCATTTTTGTTTTATGTTAAATATGAATGTAGCAAACATTTAAACTTTAAATCACATGATGATAGTATAATGACAATTTTGAAAGAAAACAATCCACATTTAAAACACGCATGTAAATTAAAAACTACTAACAAATAAAATTTTAAGAAGTATAAACAATGGAAAGAGTAAACTCTCAGTTAAAATTTGGCAATTTTCAACATTCTCACAAAAACGCAGCTGAAGTGCATTATAGTTTTTAGCAGTATGTTTATCTTTGAAATACTTAAAATACATGCTGAAATTTCATAGAAATAATAGCAAATTTATCTAGTAATATGATATGATTCGTTTGAACTATACAATAAAATTATTCAAAAGCCGTTTTAAAATGCCTCCAATAAGGTTTTGCATTTGCTAATATTATTCAATTAATTCTAATGTTATTCTAATCATTTTTCAAATCTATCTATATTATTCTAATTATTTTTCAAATATATCTATACTGTAATATGTAGTATATGCTCTAATACTGTGAAACATTTTATTAAAAATTGTCCTTGTTTTTTAAAAATGTGTTTAGAAAATAGACTAGGTGTAACATATCCTCCTTTAAAAAATATTATCTATCAAATATTTACCTATTAAAATTATAACAATCAAAACCTTATGTTAAAAGCCTATCATATTTTATAAAAAGAAAACTGAAAAAAAAAAACACATATTTAATTTCCATAACACATTAATTAAACTCATGTTTCTTCTTCTAAAAAGAAACTTAAAAAAACTTAAAAATTAAACTAAAAATTTCAGTATTAAAAAAGAATATCCTTCAGCCATATTTTTCTCTTTAATGCATGTACAAAATTGTTCAGAAAACAACCATTTGATGAAAAATGTGAATATAAAATAATTATGCCAGCTAAATTAAATTGAAAAGTAATTCACAGTATTTAATTAGTTATTTTTAAACAACATCTTTTTCCTTCTCCATATAATGAAACTTCTTCTTTAGGAAAGTCAATATCTACAGACAATTACTTTGGAGTCTCAATTAGCATGCATTTCATTCATAAATGAATCAGTCACCATGGAAACTAATTAAGTCATCTACATTCATGTTTATGAATCAATTAATAATTTTAAACTATTCCATGAATAACCCACACCCACGTGATATACCTCTAATTTTTTCAGTCAATGTTCATCACAGAGAAACAAGTTAGTGAAATACTATATAAGACTAGAAAAGAGCATTTCCTAGTTAAATATTAAAATATTCATTCAAACTACAAGAAAAAATGCGCCCACCAATCCGAACTCAAATATATTATTTATTGAAATGTTTTTACGTAATGGCTTTAATTACCATGTTACTCCGGATAAAACATCCCTCTGACAGCTTTCAGGACTGCCAAATCGCGTGCAAAACTGCAATAATCCTCCTTCGCCAACTGTACCAGTTCTTTCATAAGTAAGTGGAATACGAAAAACGAGTCACAATCGACTCAAGTCAAATTGCTCAAAAACTAAATCGAAAGCGAACTTATTAAAACGTTTTCCTCGCTCCAAGCACCTCATTATTCCGAGGGGAAAAAGCGATATCTTAAGTTGAAATTGCTTTCGTAAGCTGGGGCACTAATGGTTTTTTTTATCCATCCCCTTCTTGTATGCGATAAAAAACGCCTGGGGCATTTACTACTCTTCGAAAGGTGTGGTTAAATTATTCCAAGACAGAGTTGCGAATAATTAAGATTGATTCTGTCCCCTCCCTCCCCTTGTGCTTTTAAATATAAAGCAGATAAGTATAGAGGGTCTCCCTTGAGGCCTTCTTGGAGAGTTTCTGCTTATGGAGATGTGAGGCGTTGAAATTTCGTGAATTTCTTGGTGTTAATTGTGCTGCGAATCTTGATGTCGTCGCGGTGTGTTAAGGTTCAGTCTTGTAGATAAAAGTGGCGGGGCTGTTCCCGAATAAGAATAATGGAACGGAGTAGGTTGAGATAAAAGGAAGGAAGATTTCTAATAAATTGTTTGGGAGGGGTCTTTAGTGCGTTTTGTGGATCGTTTAATTGAAAAGAAGTTTTTGGGTGCAAATTAAGATGGACCTTTGTGCAAAACTGCTCCTTTTTTGAAGATCGAAGCGCTTTGTTTACTGACTTAAACTGCTTTTGGTGGAATACCGTTTAGTATAAGTGTTTCGTTAATGGGAATTTGATTCGAATGGATAAAGAACTGGATTTTTTTAAGGAACGAGTTTTTATTTGTAGGTTATTATGAGTAGATTTATGATCTGTGGCAATGTTTAATTTAAATTTCAATATGCAAAAGTTGTATTGAGGTTTTGTTTTAAAATGAAATTCGATTTTGAAGGTCCCTTGAAAGTCATTAAAAGCATTTTTATTTCAATTTCTATATTCAATTATACATAATTTCATGAAACAAAAATTACTTTATGAATGTGTTTAAAGATTCCATTACGAATGTGATATATTTAAAGTACTTGACACCAAAATATATTCTAGACACTGTCCAAATGTGTTAAATATTGATTAAACATTTAGACATTATTTTTAAATATTACAAGTTTTTTATAGTATACTTTTCTTTAGGAAAAACATTCGTATTTTTTTCATATAAGTGTAGAAAATAAAAATCCCATCATTATATGCACTAATGAAATGAGTTCTTAAACAATTCAAGGCATAGCATTACTACTTTTTTTTAATATTCTTTTTAAATTGCTTTAACAATAATTTAGTTGATTTAAATCTTGATTGTTTTACAATTATATTCCCATAACTAAAAGATATACTATTTTGTAGTTATATTTTGATGCCATTTAAATTCTAATACAAGGTGAACGTGATTTTAAAACAATAACACTTATACGAGTGAAATTCTATGTATTACATAATAAAATACATATACATTATTTTTAATACTATTTGTTATTACTTTAAATTACATTTTTGTGTAAAGTAAATAAATTATGGATACATTTACTAGTACAGTACGCAAAAAAAAAATCCGAACGGTGACTATATCTTCGGTTCTAATTAACGTAGAATCTTGCAGTTGGCACCAAAATGTTTTGTTTACGATTTTCTATATGTCTGATATAAAATCTTTTTCTTAGGCGGCTGTATACTAAGTAAATTTAACTCTAAATTTAAAATTTTCAATACGAACCCCCATTTTTTGTGTTTTCATTTGATTTAGAATACCTAGTTTACCCTAGATACCAAATTTTAGTTAATTATGTTGAGAAACACGTCACTTATGAGCGAAATTGTTTTGGACGATCTTGAGGGCAAATTTCTTCATCGAAGGAAAAAATCGAACGTTTTGCATGCTTCAAGACGTAATCTATTACGCGGTCCCTTAAAGTGAGCTTTTTTTACATTTTTGCTAAAATATCGAGAACCAAAAATCAAAATGGAATGAAAAAAATTCTGGAGGTGTTTTCGACCAATATAGGTCTAATGGAAGCAAAAAAAATATATCTTTCTATTCGTAAAATTTTAAAACTTGTTTTATTAATTAATAATTAATTATTAAAATATTTTAATGCAAAAGTTGCATGTTATTTATGTTTTGGCTTAAACAAACTATTATTTGAAACAAAAATTGCTAAAATATATTAACCATATACGAATTTATGGCCAAAAAACAAATTTTCTTTTTAACATTAATTTTTCATTTTTTTACATCATTTAAATTACTAACCACTCATTTTAAAATTATGAAATTTGATATTTAGACAGTTTTTTTGGATTCTAAATCTAAATATGGTATAATATTATGAGGTTGCCATTAAACTTTTAAAAGTTTGGTTTAGTTTTAATATGTAGATTACCCCTCACGATAAAAAAAAAAAAAACTACATACAATTAATAAAGATTTTCCACAATTTACAACGGTACTTGACTTTTGTTATTTCATCAATTTGAATACAAGATATAGCCAAAGTTCGGATTTTTTTTTTATCTATCTTTTCTTTTATCTTGCACGGAAAGAAATTATTGCAATTTTCTCAAACTATCTTGTAATTATTTTTTACTCTCATGTACCATCAAAAATTGTGAAATTAAAAAAAAAAAAAAAATTAGGGGGATTAAGTTAAAACAATATTACAAAATATTATCGTGTATCATTATTATTAAATATTTTATCTCAAAAGTAATTTAAAAATACTTATAAATTTAATTTTTTAATCACACAATATTGCATTCATAGAGTTTAACATGTTTGAAACTTATAAGAAAACTAACTTTCTTATCGAATTTCTTTTTAATGAACTTTTATTTAAGCAATTTTTAAAAGTTAATAATCTGTAAAGAACTTTTGTTAAAAAGAAACTTTTTGAGTTAGTTTCATTGTTCCATTATTTAGCGGTGCTGAATTACACTGCAAATTAACGTACTTCATGAAAAATACTAACTCTAAAACATAGTTTCCAAAAACTGCATTAACTCATTTTTTACATTTCATTCTATTGGTTACATATTTGTGGTGGAAAAAGTATGCTTTAATAAAAACATACAAAAACATCAAACTTTTTAAAATCAGAAATCGTGGCCAAAGTAACGCTTCATGACGAGAGCGGTAAAGTAAATTTATCGCACTAATGTGTTAAATTACTTTACTGTACACCTCGTTTTTAAACATTAAATAATCTTGTTATAGAAATAATACAAACAATATATTTTCAGTAGAGATTCATTGACTGAAGTTTTCAACATCAATACATTGTATATCGATTTATTAAAAATATTTTTTCATGTGATTATAAAAAATAGTGTATGCAACATCAGCGAGATACTTTTTTTCAAACTCGGTAAATTATTTCGTTCCTGCTAACGTACTCGTCAAAAAAGCATTTTACCTAGTTTTAAAAGTATTACTTTCGCCACTAGATACATAAATAATTTATAATGTACTATCTATATCAACGATTTTCATTTTGTAAATGGTCGATTCTTAAACAAAGGAAATATAATAAACTAAATAAGGCAAAAAATTTCAAGTTAGCTTACTCTTACTTGCCTTGCATATAATAAAAATGTATATGGACCTTATGAAGAGTCGAATAAAGAGTGTGTGGTTACATTGAATGGTAGCACTTATTACATACTTGTGACCAATCATAACACACTTTAAAAATATGTGCTTTTTTTTATTTACTTATTTTCAAAACATGGCAGTAAAAGAATATAATCTTATTTGTATGTCCGAATTCTTTTAAATAATACTTGTTTTATTTTTGAATATTATCCCATTTAATTGTTAAACTATAACAGAATTTTACAAAATTTAACTTACACTTGATTAGAATGTGAAAAATTGTGTCTTAATATTCCAGAAACTTCATTTTCTTTAATCAGCGCCAAATGAAAAGGAAAATAGTTGAATATCACCCTTAGAAAAAAGTCCTGACATCATGATTTTTTATTTAGCTACTGGTATGTAAATGTTCACAACTACCAAGAGCACAGAAAAATAATGATATTGAAAAAATTATTTGTATAAGAGAACTTTCAGCTGTTATCAAACGGTCAATATCATGGAAATATTTTCAAATTATACATACACGTTTGCCCATCGAAGTCCATTTTCATTAAAAATTCAAGACATTTTCAATGGAAAAGGGTCACATTTTATATTTTTGTATTGATTTTTATGATAACAATAACCAAGTATTTTTTCGTAATATTCTGAATAAAGTTTTGAGTGCTTATTTTCTTCAAGAATAATGATTTTTGTATATACTTGACATTAATCATCCATTTCATGAACCAAGTTAGTTTCTCGATCGTGAATTTTTTGTGAAAGGAATTTTTTCCCCATCAATTGAAATCTATTTATAGGATTCCTAAAGCATAAAGAAATCATAAATACAAATTTCTAACACGAAAAATAACAAACCAGTGTGGTTGCCATGAAGTCCCATAACAATTTATCTGCGACGCCACATGCACTATCCTCATTGATTTCTCTTTCATCAAAAATTGTATGATTTATTCACGAGATTGCAAACGATTCAATAGATGTTAGATGTTAGTGTTTAAAAATTGAGATCCTCTCTCTGATCGGTGATTTTTTTTTAGAATAATGTAACGAACAAATTTGTTTCATCTTCTCGTAACTCGCTTAGTAAAAATTTTTGAGTTTAAAGTTATAGACTGAGAGGCGACTGCAATTTTTGGACCCCATCGAACATCATTCTGAATTTTTTATAGAAATTGGAGAAAAGTGAGTAGATTACGAATCCACTGGTCTGCCGTGGCTAAAATGGCCGAAACTGGTCAAAAATTGACTTTTAATAAGCTGAACTATTGCCAAATGCTCCATAACTTGCCAAATAATGAGCATTTTTTTTTATTTGGCAACCCTCACTCTTTAATTTTCAATTAAGAAGGTTGCAGACGATTCGGATGTGTGGCTATGGCTTTCACAAATGAACCAAATTGGCAATAAACATTACGTCACTGATGACGTAACTGATGCCGCCAATTTGGCTTACTTTTAAAAGCTACAAGTTTTCCAAACCAAAGATCAGAAATCGTTTGCGCTTTTTCTCATTGAAAATCAAAATGCAGTGGGTTGCTAGATGAAAAAGTTTGTTCTCTTTTTGGCAAGTTATGACATATTTGGCAATCAGAATTTAGTTCAACTTATTCAAAGTGGATTTTTAAATAGTTTCGGCCATTTTTGTGTGCCAGACTAGTGGATTCGTAATCTACTCACTTTTCTCCAATTTCTATAAAAAATTCAGAATAATGTTCGATGGGGTAAAAAAATTGCAGTTGCCTCTCGAACTATTAGTACAGCCGGAACACTGACGTGAATCTCCTCCCCCACTTCACTTCCCTACCCACTTCGAGATTCTGTGAATGGCAACAAAATGGCGCTCATGGTTACGGTTATAGTTACAGAAACTCGAAATTTTTGAATGACAACACCCACTTTTTCCTCTCTCAAAATACTCAGCGCATGTGAAAACTCTAAAGAGCGTTGGAACGGAACGTGCATCATGAAAAACGGACTCGTTATGCACGCACAAAAAAACAACTTTGCGAAAGACCAAAAAAACACAATCGGGTAGATAGAAATTTGCATATGACAGAGGCCAAGGTCCACATGGGTGTCAATTTTATCGGTTTTTTACGGTGACTATCTGGCGAACGGTCCCGTGTGCGCCGATCATGTTCCTGTTCGTCATTTGCAGAGCTTTTTTTCTTTCTTCCTGTGCGTGCATAATGAGTCCGTTTTTTGTGATACAAGTACCGTTCCAATGCTCTTAGGGTTTTCACTTGCGCTGAGCATTTTGCGACAGGAAAAAGTAGGTGTTTCTATTCGAAAATTTCGAGTTTCTGTAACTATAACCGTAACCGTGAGCGCCATTTTGTTACCATTCACAGAATCTCGAGCTCATATCTCTGAATAACTATATCTGAAATCTCATCTCGATCTGTTGAACGAAAGGGCCGATAGAAGACCATATATTGGAAAAGTTTCTTTATGACCACCCTGTAATTTGTATGTGAGAAATCATATTATAAAAGTATTACTAAATTATCAAAAAGTTCAACACAAGATAAAATATTTTATTTACTAAGAAAAATTTAATATTTAGCAAATCAACATATAAGTAGTACTTTTTAGATAAGTATAATTA
The DNA here is from genome assembly GCA_963978545.1 of Linyphia triangularis. Lineage (NCBI taxonomy): Eukaryota > Metazoa > Arthropoda > Arachnida > Araneae > Linyphiidae > Linyphia > Linyphia triangularis. The sequence continues at coordinate 36,672,864 of OZ021725.1, forward strand.
ATCATATATTGATGAAAATATACGTTTTATTCGTATTTTAAGTGTAAATAAAAAACACCATCATGTATTACTTCTCACTCTAGGGAACAAAGTTACTGCCAAATAACATCCAATATATACCAAAATAAAACTAAACACCCAAGAGATATCCTTAACGTAATTCCACCGCCAAAGATCCCCCTTAAAATAACACTACAAACGATAATGGAAGGCCGCGATAGGAAGTCTAAGGCGAGAAGGGACGTAGCAATTACTCATGGCCACCTGACGAAAGTCCACTCCTTTCCCTTGGTAATGAGAGTTCACTTTCTGGCCCTAATCCCTTTTTCCTCCTCCTTCTCCTCTTCCTAATAGATCCCGATCCCTTCTCATCTTGTTATCACTCTTCCTGCACTCTGTAAATGTCGCTTCTCACCCTTACGCGGGATTTTAATCGGAGAGCAAAATTCGATGGAATACTTACTCTCTGGGTATTTGGGGGTGGACTTGAAATGATGCTTTGATTGGATATCTTTTGTGATTGGCTTAGTTTATTTTTCTCCATTGAACTTTGGTTATGAATTCAAATGAATTCACACACAGAGAGAATAAGGGATGTGAATAACATTAAAATCTATCTTCGACTATCATCTCTGTAAATGTCACTTCTTGTTCTTACGCAGGATTTTAAGCAGAGAAGCAGGTTTTACATGATTGCTTTTTGGGTAAGGGTTTAGATTTGAAGCTGTTGACATAGTAAGGTTTATAGGATTGAAAATTTCTTAAGGATCAGTTATTAGAGAAATTATTTCAGTGTATTTATCTTCCATAACGAAATTGAAAATATAAAGCAGACTATATAGAAGATATATATTTTATTAAAAATCTACTCTTCTCTACCTCTGTAGATGTCATCATTTAGAAAATAGAGAGTAGATTTTGTTAGAAAAAAAAATTCCTTGTATGCTTTTTGTTGTAATTGGTTTAATATATTTTTCTCCCATTCCCTTTGGTTATAAGATTAAGTGAATTCAAACAATAAGGACACTACTTTATACAAAATATACCTCATCTCTTCCAATTTTTCTGGCACTTCAGTGAAATAGATAAATAATAAACTAAAAATTAAAGGTTTTTTTAACTTTGAAAACAATAAATACTTTCATTAGGAATAAAAAAAAATCTTTTGCTTCAAGTCAGAAACCACCTCATTTCTGTAAGGTAATATTTTATTTTTAGCTTCGAAATTCCCCATGTTGATTCACGCTTACTACTCACAACGATACTAAAACTAAAATAGAGTTCCTCTGTTTACAGTGCATAAAAATGTCTACAAAACGAGTCTTCTTAAGCTATTTTATTTTGTAAGCAAACAGGGGCGTACTGGGACATAAAATCGGCCCGGTGATTTTAGATTTATGCCGGCCCTAATTTTCAATATAACTAATAATAAAATTTTAATAATTATTGTTAATAATAAAATAATGCAAATAATTATTGTTATTAATTTTAATAATTAATACATTTTATTCATTAATTATAATAAGGGAATTGTTCTAATAATTGGTTTATTTATATCAAATGTTCTCTGCCCTACTATTTATAGTTCCCTTAAGTTAACTTGATTTCCATAATTTATTGATAGTTTGTTGCAAAAAAAAGAAAGAAAAAAATCCAAATTGCAAAATAAAGAATGTTCTGGTATACAACTAGTATGTTTATTAGAAAAATTAAATCTAAAATGGTAATATATCATACATGGCGTTATAGTCGGTGACTTCCAATATACGTAGACTTTAGGTTGTATAAACGGGGAAAAGTCTTTTGTTTCTAGAAAGGGGGAAGGGGGGGGAGAGAGGTTCTAATAATAAGGTTTTACATAACAATTAACCTTTTAGAGAACGAATCGAAGAGAACACAGATGAAACAGTCATTGATGGGCGATGCTCAAGAGAAGAGAACTTTATGTTAAAGACATTCGTTTTTCACCTTTTTACACCTTTATCGCATTTATGAGACGGAATTTGGGTAGTGGAAATGTTTAGAACACCTTAGAAGGCATTATCACAGTGATTTTGACCAAAATCATTTGAGACAGGGGGTATTTTTTGGCAACGGCTAAGAGACATAAATCTTTCAATAGCAGCTACGTTATGCACATGCGCTATTTTGACCTAAGTTGTTCAAAGTTGTTCACAAAACTTGAACATCGTAGGTCAATCCGTTAGGGTGTTATATGGTTGGTTGGTTGTTTTCAGATAATCTGGCGCTGTCAGCAACACGAGGGCTATAATGAACTGAAACATTCGTCATTAGACAACCCAACATACATTTACAAACACCCATGCCTAACACGGGACTCGGAACCTCGCGGTCTAGAAGCTTGCACGCTAACCACTATACCGTTTGATCGGCAGGGTGTTATATGCTAACCACACGGAGACATTTTTTCTAGAACACTTTTTGCTTTCAATTTCCCATATATATACATAGGATAATGAAAGTATAGTATTCGGTAAAAAAAAAATCGGTGTATGTGAATGTGTGTACGTGGTCAGCATAACTCCCGACCAAATTAGCCTACGATGTTCAAATTTGATGAGCAGGTTAGTGATGGCCCAAGGACCTACCATTAAGGTTTTTGTCAAAATCGCTCATGCGCATAAGGTAGCTGCCATTGAAAAAAATCATGTTTTTCAATAATTGCTAAAAAAGGCTTTAACGATTTTGCTCAAAATCGCTGTGGTAATGCCTCTTAGGGTATTCTAAACATCCCCACTTCCAAAATTATCGTAAAAATGCTTTAATGGCTTAAAAAGTTGAAAAAGGAATGCCTTTAACACAGAGTTCTCTTTCTTTTAACAAACCTCATCAACGATCGTTTTTTTCTCTCCTCAGTTTCAATTATAAGAAAAGAAAATATAAGAACTATCGAAAAGTACATCTTCAAAATCATAATTTTGGCAGGGTTTTTTTTTTAAGACCTATACAAAAATTATGGCAAAAAATATCGCCAAACTGGTCATTTTTGCTAAATGAATGATGAAAATATAAAAACGGAAAAGGATACAAATCCTCGTCAGTATTTTAGTATAATTGAAAGTTGTGCGATATTCTACACTTCTAGTTTAACTCAGGATGTTCCAAAAAAGTAAAGAAATAAAAAAAAGGAGAAGGGGGAAAAAAAATTTCTTTGACTGAATCCAATACTTTCATTACCCTATATTAACTTATGGGTACTTGAAAGTAAAAAATACATATATATATACATAAAAAAAAAAAAAAAAAAAAAAAACACCTTCCGCACCGGCCCATTTTTTAAAGACACTGACCGGCCCGGTGATTTCACCGGACAACCCTATGGCCAGTACGCCCCTATAAGCAAACGAAGGGAAGCAATGAAAATTTGCTAACTTTAAAGCACGAATGAATGAAAATGAAAGATGACCAATCTAAGTTTTTAACATTTCAATAAAAGGGAAATCAGTTATTAAGTATTTAGAAATAAATTCTTTTTTAAAAAGATTAAGCAAAGAAATTACAGTTTTCAATTATCTGTTCTGAATTCTGTCGAATGTTTTGATTATAGTTTTTTAATGGACAAGGAATAAAAAAATAGTATTCCTAAATAGAAAAATGTACTATCCATACACAGCAAATTAAATGTAGTATTTAAAATGCTTTTTTAATCAAAGCTTTTTTTAATTTTTCTGGAAATTTATAAAAATTCTTGTGATTTTTAATTTGATTTTTTTTATACACTTTGACAAAAATATTGTGATAAATATAATTTCTTAGGATTTTAACCTCATAGCCCTTTATCCCATCGTTAAGGTGAAAACTTGACGTAAGTACACAAGTGCAACTTCTTATCGACTCGATAATGTGTAACTTCTACCAAACTAACACGTTTGCAAAAGATTTGAAGTTTTAAGGAATTTAACTTACAAATTCGTTAAGACTTGATACAAATTCGTTAAGACTTGACATGAAGAATTGTCGTTTTTACTAGATATTGTAAGTCATGAAATCTTTGGCTTGTAATCTATATTTCATCATTTCTTTTAATCTAGTTTACGGGACTTGTTCAGGACTCAGTTCAATTAAGATTGAAATATTGATATTGATTATAGATTGATTAATAGATTTCTTCCTTAAACTACTCATATAGTGTCACCTTGAACTCAGGCTATTGCATTCTGTCACTCTTTCTTTTATTGTTACCAAAATATCTCTAGATCCTAGTCACACTTTAAGTGAAATTTCCCACTGGCAAGTTAACTAACGTTTACTATTCTTGTATTACTATAAGTAACTTTAATTAAACTGGCCTATTTGCAAGTAAACTTACGTATTTTTCAATGGCAAGTTAACTAACGTTTAACTTTTCAGAGAGAAATACGTTAGTTAACTTGCTAATGAGCCAGTATAGTTAAAGTCAGAAAACAATAAAACATAGATTCCTAATTTTTAGTACGGATATTATTCAAATTGAGTCGTTAATGCGTTGTTGGTGTAGCAGAAAATCGAGCCAATAATATCTCATGAAGTTTAAGTACCAAGAAAAAATAACTAAGATATAATTGCCGGCGCGTAGCCAGGGGGAGGGATATACGGATATATCCCTTTCCGAAATTTATCTTTTCGCTATTAGAGCGCCAAAATTAAAGGATTATATTGTTTAAAATAGTAAATTTATTTAAAAAGGTTTTTTTAAATTTTGAAACATGCGTAGAAAAAAAAATACCTGCTATCTTGATTGCTAAATATATGTGGCATTAATAACAAAAATGATAATCAAGATTTGCTAACGTATAAGTTCATGTCCTCTCCCGAAAAAAAAATTCTTGCTACACCCCTATATAACTATATTTGCAAGCACAAAATTTCAGAAATATTTCAAATACCTTCACGAATTCCGTTGTCTTCTAAGTTATTCCTTCCCTAAAAATCCCCATATTCTGAACAGCTGATAAAAGCTATTATCTATAAAGTTTAAGCTCACTCTTCTAACATCTTAGAAACTTGAGTCCCAAATATACATTCATTTTACATTTTTATATCCTACAAAGTACCAAAGCACCGCTAAAACTCCCACACTAAGAAATATCTTTTATTCCTCCCCGCCACCCCACATATACGTAGGATAAAAATCGTCCTCTTGATTTTGTTACGACTCCCACATCTTGTCATCCCCCCCCCCCCTTAACCGCGTAAATGCCCTCCCTCCCTAGAAAACGTCAACCTCGTTGTGGTTTGCCCTCAAGGGCAAAAAGGAAGGGCAAGGGGCCTTGTCACATGACATTCAACTTCGTACAGCGTAGGAATTGCAGGAGTTAACTTATAGTGGTTGCTGTATGTGTGTGTATGAATGTGAATCACTATTTTGTGCCTTGAGGGACAATTGATCAACTGAAGGGGGTAAAAGTATGTATAATCATTTACTGTCGACTCGGTAGTAAATTGCCTTGATTGAAGATTCTGAAATTTATTGCTTTTATGCTATGTGGGTGTAAAGAGAGGGGAATAATTTTGTGTTTGAAAATTTTTTCTTTTATCAATGGGCATGGCTGAAAAGTATTTTAAGCTCAAAAAAAAAGAAATAACGTCATAGTAAATAAAAATAATCACTATTTTTCTACAAAAATGCAGGTATTATGACAAACTACTCGGACGGGATAAATCCTTAGTAGTCCATCATATTGTTACTCCACCGCGATATTGGTGATATTCGCGATATGTCGTTCAGTTGACTAACAATAAAGTTTAGTGCTATGATTGATATCTAGAAATCTCTCCATAGCATTACGTATTGTACTTTACTGTCCTTCAACTGCAGTTAGTGATTTTGTATGCTTTAATAGGTAATGACATCTATTATCTTCATGGGCAGAAATAGGTGATCTCAATGATTTACCATTGGGAACAGTGATAGAATTTTTCAATATTTATTAAATTCCATTTAGATAATAAATAAATACGTATAACAACAAAAGAGTTCTGTACCCAGAGGTAAAGAGAACTTTATGCACCTTTCCAGATTTTAGAAGAAAATGCAATTATTTCAATGCAATTAATTTTCTTTTCAATTGATTATCTCTCTTATAAAGGGAAGCATTATCCAAAAAATTATTTTAGGTTCAACTAAAATATAAATTATTGTCATTTTACATTATATTAATAAAACGTAACCGAAATATAAATTAAAATATAAGTTATAAGTTAAAAGTTTTTGATCAATTTAAAAATTTTAAATTTTTTAAAAACTTTTTTCGAAATACTAATCCTTTTCCAATTTTCAGTATTTTTCCATGACATTTTTACAATATATTCGCATTACGATTCTTAACAATAATTGGTATCGATTTACAGATTCAAGCTATGAAAAAGATTTTATATGTTTTTTTATGCTAAAAACAAATTTTTTTTTGCAAGTTTTTGACTTTGCAATTTAAAAAAAAAATCAAACATAACAGACCTTATACCATACCAAATTTTGTTTATCAAAAGTATATAAATAAACCATAAAATTGCTTAATTGCTTAATCCTAATTAAATTTAGAAAAAAGCCTTAGGGATTTAAAAACCATTCAAACTGAAAAATAACGAACTGAGAAAAACTATGTTAAAGGTTTTTTTTCAGCATTGAAGTATTTACAAACATATGATCGTACCACGACTTGTTACTGTAAATATACTAATAATTGTACTATAGTTTACAGCAGTTAAACTTAAAATCAAAATGTATTGTTACTGTACTTAATTTTTTAGCATTAAACCGTTATGCTATAAAAAATGAAAAATCAATATTTCGTCTTTTTTTGTACCATGCTCCGTTATGATGACATGTATGAAAAAGTGTTGTTTACTCCCAGACAGAATTCTAACTACATTTCATATCACAATAATAACCCTAAAAAGGTGAGATGGTAACCCTTAGTTCTGAAGCACAGAGTTCTACTTTCCTGCAGTTGCCTGAAACTCTGAAGGGAAGGATGGAATGAGAGGTCAGAATTGATGCACATTTATTAAAATTTGTCTGATGTCACATTAATACTAGGGATGGATCAACTAAACGCAAACCACTCATACCATTACCAGAAACTTATAATCTAAACATACATATATGTTTAATTTAAAGACAATAATCGACACTAGAATACGAAACATAGGTAAATTACATTTAGTAATTCCCAATTCAAAAGCTCATCAGCTTTCCTAGTCAGTTCTTGAAATGTAAAAACTCAAAACTACAATATAAATTGTTCAACCTCTTAACAATAACAACAACTGGTATTGGCACTATTTTCATTTCGACCAACCAACAATCTATAAGAAAGCGTTTAACATCATGAGCCATTTAAAGTTTACTTTTATCGCATATAACTTATTATAGTTTCTTTTCGCGACCAAAATGCGTGTTAGGTCGTTTACACGCACATTAACAAAAAAGCACATTTATCTCCATTCTTTATCAAATGACCCATTGCACAAAAATATCATCGCCATAAGTAATGATGCGCTAAATCATCCAACTTCCGGTTGAAGAAGGTAAGGGAACAAAATCAAAAAATAAGACAGCTTGCTAGTGAGAAAAAAAGTAGAACAAAAAGAAAACAGCCCGGGTTACATAAAATGTGGCGCGAACACGTCGCGTCGTTGACATGACCCGTAAATCCCCCGATAGAAACACTTCCGCTTATGTTTAGTCATCTAAAATTTTCGCTTCTGGAACTTGGTCTCCCACTAGAACTGAGAACTATTTTCGTTTGAAATAACATTTAAACACGAAATCATAAACAAAAGTACAAGATTTATGTTTTCAGAACAATATAGTGTCAACCTCGATTCTTTTTTAAAACTGCGATCTAACAGCTAACACAAACTTGCATAAATAACAAAGTTAAAAGTTCGCGGGTTTTTTAACCATTCAATCGTTTCATTTATACTACTTACATTCAAATTGTAATTTTTAAACATTATTACCTTAATTTATGCTGTAATTCTATACTTGGGTCTTAAACAATTTTTAATGAACGATATGCGAACTAAGAAACACGTATATCCTATTCCATATAAACCTTAAAATTTACATTTGCCTATATTATGGCTATAAAAAAAAATCGCCAAATGGACAAACGATTGATGCCAGGCGTTTATAAAATATAACTTCAATTGCTATTAATGAGAAATTAGAAACAAAAAAAGGATATTTAAGCAAAATACTCGCACCTTTCAAGAAGTTTATTTTAAAATAGTAGTAAACAACACCTATTCTTTTGATACAAGAAAATTCCATCCCTCTTTCGTCATTCTTCTCGATGACATCTCCAAGAGACTTCTCGTGGTTGCTTCAGGCCTTTGGAAGAAGACCTTTCTTTCTATTTTAAGCCATCTCTCCAGACCTTCCTCCTAGAGATGGAAGGCTGCGAGTATGCCATAGAGAGGAGACACAAGGCTTAGTAGTTCTCTCCCCAAGGTTGAAGATATAAGTCATGGTCGTCTCATAGAATTTTTTTTGATGATTATACGTTAAAGAAGAGCCTATCTGGCTGGCCTGAGAACCATCCTGGCAACTAAATTGATCCAACCAATCATTTCAACTGGAACTTTTTCAATTTCAATTTCGTGCATAACAATGGATGTTATCTGATTTTGATAACTTATTAGGATTTCCAAATGGTTTTATATAAAGTGGAAGACTATTGATTTTTTAAGAGAGAGATTGGAGATATTCAAATACTGTATTTTGTTTTGTATTTTGTATTATATTAAAATTATTTCATTCCTAAGTGAGCTATTTGTGTTTATAAACTTAAGAAAGATATTTATATTTAATGAGTTTCGCCACCAAATCAGCAGTTCCTATTTTTTTAAACAAGGAAGACCAAACATTGCCCTACATTTAAAACTACATGCATTGTGGTATTTAAATTCAATTTTCATGTTGTAGAAGTAACAAATAGTAAAACTGCGTAAGTAGGAAACAGTTACTTGTATTGTTAGTATCATAACTTAACGAGTTTCTGTGTAGTACTTATCTACCAAACTTGATATTTATAAGTTCCAATTTTATTTTGTTCTAGTCAAGCTTTTCAATAGAGAAGCATCCAGAAAACTAGATAGCTGATTGATATTTAGGAATGGTGTACTCATTTAATGTTGGCCATTATATTAATTCTGTTCCAGAACATGTTTGAAAACACATCCCTTATTGAACGAGTTCTTGAAATGGACTACTCTATTTAAGAAGTCGTCTTTTGATGCCAACCTCAAGGGGAATAAAAAAATATAAGACAGCCTTCTTTTATCCTTAATAACCTTAGTTCCAGGAGACACTCGTAGAGACGTAGGATTAAACCTCAAACCTCTTGCCTGTCGTCACTGAAGGGGGTTCAGGCAATTCTCGCCTTAAAGAATAAGGTGACACTTTTAGACATCTGCAGTCTTTTTTACAAAAAAAAATAAGATTTTTATCTTGTGTTGAATGAGAGAGAATTGAATGATAGTCTCTTCTTTATGTAAAGAGTTTGAAGCCAGTATATCTTGTTAGAAAAAGCCGAATTTCTAACTCAGTACTTAAAATATAACTGTTGAACTAAATTGATACTTTTATTTTATTTAAAGGATCTTATGCCTACAACAGTCAATTTGATAGGAACTTTATTAAATATGCATAAATTTTGCATTTCATGTCAAATTTTTAAAAAGTTTCAGTCTTATGCTACAATATATCACTATCTAGACAACTAAAAAAATCACAGGGTGAATGTTATATTGACGCTTAGAGAAGTTTAGAGCCAGTCGTAATTAACAGATCTACGTAAAATTTTGTATACGTATTTACTACTCAGACAATGAAAATATGATTACTAAAAATATATATCAAATTTTGACAGACAGTCTACATTTTGTTTGGTTGTTTTCTTTTTTATCTAAAACATTATTTACAACTTTAATATGAAAAACAGTTTGTAAATTTAACTTCCATGAAAGTCTTAAAGTGCCATACCTATTCCTGATGGTGAACATTTTAAGGGATGTCTATTTGTTCCCTACAGATCTAATTTTCCCATGATGTGATCGCTACAGATACCAATTTTTAGTTTCATTCAAACCACAATTTATTTTTGTAATTTCCTAAAATAAGTGCTTAATTGGGTTGGGAGAAGGGGAAAATTTTTAAAGTATCAAGCTTATCGTATAAATTTGATTAAAAACATGCAAATCTCAATTAAAACAAAAAGTATTCATTGCATTTTTAAATTTGTTTATAATACATAAAAATGTAAATAAAATTTTCAATGCCTATTTTATATTGTGTATTTATTTAATTATAGTTTTTTCTTACGCTTATATGTTTTGATGTATTTTTTTTAACTAGACGTAACTTGACTTTAGCTGCTTACCGTATACCCTCCACCTAGAGAGGAAAATTATTTTCTGTTGCCTCGATAACAAGCTATAACAAATATTCTGATCAATCCAGAATTAAAATTAGAACTGAACTGCTGTATCAAATATGATCTCTACATTTTATTTTAAATATAATTAATGGAACACAAAAAATAATAATAATAATAACAATAAGACTTTTTTATCTAATTTTCCCATTGTATAACTTTAAAAACTCATGTTATATTTCCTCCCCAAATCTTTCATTTGCACACAAAACTGTAAACATAATTTTACTTAACAATAATATCACTATTCCAGTTAGCTATCTTAGTTACTACTATCCTCTCCCTATTATAACGAAACAATATGTTCCTGTCAATCACAACAAAAGGACGCCGTCTTTAAAATACTTTTAAAAGAAAATAACGAAGAATAAAAAGCTCCATCCCAATACGGAACATAGCTTTTCCATTTTCGAAATAAAAACAGAAATACTCGGAGGACTATTATCCTTCCTCCAATCTGATACGCATTCTGTTCTCATTCTAACAACACTTAGATCTCTACCATTTCTTATCTGCGTTATTCAATGCATTCGAAGGAAGGAAAAAACTGACTTTTCATAAGTGATACTGCAGCTTTTCGGGTGCAGAAGCTCTAACAAAGGAAGTGGTGCACTCAGCGTTATCAGGTAATGTTTATAACTGCCATTGCCTAGTGTGATCCATGGGGACTGGATGTGCTTCAAACCAAAACAAAGATGGTGACTCCCATGGAAAAAATATTACTGACTTAAAAAGAAACTGGAATGGTATCGCAAGTGATGATTAGAAAATGGCATTGCGTCACCATTAACCTATTGCGTTGATAAAGGTTGTAAAAAAAAGTTGTATTTTGTATGATAACGATGAAAGAAAAAAAGTTAAAAGTTTTTTGGGCAGGAGAAGAATTAAAAAATGGGCGTCAGAACCGTATCTTAAGAATTTCCATTTCGAATAAACAGCGTAACCGTTGTGTGTTTTGTTTTACACATTAAATACTTTCAAAAAGTTATAAAATTGTATTTTGTACACTAAATGTTACTACGCTTTCCTTCGAAATCCAAGTAAGTCAACTTAAATAACATTAGTGACATAATATTATATAACTTAAAAGAATACTGCGAGATAGTTTTGAAACATCTGATTTTTACTGCGTACGAATTTTAAATTTGCTTATTTTGCTGGACGCAAAAAATAAGTTGTTTAGAATCAATATTATAGAAAACTAAAGAATTCTAGTTTTAAATCGTTGTTGTTGAGCAACGAATATAAAATTCTTAGAATCTTTTTACACGGACAACAATTTCAATCGAAATCAACCAAAAGCCTTTAAACACGTCAACAACAGTAGGAATACTGTATTTAGTTGTTGAGATTTCATTTAGCAGTTGTACCAACATTCTTTTGATCCGATAACAAAAACCCATCTTTTTAATTTATGTCCTATCACCTGAACTGAAGTAAATCATATAAAGATAGGAAGCCAGCTAAATGACAAAATAAAATCATTACTAATTCAATTTCAAATCTAAATAATAATCTTTTAGAAGAAAAAGATTATATAATTTACCAACAACAAAACCTCATTTCTAATCCCGACCTCCCGAGTCCCAAAGTGTACAAAATCCACAGTCGAAATCTCTTGAAAGAGTACATCAAAACTAGAACGGCGTCTTTTCCAGAAACATCCGGTAAGGCAGACCATTTCAAAATGAAACGACTAAGGAATTCAATTAGTAATTCGAAAATAAAACTTACCTTCTTCGCAATTGGCAAGGAGTTCTGGTACAGGTGAGAATTCTTCGACGCTGGAAGTAATCCCGGTTCCCTGTCAGTTGCACGTGATTGGGGATTCCTCCCGCCACTAGCCGACTTCATTACGATTTCGAGTTTAAGATGCAAATAATTGAAGCCACTTTTAACAGGTAGTTCACAGACAGACGAATAAATTGCTTTCTGGAAAGACGCGGGGTTGCTTAAATAATTCACATTTATTTCCAAATTCCGTTGGTGAGCTTCGTGGAAGTGTTCTTTGGAATTGCTTCTAGAAACGCTTTTGATATGAGGTTTGTATGTGGATAAGAAGAGTTTCACACAAATTGGGTATTTTGCACTACTTCTTTTCTTTGAAAAGCTTTGCAGGAATGAAGATGATGATGATGAAAAAGACAATTTAGTTTCAAGAAACATTTCTTTTTCAAGAAAACACCATAATATAGTTTCACGCAAGGGATATAAATTTACAGTACATCTATCTGACCAGTTTCATGAAAAATGTGCATATTTCTACCATAACTTAAATTCATTTTAGAAAATAATCATGATTTAATAATGATAATGGCTCATTTTTCCTCGTGTTTATTAAAAACATGAACATTAGTCGTTTTGCCAACCTCAAGATATTTTTAAACACCCATTTTAAATTAGTATTTTGATGGAGATTTTTCATACAAAAGACACATGTAATATAGGTTAAGAAGATACTAAAACAAAAATTTTAACTTTTCCCACACTTACCCAAATTATCATAATATTTCATACAGATCCTTCTAATCCCAAATTTCTCGAGACTTAGAAATTCCAAGAAAAGTCATAAAAAACTAACCAAATTTAAACAACAAGCGAAACTTACGTGTTGGCAATCCACTTAAAAACCTACCGAAACTAAAAAAAAAATATCTTATCTTAGCCGTATTTGAAAACCAGCCCTTCCACTCAAAACTAACAAAAACAACTCTGAAGTTCCCGCAACAAAACGTGTCCAACAAAATGGATTGAACATGTATCGGATGCAGGATCTACCATCAATCTTATCGAAATTCTATCCTAGATCTTCCATCGAAATAAAGGGGAGACCGCGCACATAATCCCATAATGGACATGACAAAGTAGAAGAAAAAGGACCACATCTTAGCAATGGCGCTGAGTGGAAATCTCTGGTTCTCTCTGTTACCCTTATCCAATTTTTATCGAAGAGCATCAATCAGAGAATACGTATGGTCCTCTATAAGAACTTAGGGAGTCGTTCTGTAAATAAAGGAAAGACCAAACAAGAAGCTCAGAATATGGTTGTTCTATTAGTGGCTGGAGTGAGTAGCCATGGATACTTCCGAGATTGGCAAAATTGAGAGTGATTGGATGTTCGATTTCCTTCATTTGGATAACTAGTAAATTGTACAGTGTTTGCTGATAATTCATTAAATAACTTTTCGTGAAAAAAGAAGAAAAATGTATTAGTTGTTTATTAATTGTTTAAACGTATGATTTGATTGATTCGTAGTAATATGCATTTCTCAGAAAAATATTTTTTAAAGTAAGTAGAATTTTATGCAGCAATCATATTTTAAAATAACATGTTTACCTTGCGTATAGATGCTTGTTTATAAAGCTACTGCGTTTTATATAAGTTACTATGTGATTTTATGTTTATCCAAACAAAATATCTATCTTAGAGAATTGTGATAAGAGAAACAATTTAATTTAAGTGAATTTCAGTTTGAAGATAATATAATACAAAGTAACAATTTATATTGTGTATCAGTTGTGCTATTACGCATCATAGTAATAATGATAAAACATCAATAATTTTTTATTATGTTTTTTACGTTTTTTTTAACGTTATTAAAGTTTTTTTATTTAACATTTTTTTATGACGATATAAAAAAAAACGTTTTAAAGTGGAAGGTTTTATTAAATGTCAGTTATGATTTTAAAGATGTATCATCACATATACGAATTTCTTTAAATAATTATCTACAAGTCTCTGATATTTGAATCTATGCTAAGTGTTTTTAAAATTTTTAAATATGTGCAGATTTTAAAGGAATTAAAATAATTCCTCATCCTTATAACATGAGAGTAGACTATTACATAAATAATATGAAAGGTCGTGTGTTTGTAATAATATTACGCTGCTTTTTGTTTTATACATTTGTTTATTTTACAGCTGAAACTAAAACTTTATAATTTATATAGTTTAGATGATACCAGAGATTTAACTACTAACCATCGTACAATATTTTCATTGAAAATCCATACGCATGAATTTAAAGGTTGTAGAATACGCGGATATGAGCCTAGAAAGACTTTGTTATTTGTTTCACAAATATTCCACTTGTTTCACAAAAATTGAGGCACCATTACAATCTCATGCAGATTATATATTCGAATTAGATTTTAAGTGTTTGTTATTTTAATTCTAAATTTCTTTAAAATTGTAATTAGCTCAACAATATATCATTCAACATAAAAAAGTATTTATGAAATATTTTAAAATTCAATTTACTAATGTAATCGTTTTGAAACTAACTTCTTGTCCACCAATAGAAAATTTCGTAAATAAGCCGAAAAATGAGATGACTAAAATGAATATCTTTAGTCTAAATAATTTTTAATAGACGTTAAGAGCCTTTTATATAACATTGCATGATACATTAAATCAAATATAAAGTTTGCCATGTGTAAGAATAAAAAATCAGACGTATAAAACGAATATAAAATGAATGCAAACTTTTCACTTCATAAACTAACGACTCTTCATAAACCAATCAATCAACAATAAAAACACTAAGCCGTCACTGCAACACATTCATATAAAACGAGAAAATGTTATATTAATTCACTCGCTTAAAGTATTTCTTGACATAAAAAAAACCTCTTTTAACTCTAACAAATGTCGTCAATAATAAAAATTACTCGACAATTAAGAATTGCATTGATAAAGGATATTCCTTTCAAATAGGCAATCAAACACTTATTGATAAAGCACAAAATCTCCTGTAATATGCCTACACACCACAAATATCCTAATCCAAAGAAGCAGATTCGTTTCTCAAAACACTTAATAATTCCTCCAGAAAACATAAAACGCCTTCAATCACGAAAATCACATCACAAATATGCACAATCCAAATAATACATCACTTTTGTCAATAACTCAGCAATCAAAGTATTACTCCAGAAAACATACACAAAACTTCATTTCAGGCACAATAATCCAGCTTGAAAGGACACTCCTTTAATCCACTCCACCTATGTCCGTCCACCTCGAGTACACAAAACACAGAAGTCACTCAGCCATTCCTGGGCAGATCTGTGGCGCCTTTCTGGGGGCTTTTTACCTAGCACGTTATCTACCACCCAAAACGCATTTCCCCGCTTATTAGTCGTCTGCTGTTATGGTTTGGGTCCTATCGATCAGCCATAGTGTCGTCATCAGGCAATGTTGATTCAAAATGGGGTAAAACCCCAGAGCTAGTTTATTTTCAGTGGCGGTCTGCAGAACACGTGGTGCCCTAATGGAGCTGCCCTGAAATTTCCTGAACAGCCTTAGCGTGACTGAACGTTCTTAAATGTGGTGTGCATCGACTAGGGCTGGTCTTTCCATCCATGAGACTGGCAGTGAAAACGATCGAGTGGGTGGATGGATTTTGTAGGGGGTGTTGGGTTATTATTTCATTGTGGCTGTAATTGGTTTCCTTAATGATGGTTCTGGAATAGCATCGATGGAATGGCCAAACACGCGGCGCTGTTCAGGGAGTTTCTTGAAATCGGCAGAATGTTCATTGTCCATGTCCCATAGACCTAATACTTCTTTTTTCGAGTAACAATACCCAGAAATCTTCCATTAAATCACATGATTTTTTTTTTCGTAGTATAAAAAAAAGATTATTTGAGGGACTGAGAAGCAAAGGGGTCTAAGTGACTTTTTAACTTTTGAGAAAATTCGCTTTACAGTTTCTTATTTATATTAAATTATATGAAAACTAGTGATATCTTCATTCCAGAAGTTAGTATTTGAACAACAAATAATTTTCATAGAAACTTAATATAAATAAGAAAATTTCAAGTGTTTTTCTCAAAAGTTAAGAAAAGTCACTTGGACCTCTTTGCTTCTGAGCTTTCCTCATTTATAGTATTGAAATGGTAAGTTAATTGTGTTTTGTTTTTAATTTTTAAAAAGTTTCATAAGATCGCTTAAATTTTTTTAATGTAATTAAAAAACACCAATTATATTCCTTTCAAATATTCCAAATAAACTTTTACAACCGTAGTTGCACTTTGTAAAAAAACATTTTTTAAAAGAATTGGGCTGGAAATATTGGTGCCCAAAAATATTTAACATTAGGTATATAAGACAGCTACAGGGCTGACGGTTCTTCTTAAGTATTGGTGTTTTCGAAGATTATTGGATTGGTTACATGGTGTGTGGCTTATAACACTTTCCACACATTCCCAATACTACAAGGTAGTCACTGTTCATGCAGAATTGTTTGATTGGAGAAGCCCCGTACAGTAAAATAATATAATTTGAGGTTATGAGAAGCAAAGGGATCTAAGTGACTTTTCTTAACTTTCGAAAAAATACACCTTACAGGTTCTTATTTAGATTTAATTCTATGAAAACTAGTGATATCTTCATTCCAAAGGTTAGTATTTGAACAACAAATAATTTCCATTCAAATTTAATATAAATAAAAAAACTTTAAAGTGTATTTTCTCAAAAGTTAAGAAAAGTCACTTGGTTCCCTTTGTTTATTAGGCCCTCATTTAAAATTTCCCATCAGTAAACTTTTCTGGTGAACTGCAGAGTAATTGGTGTGTTCTAACGACCTGAAATCAGAAGAACAGATTGTTGTGTTATGTAACTTCAGTCTGTGATACTTATTTTAGAAAACGATTTAAAGAACTTGTCTGGTTATTTTTACTATTACTTTATATGTACAAATTACTTTTCTCAGAGCTGGAAAGAGAAAAATAACGTTCTAATTGATGTGTTTCTTGAGTTGTCTATATTTTTAAGTTTATTAAAATGTGTCCTTGTATGCTTGGTTTGCTTCTGTTGAGTGCTTTTTATACTTTTCAAACCTATTTTTAACGCAGTAATGTTTCCTTACCTTCATTGTATGTTAATTGTAGAAACTTACAAAAACTGTGTTTTTCCTTCCAGTTTAAGATTAGTTGTATTGAGAGGAGCGGGGAAAAATGCTAATGGAACTGACCTCTGAAATTGAATTTCGATTCCTATATATATTATGGCGTTGGACTGAATGTTTACTCCTATAAGACCGATCGTATAATCAATGGAGTAAGATACATTGATTACATTATTCAATTGTATGATTTAATTATTTAATTAACTAACTTAGTGAATGATTTGAGATGGTGTGTGTCATTGGTATAACGCTATTAAATATTTGTAAATGGCATAATTTAAATTTTAAATATAATTTTAATTTATTCATAATTATTTTCAATTGAATTATTACATTATTACACTAGTGGACCTATGAGCAGCCTGCATATTTAATATTGCTTAGAAAAATTTCTTTTTGGAAGATATTATATTATATTACTGAGAGATACAATGAAGCTTGATTCGAAAAGCAGAACTCTCCACGGCTTGTATAGGTAGTCGGTCTTTGAATAAATCATAACCATGGAGAAAAAAAATCTTTAAAAGAGTAGTAACATTTATTTATTGTAGCTCAAAGTACGATGGGAAAAGAGGGAATAATCGTCCGGTCGTGTCGGTGCCTCCACCTCTATTAGAGTACCAAAATAAAACATATCCAGGGGTGTGGAACATCGTACAACTTTCAAATACACTATAATACTGACGTGAAATTGTGTCATTTACGGTTTGTTTATTCTCATCCTTCATATAAAACAAATGGCCAGCGATATTTTTTCCGATAATTTTTGTATGAATCTTAAAAAAAAAAAAAAAAAAAAAAAAAAATGGTGATTTTGGCAATATACTTTTCGATAATCATTATATTATCCTTTATTATAAGCGAAACTGGAAGGAGAAAAAAAAACGATCGTTGATGAGGTATGCTCGAAGAAAGAGAACTTTGTATTGAAGGCATTCATTTTTCAACTTTATACGCCCTTAAAACATTTTTATTGGAATTTTGAAGGTGGGGATGTTTAGAACACCTTAAGAGGCATTACCACAGCGATTTTTATCAAAATCGTTAGAGCAGTTTTTTAGCAATCATTGAAAAACATGATTTTTTCCATGGCAGCTACCTTATGTGCATGCGCGACTTTGACAAAAACCTTAATAGTAGATCCCATGGCCGCCACTAACTCTCATACCAAATTTGACCATCGTAGGTCAATTTGTTCGGGAGTTATGCTGACCACAGAGACACACACACACACAGCCAGACATTTTTTCTAGATCACTTTTTTGAATTCAGGATGTTCTAAAACGTAGAGAAATGCAAAAAAAAGCACTAAAAAAAAAAGGGGGGGGAAACAATCGATTTCCCCCCCCCCTCCCCCCCCCCCCTCCCCTTCTTTTTGTTGACCGAATGCTATACTTTCATTACCCTATGTATATATACATATGGGTAATTGAGAGTAAAAAATAACTGCGAATTTCAAACAAATAACATGATATAAAATTTTAAATAATAAATTCGCCAAAATTGGAAGCCGTAGCCTTTAAATTAGTGGATCATTCATCGACTTTGGTTTTGCATAAAAGGAGAAAAGTTTAAAAAAAAAAAAAAAAAAAAAAAAACTAATACATAAGATTGTTTCTAAGATAATATCAGTCAATCAGCATGTCTAACTACTTTAAAACCTTCCCGGTTTTTATCCTGTACAAGGCTAACCAATTTTGCTGATGAAAATTGAGTTGCCGAAATAAAAATCGCTAATTTATTTTATAATGCTAAATTTGTATACTCCCACTTATCCAAGGCAGCTTACAACATTTATTTCTTCAAATCTACTGAAACTGAAATGAATATCGTAACCTTCCGATGTGTCAACTTGGCTCGATAGCAGACTTAATTTTTACATTGTTTCTCTCTTCCTTGTCTTTTTTAAGTGTAAATATAAGATAATTGTTGTTATTTTGGCTACATGTTAACAAGAAAAAACTCTTCTCGTCCGCCATAAAAAGTAAAGAAGACAACATAGAGCGGAAACAACACAGTGGGGCTTCTTTATTAAAGTCATCGAAATTTTCAATATCATTCATAGACTGATTCCTATTATATTCTGCTTAACCCAAAATGAATTTTGGGGAAAATAATCTAAGAACACTCGAAATTGTATACTGTGCGCGATTTTTAAGCAAAATTCCTCCCATCCTTTTTCATATTTCCATAAATTTATTTTCAATTGTAAAGGATATTTTTTATTTCTGATTCCCAATTATATTTTCTAGTTCATTTAAATTTCGATAGTGAATAATGATTATCAATGGAATGTTAGCTAAAACAATATGTAAAAAAGCTGTAAAATATTAAATCTTTAATTTTAATTTTTATCCCGTTGCCACAATTTTTTTTATTTCTAATAAATTTATTAAATTCAAATTTTTTTTTTTTATTTAGTTTTGACTTTAACAAAAAGGTAGAGACATGTTTATACAAAAGCTAAGTTCGTCTGTCTATCTTCACGAAGTCAAAATTTTTTGCAAAACCTAGAAATTGGCATCCATGTTTGAAGCCAAAAATATGACCAAACTTGCCAATTTGGCGATATATTTTTCTATTTTTATATTCCAAAATATCACCAAGCTCGCATATTGTTACTTTTTCAGATCTATCAATATATTTTAGAATGAGAAAAATAGGCCTCTCTAGACACCAATTTCCATGTAAAATAATCTAATACCCAACGTACGAAATACTGAAAGTTTGAATTTCACTTAAAATAAAAAAGAGGCACAAAACCACTTAACTTATATCCAAAAGAACATCAGATCTAAACCCAAATACCGAGGAAAAGCAGATTGAGACCATTACCCTGAACCTCCAAATCCCCATAAACGTTTCTTTTTTTATCATTCTGCCTTCCCGAGTTTAAGCTCAAATCATATTAATAGGAGTGTGGGGAAAATACCTCTAGAGAGGGTTGCTGGAGTTTCAGATGGAAAAATGACTCACACTTTTGCCCTGGAAAACCCAGAGGCAAGAATTTGCGAGAGAAAATAAACGCTTAAATGGGTAAAATCGACTTCAATGACTTTTTTCCCTTTTCGTTCCTCTTGAAGTTCGGGAACTGAACTTAGGGAGATAATCCATATTGAAGATTTAAATAGAATAGCTCATCTAAGAGAACTAGGGGGCTTCGCCCCCTGCTCGCTTACGCTCGCCAACCCCCAAACGCCTCGCTGCGCTCGGATTGAGCGGCTTTGCCGCTCGAATTTGTGGTGAAAACATCTTGCTGCGCTCGAATAGGTTTGCCAGCCATAAAAAATGTAACCAAATTCTTATAAATTTTATGTAAGGCCTAATAGAGAAAACACCCAAATTGCAAGTTTCATAATAGAAAGTTAAATATACTATCCGAAAACATTCTGACTTAAAACTTCATTAGCTATGCCCTTACATTGAAGTCCCAATATCTTTTATTTATTCTGATAAGTCGCCCCGTTAGAGAACGACGTCCAACGCGAAGCATTTTCTGGATAAAAATACTTCAAAATAATAATTACTCTAATACAAAAATGCTTCAGAAAAACAGAAAAAATCAACTTGGAAACGAAGAGTTTAAAAAGAGCTTTAAAATTAGCAATGGGTTTGTTGTTTACATATAAGGATAGCTTTAAAATTAGCAACGGTTGGTTGGTTGGTTGAACCCCCGAGCAGCCGGTTTGTTGTTTACATACGTAAGGATGTTGCCAATCATATATTCAAAATCATTGAGGCTTTGTAGTAGCTTAATGATGAAAAATATTGAAATTTAACTAATTAATAAAGTGTTAATAAATTATTTTGGCACGTTTTGGCAAATCTACAGCTTATTTCCTTTAAAATGACACCTTGATCATTGAAATTGGTTGAGCAGTTTAGGCGGACGGACTAACCCCAAAAAACGTATTGCCTATTAAATATATAGATTTTATTTTCTAATTCAAAGATGTTTGTCAAATATCTAAAAACTTGAAAATTTACCTGTATCACTTTATCATATATATTGTGCCTATACTTAATTGTTCTCTATTTAATAATAAAAAGTATTTTCTAGGTAATATTAAAATATGTTTGGATAATCCATAGACATTATTTTAATTATCGTTAAGGAGGTCAAGGACTCAAAATTCTAAAATCTTTATTTTAGAATTATTTTTCTGAAATTTTTTTATGCAGTAATGTATGATACTTTGAAACTTAAAAAACTGTTTTAAATTTTTAAATTAAAAAAAAAAGTTAATAAACTTTGAAATTTTTATATTTCCTACATTTGATATATCTAAAAAACTTTTTTTAAAACTCACTTCATTTTTCCATAAAATTGCTTCTTATAATTCATATCAAAAATTGTCTTCATGGTTTTTCAGTAAAGTAATTAAAAAAAATTTAAAATAATGTTTTGAGCAAAAACAGTTTAAAATCTATAGTATGCTAAGATCCAAAAACTTTTTTAAAAAGAGTTAAATAAAAAAACATAATTCCTGAAGACAAACTAAAGAAATATACATGAAAAATAATTGTGCATAGTTTAACAGATTTATAACTAGTAGTTTTTAAGTTATATAAATTTAAACTCAAAAAAGGGACAAAAATCCACCAACGAGAAAAACAGTTTTAAAATTTCGAGATAACGTGTCTGAAATACAGTTGTCATGTAACAAAAACTTAAATATTTCAAGTTCTACTGATGATAGAAACAAACTTTTTGTGCCATTTATTCAAAAATATTCGTATTATTTTTTTACAATAATAATTTTTTTTTTCTTTGAAAATTTAAAAAATGTTGAGTTCCAGACCCCTTTAAATCCACTAAATTTTGTAAAAAAAGCTGCAAAATGGAGCAGCGTAGTGAAACCATCGATATAGATAAACAACTGGATAGACTGCTTAACGCTGGGGAAACGAGCCGTTGCCACAGCGGAAGCTAGATGCTTGGATGAAGGAATTTGTAGTGCCCATGTGGGTTTTCTTTTATCTTTATGGTATATTCTAGTTACTTTTGATATTTGGCCAGCAAAAAAAGTTAAGAATAAAACATAACTGAAGAAAATAGTTTAAGCAATAAATATAAGTGATCAAAATAATTCTAAGTATAGGATTTGTATATTTGGAACAAACATTTGGGATTAGTTACTGTCGATATCTGTAAACATGTTTTATCTTTATTGATTTGAATTTAATTCTCAAAATTTTAAGTTACATAAATTAAATGTTATAAAAATAAATTATTATCTACAAGTTATAAGAATACAGTAAACAAATGAAAATATATTTTAAAAATAGATTTTTTTTTAGAAGTAGAAATTAAAGATAATTGAAGAAATACAGTAAACCAGTTCAAAATATATAATAATAAGATTGCAAAATACAAATTTATTTATACTACAGTCAAACCCCGTTAACGCGAAATCGCTTAGCATAAAATCCTGTTTAACGTGAAGTAAAAGTATCAGTTCTCCGCACTTAAAACTTAACGTTAATTTATGCCTTTAAGACGAAATTCGGTTAACGCGAACAATTTCAAGAGTCCCTTCGATTTCGCGTTAACGGGGTTTGACTGTATAACTAATGTAATACAAAGAACAATTTAAGTTTCAAAGGCAAACTATTATATTAATTTTTCATACTCAATATTTTTATATAACGTATAAATTTAAATATACAGGTTTTGAAACTTGTTTATTGCAAGTCAAAGACATATGTTTGATCCATTAATTATGAAGTGAGAAAATGTGGAAAACTTTACCGAACCTAAATAATTTCAGGCATTATTTTTATAATAAATTCGTAAGTAATAAAGAAACTGATAAACTTCACCGTTTGCAGTCCGCAGTTTCATTAAGAAATAAATTTACAATAGAACAACAGAATTTTGATTTATTGTTTCTCTTAAAATTTCATCCTTTTTTTTAAATACAATTACTAAATGTTCATGAAAACGTATAAAAACATAGATTAAATAAAACATATCTAAAACAAAATTATCTAGTTATTTCATTTCCCATTCCTTTGCCAAATGCACTTGAAAATGCATAAAAACAAGGATTAAATAAATCAAGTGTTTTATTCTAGATCATAATACTATTTGTTCTGAATTTAAAATAGATTATTTATTATATAAATTGCCATATAAGAGATCAACCATTAACCACGAGCGATCAATGTTAAAAGGGTCATTTTAGATATTTTTCAAAAAAAAATAATTAAAAAAAAATAATACTTTAACATATTTGAATAACTATTTTTTACTTAACGGTGAAAATTCTTGTTTATATTTTCCCGATTTGCACTGTTGTTGCAATTATATGCAACACAGTAATTAACCATGCTTCAGAAAATCGTCCCACCATTGGCAGGAAAGCAAACATTCATGCTGGCGCGTTTTTCGCCTTGCGTTGCAATCAGAGTAGTCTATCCAGTTGTTTATCTATATCGATTAGTGAAACTATATCGATGAGGGTTTATTTTTTAATCAATTGATCACCTGACGGGTTTTTTTTTTTTTTTTTTTTTTTTTTTTGCGCAAGTTTACTTCTATACAATACATGTTTAACGATTTAATTTGGGGCCCCACTAGCCTGTTGGTCAGTATATCGAGCTCATGATCGGAAGGTTGTGGGTTCGTTTCTGTGACGGCCACCGAAGATCGGTGTGGACCTAAAGAGGGCTGTTGCACATTAAATATGTCGTGGCCTCAATGTCCTCTCGTTGGTGTGGTGAGGTTGAAAAGAGGGGTTTACAATAGAGGATTTCGATCTCATATTTTTCTATATGCTCAAAATTACGAGACGTATTTGGCTGTGTTTAGCACTTAAATGTAGCAGAAATAGACGGTCAGAAGTTCCAAACAAACGATTTAATCTTTCATAGTCGTGTACGAGTTTTCTCCGTCAATGAACATTGGGCCAAATAAAATGTGTACATAGGAATTAAAAACAATTTGATTAAATTCATATTTTTAAACATTTTATACTTCTCGATAAAACCTTTTTCAAAATGTGGAGGTGCCGGGTATCGATCCCGGTACCTCTCGCATGCTAAGCGAGCGCTCTACCATCTGAGCTACACCCCCGTTGGAAGTAAAAGAATTATTTAATATTTTAAACAATAAATGACACACTTTCAAACAAAATGAGTGTTTACACGAGACTCTTTTCACTGCCTAAAAGGCAGATGTGTCCACTTATAAAAGTAGCTCACAGTTTGGAACAAGTGCTTTCACCTCTTTTGCTAACTTCATAAATGAGGATGCCTTAGCAAATCTACTCTGCGAATTGAAGTAATACAATATACTTCAATTTCAACTATTTTATATTGAAGTTCATCCCTTTCTTCTAGCAATGTTTTTCATAGTTCAGTTACTAAAGCGATAAGTAAAAATTTTTTTAAAAATTAAGGTAGGGCAACAAATTTGACCAACTTAATGTTAAATAATTTTTGATTCTAGAACCACTGAATTAATCTCCTCCAAACTTTATATACAGTTAGGTTAACTACTTAACTACTAGAAAAATTATGTTGGTATATTTATTAATATCAAGATATTTAAATTCAGTCTCAAACAGGTCTATTGAGGCTAACATGTTTCCAAAAAGACAACTAGCAGAAAATCTAAAAAACATAAAATTAAAAAATACTTCTGAACAATTTAAAAGCTGTTAATTTATAAAAATAAAGTTAGGGCTCAAAATTAGGATAAATGATATAACATTTTCTTTTTCCCACTCTCTACCACAGTTCATGGGCGAAGAGGGTATTCGATATTCCTTTTATACCGCTTTTGTTAAAAGAGAAATTCTTTATGTATCTTTTCAAAATAACTGAAGTACAGATAATTTTGAATTTATTCTAAGAATTCTAGACCTTCTTTAATAATATGATATTAAAATGTGGGCAGTATATGTTAGCTTTTTTTCTCTCCTTTTTTTCCTTTAAAAAAATAATCTATGAAAATCAAATTTTTTTTTAGAAAAAATCATTTTTTAAAAAAAATCAAAACTTTGCATATAGAAAACCTCAGTTTAATATATTATATAAAGCAAATGTATGATAAAATATTTCACAAACGAGAAAGGAGCCATTTTAACAAAAAAGGAACATTTTGTGGTTGAAACTTAACATTTGAAATCTAAGCACTTTTATTACTGTTTATTACCTTATATGGAATACAGAGTAACGGAAGTATGGCATTTCATAAAAAAAAATTGCTTTCATTTCCACAAGGATTGGAACGTCCTGACTTCTGAAAAGGTTTCTAGAAAAATGTATGTTTGTGTGTGTGTCTGTGGTGAGCATAACTCCCGAAAGGATTGACCTACGATGTTGCGCATGAGCATGAAGTAGATACCAATGAAAAATTTACATTTTTCAGAAATTGCCAAAAAACGACTCAAACGATTTTCATCAAAATAGTTATGGTAATGCGTTTAAAATGTTTTAAATATTCTTCTTACCTCCGAAATTTCCGGAAAAATTCGATAAAAGCATAAACAATTGAATAAGGGAATGTCGTTAAAACAGAGTTCTCTTCATTTGAGCATAGCCCATCAACAATTATTCCTGCTTTGTTTCACTTTCCCAATAGATCAAACTATAATTATCGAAAGACATATCGCAAATTTCGTCATTTTCATAATTTTTCTTATTGATGAAATAATTATTGCCAAATTGGCCTTTTTTTTTCAATTAATCAAAATTTGAAATTTTTTCTCTACGGAAACAAATTATGAATAAAACATCTCTACTACAAATAGCTCTACTATTCTAATATCTACTACGAATAAAACACATATACAAGATGGCCAATATACATAGAGACCGATTTGTAAGATGTGCTTGGAGGGTTGAAAAGAAGCGTTCTAGAGGTATTGAATTGGTAATTTACACCAATATATATCAAATTTAAATGCAGTGACCAGTTTTATATTATAATTGAAAGTTATGCGATGTTCCACACTCTCTGTGTGAAATTGGGTTTTTCAAAAATGTGCTTAAATATTTTCAAAATAATTTCTCTCCGTAACCAGAAGTGAAAACAAAATTATATGATTAAAGAAACGGAATAAGTATATGCAAAAATCCCGAGATTGATATATTTGAAATTTTTACTTTACTAAATGAACTTTAATTATACTTTTGTCTCGTACAGAGTACATAGAGATGAATGACACTAGTTATCTATCCATTATCTGCGGACACCTGAAATTAGCTGAAAAGTAAGGTTTCGTAACCAGATGCAAGCTACTACGATAAAACTGAAAAACCAGTAATAAATTGTCACCACAAATCAATAGCATTTTAGTGTCTTTAACATACCACCAAGGACTGCTCAAGACTTTGATACCTGATTTGGACATGACTATCATTAAAGGTACGCAAAATTTTATCAGATTTTATGAGCAGGTTTTGATAAAGGTTAGGATATGCTTGGGATATTTTGATTTCACTAACTTTATTGTGTAGAATGCTTTCTTAATATATTTGGAACAAATTTCTTGCATATAAATGTTAGTGTTTTTTAAATTTATACGGAATGTAATAATGGACAATTTATTTTTCAAAAACGAGTGAAATTAGTATATATATTTATGAAGAATTTCTTTCCGATTCCAAATATTTAAACAAAAATCCTTTAAAAAAAATTAGTTATTTAAATACTAAGAATGCCCCAAAGCTGAGCCAAAACCAGTCCGATCAAAACAATCAACAAAGTCCTTGACGTAAAGAGACCATATCGTTTCTATGGTTATCGCCAGGTTTCTGCTAAATAGTTGGCGTTGGTAGACCATTGCCACATTCCATACAGGTTGGCGTGATTTGCGAGAAACTTACAAATCTGCTTTCCGCTGCTGCATTTCAAGCCAAGATGTTTGTGAAGCCGTGACGTCACGTTCTATGCCAGCGTAATGAGTCGTTTTCTCGCCAACGTTTAGCAAGGTAATTTTGATCGCAACTTAAAAAGAAAAAGCGCATTGAGCAGAAATTTTTGTGTTTATGGCCTTTTCGAAACATTTAGAATTGAATTAAAAAAAAATTAAATGCGGGAATTGTCCATTGCAGCTTCTACACTACACTAATGTAAGTAAGAAGCTTGTACAAATACTATGAGGACAATATTTGCAAATAATACTGCAAATTATAAAGATATGTGTGATATATCAACTGAACAATCTCATAGAGTTGAGTTTCCATAACAAAATTCCACCAGAAGTGCAGTAAATAACGACAATAAATTCGTTAACTATAAATGATACAGATACGTGCCCGTTTACCGATTTGAGTTTCTCAATGAGTACGATCTAAAATACACCACACATATAAACATAGGGTGTAGAACGTCGCACATTTTCAATTACACTGTAATACGGGACACTATATTTAAAATTGCCATGGATTTGTGTAATTTACCGTTACCGTTTTCCTATTTTCATTAAGAGCAAGTCCTAGTAAGAGGATCGTTCCCTATACTGGCTATGGTACAATCTTTTAGCCCAGATCATTTAAACACTTCTTTCTATAAAACATTGAAATTTGGTGAGTAAGTACGAAAATGACCACTTAATGAAATGAAATAAATTAAAAACTCGAAAATAGCTTCTAATATATATTTTTTTATATTTGAAATCTTTACCTCAATGTATATGCATTGGCTCCATCTATTTTTGTCTTTTGCTATTTTAATTATCATTTATAATAGACAGATATTAAATGATGAATTCGATTATGAAGAATGCATGGAAGCTTTATCGGAAGCATTTTCTTCTAGAATGTGTTTCAATAATTTTGTACAATTAAAATGGTTAATTCATGATGTTCATATTTCTTATGAAAACTTATTAAAAATTCACCATTACTGGATATGCTGTAAAAAAACACATCTCGAATATTATAATTCGTATTTCATTACAGGATGAAACTTTTGTAATAGTGGTTCAATATAATACTAATATTGTTTCAAAAAGTATTCAATTATCTTAACTAAAAATATAAAATTAGCATAAATTTGGTTGAATATGTAATTTGTCAAGTGAAAGTTTAGCGAGCTAGACAGATTTGTTCTTTTTTACAAACAAAAGATTTCTGGAAAACTATAAAATTTAATCACCGAGTAAAAAAAAAAAAAAAAAAGAGCGAAAGGCTTGCCAATGTGAAACCCTGCAATGACGTCATGTGGTCTTAACTATTTCACATTATCTCTATGAAAGATTGCCATCTTTAACCTGAAGGGTTATTATAGTATCTTTGTTTTGTTGCTTTCCTTTCCTTCATTGTTTTCCTCTTTTTAGTAGCTTTTAACGTTATTTAAATTTTAAATAACATTTTCTTTGAAAAAGATGTCCAACCGTTATAAATATTGTATTGTACCACAAGCTATTAAAATAGAAAGCGTCGGTGTATTAAAATGAATAGAATAATGATCAGTGGCGGGGCTGCCCGTGATCGAAAATTTTAGTGCAGCCCAAAACATGTGAATTTCTAAAAAAAAACTCCCCTCCGCCAACCACACACACACTTTCCATAATCATCACTTGAACTTTTTTTTTTTTTTTTAATTATCATTTTAAAAAACGGATTTTTTACTTTTAAAAGTACATAAATAGTGATGATGTTTCCATGAAAATTTTTTCTTTTTTATTCAAAAATTTATTAACAAACTCACATTTAACTCGTTATAATTAGAATATTTTCGAACATTTACTCGAATTTTATGGGGCCAAGAAAAGAGATTATGGTTGGAAACTGTTCATAATATCATTCTTAATGGTATGAATCTCTGTCTGCTAGTTTCTAGAATATATAGCTTTTTATTTTAATTTTTCAAAGATTAAAAGTAGAAAAATCATAATTTTTCTAAAAATGTATGCATTGAAAATTCTAGAAAAATTCATATTCTTTTCCAATCAGTTTTATGAGGTTCAAAACATCTAATAGTTAATGCAGATTTGAATTCTCAAATCATTTTTCAAAAAGATTATATCAAACTTCAGTTATCACTTTTTTATAAAGTTTCACTTGCCAAAAACACGATTTTTTAGATAACGAGTTTGAATATTCAAATTTATTTTCAGAGCAAAATAGCTCTTAGAACTGATAAAATAACTCTCTAGCCTTCAGATTATATCATTACCTTGCAAAAATTCCATCTAGAGATTATTTCAAAGCAGAAAAAGTATAAACACATATGATATATTTTTGCGATATTTCAAGTGAGTATATCACAAAAAATGAATGCAAATTCTTTAATATTCAAATTGAAGTTTCGTTTCAATTTGTACAAAATACTAACATTTATAATATAACAGTATAAAATGAGAACAATTAATCAAATCATTCTGTATAGTTTTGATTTAAAAAAAAAAATAAAAAACATCTCTCGTTTTGGCATCTAAATATAAGTTCTTGTTTACTTAAAAACAATACTGTTTTGAAGCATTGAAGCTTTTACTAATTAAAGAGCTACCTTTTTGTTTAATCCACTATATCCAGCACAATCAAATACTGCCAACATAACAATTTTTGTAAATAAATGCTTCCACACAGCCACGGGAAAAGTTCATACCAAGACATTTGAAACTTACGATCATATTTATTTTTACTTTGATGGATGAACAACTTTGGTGTAAGTCTTTCTTCTTTAATTAGTTCACGTTTATCATCTTCTTTCCATCTTCTAAATGGTATTTCCAATGAAACACACACTATCATATAGGGCTCCATTGGTTCAAAATGACATTCCGTTTGAAGATATTTTCAAGCTCGCTCACACGTATCCCATGCTAATTTTCGACCAATCAGATCACTGATTTCTCAAGGTTTGCCGAAGGTCGAAAAGTGCTCACTGGCAGACACCCTATATATTTTGTGGAGAAAAAGGATCTGTTGGATCATATCGGTTATCATGCCAACGGGTAGCAACGTCGCAGTCGAAACTCTGTTCCAGAGACGCTCGGCTACTCTTCGGAAGAAGATCACTAGTATAGGTTGATTGAAAGCGGGTTTTTTTTCTCTTGAATTGAATATTGAGGCAACAAGTTTACTATTTATCGGATTTTTTTACACTTATCGTAGAAATCAGATCTTCATTTTAAAAAATTGTAAAATATATAATTTTGGTTTTGAACTAATAAATTTAGATACAGCCCACCTGTACTGACTGTAGTGCACGAACCGCCACTAATAAGGATGAAAAGAAAAATCCTCCATTATCAGATCAATCCGAATGTTTGTGAAGATCATTTTGATGTGTACTAGACTTTATTTGCACTACTTTTTATCATTCACTTGTGATAATCATATCAATCAATGACGCATTGTTATTGTATTATTACAGCATTATTGGTACGCGGCATTTTAGCCTTGTCGTTAACTTTTCAAAAACGCTCCAATCAATAAGCATTGACTAGGAATTTTCAGCTTTACTGAAAACGGTCTACCATACTTATATTTCTACAAATTCAAGTCACTCGAAATACGAAAAAACTCAATTACGATTAACAAATTCTCAAAATTAGCAAACGAAACGATGAACAAGCGAAATCTCGAAGTCAGCGCAGGAGTCCATACGCAAGAACAGATCCACAGTCAGGCACTAATACATCACGACCGTTTTTGATTACATAATGTTTCCGGCTGTTTTTAGTGATTTTAAAATTAATATAATTAAATAAATAATTTTATAACATAGAAGTTTTAACCACATATTGATTCTTGAGTTTTTTTATGTAAAAAAAATCTAATTAAATGAAAATTTAAAAAAAAGCTTTAAATCCCCATTAGTTTTATTCCTTTAACAGTTATATTACTTCCTACGGTAGTTGTTTTTTTACGACCTACTCTAAATTATGGTTCTGTAAAACCGTTTATCTATTGGCTTCGGATGAGAATAATCAGATGACTGCTACAATTAATTGAGAAATTGGAAGTTTAGCAATATTTAAAAAAATAATAAATATCCAATTTTACTAAATGAGCAAAGTAGAAAAATTTGTTGATATCTTTTTAAATGTTCTTACCTACATGTTTATAAATTTTTCCACGTCCGACATAACTCTATATGGTATAATTTAAATCCTATTCTCCGATATTTGAAATCATTTGGTGCTGCCATCTAGTGTATAGTTTCTAAACAATAAAATAACAGCTAATTAAAGTATTCTCTGCGATGCGAAGGTTTAAATAATGACATCATTCGGGTTTAAAATTTCGAACTCTGATTGTACAATTATAAAACCCTTTAAGCATATCAATAAACTTTTTTAAAATACTATTATTAAAAACCATTTGTTTAATTTGCTATAATACTATTTTTTTATATTTTTTTAGTTAAGAGTCGAGTTGTTGGTTTTTAGTCGTGGTGCCGCGATCTAAAGAAAATAAAAGGATAAAGTTAGAAAAAAAAATTGGCAATCAAACTCTGAAGGTGTGCTCGTTTCGAAAGTTTCGATTAATATTAATCGATCAAAGAAATCTCTTTATCGAGTGCTGCCTAAAGGATGCTAATAAAGCAAACATAGGCTTAACTTTATGAATGGAAGGGATTTCGAAAATATATACTAGCTGCACCAATGGAAAAAAATGGGGGAGGGGAGTTCATCTGATTGAAAAAGTGCAAATCATTTGCCCAACCTGGAGGGTAAGTGAAATTTAATTTTTTTCTTCAAAAACGAAGAAACAGGAAAATGTTCTTAAAGACATGGAAATTGATAGGGTCTGATATAATTATAAAATACATAAATGCAATATTTTTGGGGAAATTTTTTCAGGCTCAGAAATCAAGATGGATTCAGTGTCAGGCCTTTCAAAATATTTTATACATACACTGCTAAAAATAATTTTTAAAGAAATTTTCCATAAACATTTAATGTATTTTTTTCTAAATAGATGCGTCTCTTATGTTTATATTGCATTATTTTTTTATATACATAAGGATATCAACATCGTCCACATCTGAAAATCTGAGGAATTTTTTTTTTATTTTTTCTTCTTCATTAACTACGTTATCTGTGGATTCTTTCTCAACTTGAACAGCAATTTTACCACATTTTTCATCTTTTCTTCTTTTGCAAAATAAAAATAGTGTTTCACTTTGAGTTTTATGTTTGCTACCTGCCCTCATTTTAATTAC
This sequence comes from Linyphia triangularis, assembly GCA_963978545.1. Taxonomy (NCBI): domain Eukaryota; kingdom Metazoa; phylum Arthropoda; class Arachnida; order Araneae; family Linyphiidae; genus Linyphia; species Linyphia triangularis. The sequence goes on from OZ021725.1 coordinate 36,705,347, forward strand.
TTTCAATTACCCATTTATTAACATAGGGTAATTAAAGTATTGTTTACTGTCAAAAAACAATATTCGAATTTTTTGCATTTCTCCACGTTTTGAAATATCCTGACTGAAAAAAGTGGTATAAAAAATGTTTGCCTTTTCGCAGTAAGCATAGCTCTCGAATGATTTGACCTACGATGCTCAAATTTGTAGTACAGGTTAGTGGGGGTCATGGAACCTGTCATTATGGTTTTCGTTAACACGAAAAATATCACGTTTTTTAGCAATTACTAAAAAACGGCTCTAACGATTTTGATTGAAATCTCTATAGTAAAGCCTCTTAAGGTGTTCTAAACATCCCCACCTCCGAAATTCCCCTAAAAATACTATAGAGGTGTAAAAAGATGAAAAACGAGTGTCTTCAACACAGAGTTCTCTTCCTTTGAGCATCGCTCAACGACAGTTCTTCCCCTCTCCTCTGTTCTACTAACAAGTAAGGATATTATACGAATTACCGGAAAGTATATTGCCACATTCGTCATCACTTTGGAGATTCCTCCCCCCCCCCCCCTCTCATGTAAGAGATTTATTACCAAAAATATCACTAAACTGACAATTTTTTCAATTAAATGAAAAAAGTAATAACTCTAATTGCACGTCAAATTTAAATGTACTGATCAGTATTATAGTGAAATTGAAAGTTGTTCGATGTTCCACTTCTCTAGTTTACAATCAGTTATTGTTTAGTGTTTGGGTTTTCTATACAGTACTATGTACAGTCAGAACTTACGTTTCCCACGATGGAGAGTCCATTTTTCCAGCCTCGGACGGGTATTGTGCGTAATTATCATAAAATGGTACATTAAATGATAAGTTTTCTCTTCTGGTGAAAAATCCATGCATAGTATGATAATTTGGTATAGCTTTTAATTACCTTAGTAAAACACTAATCACTAAAGAATCTCAATACTGAAATTTAATGGATAATTTGAGCAATAATCAACAAAGTGTTGGTGGGGGGGGGAAATGCAGTATATTTGCTTGATATTTTTTTTTAACCAAATGGTAGGGGAAGGCATGTGTCACGAATAAAGGAGATGATCGTCAGATAAGACTAACGAGTACCCAACAAATAAAGTTCGTGAATTTCAAAGGTTTTCAAACTTTTCAGTAACAAAGAATGTGATTCGTAGACAAATTTTGGATAAATGAACAATGATTCATTGCAAAATGAAAAAGGAACCAGTTCTGCTGAAGTCACTGAAGAATGTTGTGGACTTGAAATCATATATCGTATGGAACTAAATGACAATCATTTATATTTTGCGATGAAATAAACGTTTAATTCCATGCCATGATTCATCTCGCTAGACAGACTCCTCCCCCCCCCCCCCATCACCTTTCTACGTGTGAAGTTATTTATGTTGGTCCCTTCAACACAAAAACGAAAAAATTGTTAAAAACAAGCCAATCAATCCTCATTGCTTTTATTAAGAAATTCAAAGTTATGTCTGAGTAGCTCAATGTATGGGGACATATACAAATTATGCCACGCATAGAGGTGGGTGGAGGGGGATTTGTCTGACATGATGACCTTGATTAACCACCCTCGTGGGGTGAGTTAATCGCTTGCGTGCAATAACAATTTCTTTTTTGCATGAAAAATTTAATTAACACCTTTTTTTCCCTTTCAACTTAAAGTTTAACATTTTTTAGCTTCAGTCATTAGAGATCCTTTTGACCAAGAAAGTTAATTTGCAATAAGTTGAACTTGATTCTATCTGACTTAATTTCAAAACTACATAATACATTTTTCTTTTTAATTCGAAATTAATTAAAAATTGATTTAGTTAATTTTAAGAGGGACATGTAGCAGCAACGTGACTTAATTTTAGGGGAGAGCTTAGATCAAACTTGAGAGGCGGGCGGAAGATTAAAAACTAGTTATTTTAGTTTCTCATATTTGATTGTTGACGACCCATTGACTAATATATTAAGGCTCATATCTCTATCAATTTAATTTGACATAAAAAAAAATACTAGAAATAAGCTAAGGAATAAGCAAGTCATTTAAAACTGGGTACAATAAAAGATAAGTTGTTCGATAGTATATTTTTACATTATAACCCACTGACGTTTTTAATATAATATCTGTTTACATCAATAACCCGTTGGCGCCTAGGACACGGACGTGTCCCATGCGCAGTGGGTAATTGATGTATATATTTGACAAAGTTAAAATAATTATTTTTTCATGTAACTTTGTCACAATCCTGTCCATTTCACACAAAATGAACCGGGCTTGAATTGATCGCAGTTGGTATCAACTTACCAACTGACAAGTTTTAACTTTTAAAAATTCTCACAATTTGTTGTGAAAAATAATCTCCCATTCACTTCTTTCTTCGTGTCAATTAAATACAATCTTCTATACACGTTAAGTAGCTGTAATGTTTTGAACGATTATCACATACGTTTTGGTATTGAGAGAGTAACTTGAATTAGGTTTTTTAATATGTTCCCTGGTAAAATGAGTAAATGCAAAAAATAAAAATAAAAAAATCATTAAATTTTTGGTATTATATTGCTTTTATTTGAGTTTATTTTTTAAAATGAATTTCGATCAATTCATGGACGAGGACAGTATTATTTACTTGAGGGTGCAGAAAAAAAGCAAATGCAAGGGTGCAAATGAGGAGAAACTTGTGTTCAAAACTTAATTTTTAAAAATGTAAAATGTATTTCCTAATGTTTGGTAATAATGATACTTAAAAGCTATATATTAAGTTTTTGTTCAAATTTAGCCAGTATTGCATTTTATTTATTAAAATTAGGTTACTTAATCAATTTTTCCTCTGATTTTTAAAAGCTGGAACAGTACAAGAGCACCTGAAACTCGTGCTGCCATCTACAGACTGTTTTGTTGTTAATATTATAAAAGCTAGGAAAGCAGTATGGTTCATATCATTCAACCAATAGTTTAATATCATGTACTTATAATAAAAAAATAAAAAAAATATAACTCCAAAAACAACAAACAATTTTTATATTCCTTTCACTCATCTACCATAAATAGGGTGCAATTTAAAAAGCCCCCAAAAGAGTAATTTTTGTAGTATTTCTTTGTATAATTTTCTGTTAAATAAAGCTAACAAAATTCATAAGCATACAAATAGGTTCTAAATCAGTAAAAAAAATACTAAACGAATTTATTTCAATTATTCTGTAGGAAGTTTGTTAACTATTATTTAATTCAATATGCATGAATTAACAAATCTTATTCAATCAAAACCTATTTGTATGTCTATGCATTCTACATATATATCTGAGGGTGAATGAAAAAAAAAAATTGTACTAAATTAAAAATACTTCAAAATTTTATTTTTCTTATCCTACAGAAAAATGGCTCTATAAGATATTTCATTTCTACAGTTTTTTGCAATTTCGCATAATTTTTAAGATTTTATACTGATAAGAGAAAATGTCAATTTTTATGACAATTAAAATGATATATATAATACAGTCAACAAAAATATAAGCAAGCATCCATGATGTGTTGAATTTTTTAATTTTTCTTCATCCAATCGCAAGCAAAAACATCTGTTCAATATAGACAACATAACATAATTTATTTAGATTCTGCCATATAATGTTATATTTCTCAGATAATATTACATAAAAGTTATGCAGCTGTCAAAAAAATTATCAAGCATACTCGCTACAGTTAACAAAAATGTAATCGAGCATCCTTATTGCGTTGGATTTTTTAATTTTAATTAAAGCAAGCAAACAAAAAATTAATGTCAACAACATATTTTATTTATTGTATTATTTTATTTCCAGTATATTAAATTATATATTTCAAATAATATAATGAGGAACTTGCACAAGTGAGGAAAATGAATATTTTTTGTATTTTCTAGTGTTATCCAACAAGTATATTTGAGCAGTACAATTATTTTTTTATCTTTGTGCTTTCAATTAATAAACAATCGAGTTTGAAATCAAAGCAAAAGTCACGTGACCAAAACGTATAAAAAACCGTGAAGTTCTTACGCATAGCTTCCATCGAAAATCCGAGAAGAAATCTGGTCTAAAACAGGTTTTTGATTGGTTCATCATCTGCTCGTTGATGTCACACGCTAAAGTAGTTTTTTCCGCCAAATCGCAAAGTGAAAAACTAAATTATTTTTTTTCAACTATCTATCCGAGCTCAAATTTTTGAAAGAATGGTATGGTTTTTCATGTTTTTTTCTCTACTTTTATTTAAAAATAAAACCAAAAAACGTGAAAGTTTCTCATTATATAAAATTTATACAGTTATCAAAATATTAAATGAGCATTCATGTCAAGTAATTTGTTTTTATTCTTTCTTTATAAATTAAAGGGTGTATAAACACTATACTACTCATTTCAATTATGGTAGTAATCAGACATGCTACAGAAGGTCGTTCGCACTTGATGGAAATGATTTTGGTAGCTAAGTTTTATGTATGAATGCCGTATTATCATAATAACCAAAATCATAATAGCAGTTATGATTTTGGGTTGAGGATCAAAAGGGGATAAATCTTGTACTTATCCCGTTTTGAAATTTAATTCAGCGGGAAAGCATACAAGCTTACAAGCGGACAAGACATGATTAAAAAAAACAAAAAAAAAAAAACATTTCCAAGTATGTTTGTTTTACCTGTGAGGAGTTTAGTTCTTAAAGTTAGAGAGAAAATCATTGAATTGTAGCATTGAATTGCATTGGCAAAACGAAATGCAGTTGCAGAAAAGATTGTCCATTGAGGAAGGGCTAAGTGATTCTATAATAAAATCCTTGAAATTAAAACGGAATGTAAAAGGATTCTTCTGTAGTTGTTTTGTGTTTTGATTACATGCAAAATCTCCCTCTGCCGTACTAGTTTTAACAAACATAGCAAGGATTCATATTATGGATAAGATAAGCAATAAAACAGACACGCTGATTCAAAGAAAAGAACATTCCATTTACTACGCAATCACTCTTTTACAAACACGAACCAAAACTTTTAAGAATCAAAACAAGAACCGAAACTTTCTTACAAAGTTGAGTTGAGTTGAGTTGTGTTTCGCAACATTCTCCCCCTTTTTGAGTCTAATCTGACTCAAAAAATAAAGTCATGTTTAACAAGTTTAATTTTCGGGGAGGTCTGATCTTTCGTCCAAATCTTGACAACTTCGGAACGTCCACATCGTGAACACCAGGAGATAATCCAGTCATCTCTGGGTCAGCAGTCGGAAAAAAAGTTGTCACTGGATCATCCGGTGGGGCCGACGACTCTGGAACATCGCTTAGACCAGCAGCTACAGCTGGAGTCTCTGTAGGCAGGATCTCTAGAGGAAAAACTCTCTGCACAGGACGGATTATAACATAGTTACCACACTTCAATTTTAATGTACGAACTTTACCGTCCCTACCAGGTAACAAATCCAAAATTTTGGCTAAAGGCCAAAATAATCTCTTTTTGCTAGTGTTCTCTACAAGGACAATTTCCCCAACAGTAAAGTCTCGAGAAGATGACTTTTGGTGTCGTTGTACTAACAATCCCAAATATTCCCTTCGGAATCTACCTCTTAAATCTTTAAGCAATTTGGCTCGATACTTAACACGTTTTCGAAATCTGGCACACTCATCTAAATCAGATACATCAGAGGTAGAATTGGTCATTAGAAACATGGCTGGTGTAATAGCAACCAAGTCCTCAGAATCCTCTGACACATAAGTCAATGGACGGGAATTAATAATCGATTCACAATCACAACAGACTGTCAGTAACTCTTCGTAAGATAAAATTGACTTTCCTAGAGTGCGTTTCAGAAGATCTTTAATCACTCTTACAAGTCTCTCCCACCACCCTCCCCACCAAGCAGCAGTGGGCGGGATGAACTTCCATTTCACACACTGAAGTTCTGTCTCACGTTCAATTTTATCCCAGTCCAGCTTTTGGAATTCAGTAACAGCACCCTTAAAATTACTACCGTTGTCTGTGTACACTGTCTTTGGTCTTCCCCTTCGAGCGATAAATCGACGAAAAGCTAGTAGAAAATTCTCCGTTGAGAGTGAAGTCACAAGTTCTAAATGCAATGCTCGGAAGACCGCACATGTAAATAACACAATCCACACTTTCTCACCATTCAAAAGGAAGAGAGGACCGGCCAGATCTATGCCTATAACCTCAAACACATTAGCCTCACTTACACGGTCTGCAGGTAAAGCAACAGGCGCACTAACAGCTGGTTTTGCACTATATCTGCGGCAGGTTACACACTTCCCTATCACACTTCGAACAGTTTTCCTAGATTTTAAAATCCAAAATTTTTCTCGAATAATTGAAAGTAATATTTGGGTACCCGCATGACAATTTACTTTATGTAGGTATTCAATTAACTTCAAAGTTAAATGGCAATTTTCTGGAAGGAGGATAGGTGTTAAAAAACAAGGGTTATCTTTCCGCTCAGTTATTTTTGTCTTAACGCGTATTAACCCATCTTCATCTTTGAAGACATTAATTATCGGAATACAACTTGGATCAGGGAAAAATTCTCTTTGTATTGAGCCAATAAGAATTTTTTCTGCCTTGTCAATTTCAGAACTTGACAATTCACCTACAGCTCTATCGTCAGATGTCGTACGACAGTTACTAATGAATCTTCTAATCCATGCTGTCAATCTGACCATAGAGTGATAATTTGTAAACCTTTGTGAATACCAAGGAAAGCTATCTTTGACATTAAGGTTACAAAGTTTAACCTTCCTCCTTTCAGCATTGACCTCTTTAATCTCACACTTTATGTCAGTTACTGGCCATTTTCTTGAGTCTTCTTGCAGCCACACAGGACCATTAAGCCATGCTGAATCCAACAGATGACTCGGGGAGCACCCACGAGAAAGAACATCTGCCGGATTCAACGTACCGGGAACGTGCCTCCAATTGTCCGGAGACGTTATTTTTCCTATCTCTTTTACTCTATTGGACACGAACATTGACCACTCCCCATAGTTTTTAATCCAATATAAAGCTACCATAGAGTCAGTCCAAAATGTAATATTTAAATTCGGCATATCCAAAGCCCCTTGAACGGATTTAACCAATCGTGCACCTACACAACACGCTAATAGTTCCAATCTAGGAATTGAAACGGGTTTCGTAGGAGCTACCCTTGACTTGGCCTTAATTAAATGTAACTTAATCCCTGTTTTCGTTATAGACCTAATGAATATACAAGCAGCATACGCATTTTTGGAAGCGTCTACAAAAACATGTAGTTCCGATATTTCACCAATCTCAATGTATCTAGGGATTTCTATATCTTTTAAGCATTTCACTTCTTGGAGCCATCTACAGAATTTTTTGCACATCTCAGGTGGCAGAGGATCGTCCCAAGATAATTTAAGTTTCCACGCTTCTTGTAGCCAAAGTTTGGGTAACAAAGTGACAGCTGTTAAAATACCAATAGGGTCGAAATATTGCTGCACCATAGACAGTACTGATCGTTTAGTAACTTCAACAATACCCTGGAGTTGTTCATTACCTATAGAACATCTCAGTGTGTCTCTATCCAAGTTCCAAATTAGACCCAATAAATTTGTGTCCCCAGTACTCTTAAAAACATTTGGCCCTGCAACATTACTCTCCCAGTTCCTCAAATTAAAACACCCCTTGGCCATAACACTCGTAGCCCCTGAAATAAAATTATCCATTTCATTTACATTAAATACTCCACTAACACAATTGTCTACATAGAAGGAATGCTTTAGTTTTAATATAAGTTCAGCATATTCAGGAGATGAATGATCAAGCAAATGATTTATAGAAGCTGCTAATAGGAACGGGCTTGAACTCACACCAAATACTACTCTACAATGACGATAAACAATCTCTTCATTTTGTGAAGGATAAAAAAACCTTAAATAGTCTCTATGTTCTGGTGCGATACTCAGTTGCAGAAATGCTTTCTCAATGTCCGACGACAAACCAATGGGATACGACCTGAACCTATCAATAATGTCCGGAATGAGTTCAATTAAATTGGGGCCCTTCAATAAACAATCGTTTAAGGACGGTAGATTCATTTCTCTCGATGAAGCATCAAACACCGGCCTCACCTTACTAGTTTGACTTGAAAGCTTTATTACGGGTCTATGTGGTAAGTAATGGGATTCTCTATCTAACTCCACATCTGGAACTCTTTCGATAATATTTAACTTTTCCCATTCCTTGAAAACAGCGCAATATTCTTCCCAATAATTGTTATTAACCCCATTTTGACACATTCGTCTATGCCTTTTAACAGTTAAAGATTTATTACTAGGTACATCAAAACCTCCCTTAAAAGGTAAAAGCAATTCATATCTTCCATCTGGAAGTATTTTTAAATCGTTTTCAAACTGATTTATTGAGTCCACTAGCCATTTGCTTTCATTATTTCCCATCGGGTCCCGAATTCCCAACGTTTCAAGATCCCATAACTCTTTTATATTTAAAGCACACGAATGCAATGACAACAAAGTTAAAACATTAGAATTCAAATTATTTTCATATAAAGCAGGCATTGATATGACTTTGTGTTCCTCACAAATTCCATTTGTGACTTTACCCATAACTGTACATCCCAATTTTGTATCTACAACAATCAGTCCAGAATTCAAATCAGTACATTTCCCTGTTAAAATTGAACTAATGACATCAGCCCCCAAAAGTAAATCTACTTCATGATCAGGTATAAGTAAATCTGATATCTCAATACCCTTTTCCTTTATTTCGATTAGTGCTGATAAGTCATTCACTTTAGGAACAACCCCACAAATTTTAATTTCGGAAAGTACTTCTATTGAACATTTGAAATTATTACTCAAGCCTTGTATTCCAATGTTATATACAAAATGCTCACGGGGTTTACTTTCTCTCCCCCCAAACAAACCGTGTACTATGGTTTGTTTTGACTTTGGTCGCAATTGCAAATTTTTAATAATTCTAGCAGTTAAATAGGATTTTTGAGACCCTGTATCTAACATTCCCCGGACAATCTGTTCACGACCATTACCATTTACTTTAAGAGCTATGGTTTGTAAATAAATATTTTCTGACACAGATTGATTGGCCAGAACATTACTAATTTCTGGTTCCGCAGTAGTACTACGGTCTGAAGGTGTATCGTCACGCTGAGGGCACATTAAAATATAATGACCTTTTTCACACTGTAGACATTTAACTGTGCGTCTGCAATTACGACTCATGTGGCCAAAACCTAAACATTTAAAACAAGCTCTTTTTTTCATAATAATACTCTTTCTATCATTGTAAGACATTTTGCGAGCTAAAAAACATTCAGAACTTAAGTGATGTTTACTACAAAATATACACTGAATTTTGCCGGACCCCTCTTCCTTACCTGAATTTATTAACACCGCACTTGTGGGATTCATTTGCACAACACTACTATTTTTTCTTTCCGAAATACTCTTCTGCGGGTCACCAAATCCAGAGCGAGCGAGTAATATCATTTCTTCGCTCTGAACTTCTCCACGAAGAAAGAACATGAGCTTCTCCAAGGAACGCACACTGGAAAGCCGGGGGGAATCATCATCAGTAGAACTGCGGGATGACTCATCCAAGGAGCGGCTCCTCTCCCACGCACGTAGTACAGTTTCGGGCAAACACGATTCCACAAGTGGTTCTAGAAAGTCCGCAAACTTTTCTTTTGTTCTCCCTAGGCTTTCCAAAGCCATTAATTTGCCTTCTAGAAGGTCGTAGAGTTCACATAAGTCGAATTTGCATTTTCCCGATGCATTTCTCATCACTATACTCAGCAAGTCTCTAACGTATATTTGGACGAGTAGGTCTTCACGGCCAAATCGTTCAGTAAGCTGTTTAATCACTTTAGAATAATTTTCCCTGGTTGGTGGGAAACTCTCAACCAGTCTTGCAGCTTTTGAGGCAGGAACAACACATTGCAACAAATATTGGAATTTATCCTCCTCAACAATGTCTTCATCTTCATGGATTTTGACAAATTGTGCCCAAAAAGCCAAATACTCTTTGGGATCGCCGCTGAAACGTTTCAATTCTAATCGCGGTAACTTGAAGCGACGTTTTCCTCCTGTAGATTCAGCGTATTCCGATGCAGGTACAAGGGTGGACAAATTAGCTATCGCCGTTTCCAACATAGCAGATACAGTCAAATACCTGTCCCTATATTCCTCCGCTGTCACAAAATCCCCTTCATATGTGATCGCCAACGCTTCATCACTCAGGAGGGCACTGGATACTTCCTCCTGCGCGGCACACAGACGATCAAATTTATCCCGAAGCTTGTTTTGCAAAGCTTGCAGATCCGAGAGTGATTGTTCATTGTTCAATTCATCTTGAATCGTATTCGCACACACGGTAAAAGCCGTGCGTAGTGCCTTTCTGATTGCCTTCACTTTTTCCATACTTTCACTGTCGCGGACGCCACTATTTAACAAACATAGCAAGGATTCATATTATGGATAAGATAAGCAATAAAACAGACACGCTGATTCAAAGAAAAGAACATTCCATTTACTACGCAATCACTCTTTTACAAACACGAACCAAAACTTTTAAGAATCAAAACAAGAACCAAAACTTTCTTACAAAGTTGAGTTGAGTTGAGTTGTGTTTCGCAACACTAGTACAGGTAAAATAGGACATTAAAAAATTGGTCCGTTCATGAAACTTGGCAAAAACGTTTCATTAAGCATGAAAATGAAAAGATATCTAGCGGAGAAGTGTGTTTTTGGGTGGATGGTGGTCAGGGGGTTTTATAACTGAAAAACTAATTTTGGAACAATCTGACCCATGTTTAGAGAGTATTTCTTTATGCTGAATCGAATGAAAAGAAAAGCAAGATGATATAATAAAAAAAAAGTTACATTCCTTTATATAAACGAAAACACTTGTAGAAACCGAGGAAAAGTAAAATACGTTATAAAAAAAATAAAATTGGTCCGTTCGTGAAACTTGGCAAAAACATTTTATCTGTCATGAAAATAAAGAAACGAAAGAGTCCATAAAAATATCCAGCATAGAAGGGTGTCTTTTGAGAAGGTTAGGAGTAAAGTTTTTTTTTTTGTTTTTTTTTAAAAACTTAAAATTAATTTTGATATAACCCAGGCATGTGACACATATGTGTGGAGGTGTTTTTTTTACGCTGAATTGAATGAAAAAAAAAAAAGCCAGACGATATAACTATCTTATAAAAAGTTTTAGTCCATTTGTCTATTTTTTAGACAAAAATATATGCAATATAAAAGTACATGTAATGAAACAAAACTATGTAGAAAAAGTTAATAAACAATCAAAATTTAATAGAAAAAGGACCAGTTAGTAATAAAATAAGTAAGTAGTAGTGAATAATTGAAATAGTAAGTAAAAGAAGTATAAGAGATAAAGAATAAGTAATGAAATAAGGAACACCTGTACATGTATTTTAGTCTATAAAAATGACTGTAACTTTTTAAAGGATTGTTATACCATCTTGCTTTTTTTTTTTTTTCATTCGATTCAGTGTAAAAAAATACTCGATACGCATATGTCACATGCCTGGGTTATGCCAAAATTAATTTTCAGTTTAAAAAAAAAAACTCACTCCCTCACCCACCTCAACAAACACCCTTCTATGCTAGATACTTTTACGAAGTCTTTTTTTTTTTTTTTTTTTTTTTTTCCCCTTTATTCTCATAACAAAAAATAAAACGTTTTTGCCAAGTTTTATGAACAGACCAATTTCTTATTTCTTTTTGTCATATTTTACCTTTCCTCAATTTTTACATGTGTTTATTTATAAAAAGGACTGTAACTTTTTTTCGATTAGTTATAACATCTTGCTTTTTTTTTTATTCGATTCAACATAAAAAAAATACTCTAAAAACATGTGTCCTATGCCTAGATAGCTCCGAAATTAATTTTTTAATTATTAAACCCGCTGACTTCCACCCCCCCCCCCCCCCCAAAAAAACCCTTCTTCGCTAGATATTTTTAGAGATTCTTTTGATAATTCATTTTCTTGACAAATGAAACATTTTTGCAAGGTTTCATCAAAGGAGCATTTGTTTTTGTTTCTCTTATGGTTTTTAGTACTATTTTACTCGTATTAAATACATATTCCAGTTCAGGAGATGTTTTACTATGGGTAAATGTATTCTGTATTCGCAATATTGGAACTAAATCGCACAAAATTTTATATGTACCATGAGGGACAGGCAAAGAAATTGCCAAATGAATTTTTTTCATACCGTATGGAGTATATTGATCAACATATACCGGATTCTGTGAAGAAATTGCATCGTTTTGCAGGTACATTAGGTTGCACCAACAATTGGTTCCCATTTAGCTGCAACCAACATTTGGTTTTTATTTCGCGATTTAATGGTGCTTAACTGTCCGAGGTAGCATCATTAAATCTTGAAACTAAGCACCAAATGTTGGTAGCAGCCAAATGGGAACCAATTTTCAGTGCCAGGTGGATCCAAATTTTTAACAGTGTATAGGGGCAGCATCAGAGGGCTTCACAGGAATGTTTCTAAAGGGTGTCTATTTTCCTCTGTCAATTTTCAGTTTTTCAAAGATTGCTGTAGTACTTTTAGCAGTATGGCTGGTGGTTTTGTCTTGTTGCTTGTTGAAGGTTCACTCTTTTAAAATCCTTATTATAAAGAAACCGAACTTTTTCTGTGAATATAGCACTAGCGGCCCGTAGTCAAAAAATTTTAGTGCAACCTGAACACTGACGTGAATTTTCTCTCCCCCCCCCCCCTTCCCTACCTACTTCCCGCAATCATTCCATGAATGGAAATCCTTTAATTTTAAATACTCAAACTCCAAGTTTCCTTTAAATAGTTATAAAAGAAGATTGGGTTGCTATATGTTACTACAACTAATGGTATCCCAGAATTGTAGAAAATTGGAAACTGATGCAATAACTGTTATGTAAATGCATCGCTCTGGCGACAAGTTTTTTTAGCCACTAAAAGAAGGTCACATGTGCAAGTTCCTCATTGAAGCCATCAATCATTCAACCAATATCAACCAGATTTTTGTGCATAAACAGTGTAAAGGACTATGTCAAACTTATTTCAACAGCTATTTTAAGAAGGAAACTTTGTTTTTACAATACATTTAGATTCGAATACTTAACTAAATCTAATTTAGTAATTATTTTTCTATAACTTGTAACCTATCTCGGTGTTGTCCTTACCGTCCCTTCGCTTTCATTACCGTCTCCGACAATAAAACTTTCAGAAAATGGCTTCAAATTTGTCTACTGATATAATTAATACATTTTCTGAATGCCCAGCATGTATATTTAAAAATTATTGTACCTTCAGCCTATTTTTCATAGGTATATATAGGTATAACGTTAAAAGTATGAATGCAAAATACAAAAAAAAAAAGTTATAAATTGTGACATTTCGGAAAAGCTAGTAGAAAAACGTCACGACTCATTCAAACACGGGCCAATCTGTTCATCAAATTCTCGAGAGCAGTCAAAGTTAGAAAACTGCGAACTGGCTGTCTCGCTACACATTACGTGGAGGGAAAGGCTCTATTGTGTTGTGTTCCTTCACTTACCATGGCAACGCATAGCCACGTCACCGCCGAAACGCGTTTCAGGAACACGCGACTGCTGTTCGGAGGAGAATCACCAGTTTAGATTGATTGGAAGCGGGGTTTTTTTCCCTCATGGATATTGAGGCAACAAGTTTGCTATTTATCGAATTTTTTTACACTTAGAGTAGAAATCGGATCTTTCATTTTAAAAATTGTAAAATATATAATTTTAATTTTTTTACTAATAAATTTAGATGCAGCCCTGCTGTACTGGCTTTAGTGCAGTGGTCTAAGCAGTGGCGTGACTGACGGTCTTGGAGGAACCTCTATCAGAAGGGGTGGGGTGGGTGATACAGTGGCCCTGAATGAAAGAAGTGGCAATAATTCCAAACAACATGGACCTTTTGAACTGAAGAAGAAACATTTGTTGAAAACCAGAAACTGCCATATTTTGCACACAATACAAATTTCATTTTTTTTTTTTTACTCCCAACAATATTTAGAAAAAAAATAACTTTTAATTTAAATAGCAATCTCCGAAAAAAAATTGGTGGTGTTCTACCAACGTCGTTACTCTACTGATATGAAGTTTAAAGCCTCATTTGTGGCGGCATCTATATTCGAAAAACACAACTTACTGTTGTAACAGTTTTTTAAAAAATATTTAGTAATATAAGAGATATTAGATCTAATGATGGTTATTCGAGTGGTAGTGGACAATGTTTATTTATCCCCCTGTACACTTTTTGAATTCTTGGTGTTTTCTCTCGGGGGTATCGTAAAAATGTTATTGTATGGGTATTCGAAATTACTTTTGGTGCTTTTTGAGGATTTAACGTCGCCGCTGACGTTAATCTTCTTTAATTGAAAGAAATAATAAAAATAATGTCGTTTTATTTATCATAAGTTCGTGCATAACGAAACAAAATTCACTGTACTTGAACAATGAAATACAAAAATTAATCTTAGAGTGAGGACTATAATCACTTTAGCCTTCATCAGTGTCTTCTTTAAAGAAAATATTAAAAAGGAAAGAGAAAAATAAAACGGTTCCTGATAAAAAGCGAGAATCGTATTTAAGACAGCTCTTTAGGATACGCTAAGCAAAGTTATTTAATATATTTTTTTCTAATAAAAATACTGTTTTCCTAAGAAAAATTTGTTTTAATATTTATAAAAATATTTTTAAAAGATACAATTTAAAATATTAATTTTAACATATTAATAAAAATATTAATTATAACATATGAAGAAAAAAAATTAAAAATATTAATTAAAAAGTATTAATTAAAAAATATTAATTAAAAAATATTAATTAAAAGTATTAATTAAAAAATATTAATTAAAAAATATTAATTAAAAAATATTAATAAAAAAGTATTAACTAAAAAATATTAATTAAAAAATATTTTTCTTAAAATAATATAAAATATTTGTTCTAAAAAAATTTTAATAAAAAATGTATATTTTTTTTCTGATGAAAAAAATAAGTAAAAATCCATTTTAAAAGTATTCCATAGTTCCTATAGCCCCATCTCACTTAAATAGAAGTGGAAGAAGAAAAGTGGGGGAATGCCCAAAACTTGGTGACAAATTCACCTCCCCCCCCCCCCCCCTTTCCCCAGCGATAAATTTTATAATTTCCTATCCTATAATCTTATAGTAAAAATATTAACTAGTAAGGAAATAACTTATACTTTTTAACATTAACATTAAACAAAGATCTAAGATTTATTGTTGTTTTAATGAATATTCTGCGACTTAGTTTTTTTACTTGGAAGTAAAAGATAAAGTGAAGTAATATTTCAACATTGTATACATAACTAGCTAAATACCCGTGCTGCTCTACGAAATTTTACCATTAGCATTTTAGCGATCAAAAGACATTCATGTATTCTACACTTCAGACGTTTGCTCCCTTTTCGATCCCGACAAATTGATTTATCAAAATAGGAACTTTCCTTTGTTGACATTTTAAACGAAATTTATAATTGTGAATAGTAAACTGGAATAGTTTATTGTGTTTATGTTTGCTCTTAGTTCTAAATTTCAAAGTAGTAGCTGTATTGGAATTAAGTTAATTAGACATTAAGTTAATCATCGTATAGTTTCAATGTTGCGTCGTCTTTTCATCCCTCAAAAATTCGTTAATCGATATTGGAATGACTTATTTTTTTAACATTTGCAAAAAAATATCAGAAAAATGACTACATTGGAAGAGGAACATTCGGATATCCCTCGTTTGGAACATTTAACCCCTTTTCGACCACTTAAAGTGTGTTAATCGAGATCGGAATAGTTTACTTTTTCTATTTTTACCATTGTTGATATTTGTGCCGATTTTCAGAGTTGTGACTATGTGGGAAGTAGGATTTTCGAATGTCCCCCGTTTGGAACGTTTGACCCCTTTTCGACCCCTTAAAGTGTGTTAATCGAGATCGGAATAGTTTACTTTTTCTATTTTTACCATTGTTGATATTTGTGCCGATTTTCAGAGTTGTGACTATGCGGGAAGTAGGATTTTCGAATGTCCCCCGTTTGGAACGTTTGCCCCCTTTTCGACCCCTTAAAGTGTGTTAATCGAGATCGGAATAGTTTACTTTTTCTATTTTTACCATTGTTGATATTTGTGCCGATTTTCAGAGTTGTGACTATGTGGGAAGTAGGATTTTCGAATGTCCCCCGTTTGGAACGTTTGACCCCTTTTCGACCCCTTAAAGTGTGTTAATCGAGATCGGAATAGTTTACTTTTTCTATTTTTACCATTGTTGATATTTGTGCCGATTTTCAGAGTTGTGACTATGTGGGAAGTAGGATTTTCGAATGTCCCCCGTTTGGAACGTTTGACCCCTTTTCGACCCCTTAAAGTGTGTTAATCGAGATCGGAATAGTTTACTTTTTCTATTTTTACCATTGTTGATATTTGTGCCGATTTTCAGAGTTGTGACTATGTGGGAAGTAGGATTTTCGAATGTCCCCCGTTAGTAGGGAAAATGTGGGGGTTCTGCATCAATGGATCCTGCTCTGCGGGCTCCATGATTATTATCGGGTTATGGCTCCATGATTGTTATCGGGTTATGGCTCCATGAATGTTATCGGATTATGGCTCCATGGTTGTTATCGGATTATGGCTCCATGATTGTTGACGTGTTGTTGTAGGGGGGTTCTACATCAATGGTATCTGTAGATTGCAGCGGTGTTTTATTGCGGACCTGTGAATTGCGGCGTGTTACAGTAGGAGGCAATACGAATGATGTCATTTAAGAAAAATGATGAATAATTTACGATTTTATTCGAGGCAAATGTTTTATTGTCTAACAGAGAACTTAAACTTTAGCAGAAAAACGAAAAAATACCAAACTTAGGAATAGCAAATTTCTTGAAATTCATGTATAATGTGAGAAGTTTTATTGAAAGCATAGAAGATACAACATTTGCCTCGAATAAAATCGTAAATTATTCATCATTTTATGTACCAACAGTAAAATTATCATTTTACATTTTTTGTAGATTTTTTTTTTTTCTTTTTAACATGACAATGCTTTTTGAATGTAAAGTTTTTATTTAATAGTAATTTTCCGACTTGAAAAATGTAGATAGCATTTATTTTTTCGATGAGCTTGATTTCAACTGACAAATATATTTTTTTTAACATTCGAAGCTTATGCGAGTTATGTGAATAAACCATATGCAACTTAGCTAAATTTCAGTAATTAATTTGTTAAGTGTTTTATCTTTGCCATAGAAAATATATTTATTTTTACTGATTTTTGTTAAGTGCTACGACGATCTTTTACAAAATATATCTTCTTGCAACATGAGAAAAGATGTGAAATGATAAGGACTTCTCTGGTATGCTATCAATTCCTTGAGAAATAAATTTAGCTTAACCAAAAGACTTGTTCTGATTCTGAAGATTTTGAAGCATACTATTTCCTATCGTAATTTATAATTTTACATGATACTTGGTTTAAAAGTTGAAAAAGTTTACACAAATTTCCTATTTAAATTCTACTTCACTGAAAAGTTATCGGTTACAAGGAATAAAAATTTCACTTTGTTTGACTAATGTTTTGCATGTGTTATCATGAGTAATATCAGTTTTATTTATGTCTTTCGAAAGCGAGCGTTCATCAATTTAAAAGGATATTTCAAACTATTTTCAAAATATAAGTATCTTTTACAAGTTTTTTCCGGAATGAACTTTGCTCAGTTATAATAATATTGAATATTCATCTAACAAAATAAGCGTCTTGTAAAACACATTCCGTTTCAGTTTTCTGAAATTTATGTATTTATGTATAAGTTATTTAGAAATTATGGGTGGAAGTTAAAAATCTCTATATTAATGATATATTGTCTACACCTCTCAAATAAAAAAAAAATAAAAAAAAATTTCACATATAATTTAGTCTGTCCAGATGATGTTCAATTTTACGTAGTAACAAACTATACATTTTTCAAATTTATGCTAGTTTTTCGAAAAAAAAAAATTCTTTAAGTTTGCCTAGCAAATTTTTTTCAGTATTCAAATGTTCTATGTATATTCCATCACATGAGTAGTTAACTATTTCAACTAAGGAAAATATCTTATTTTTTTTTTTAATTTGTTTGAATGATGTTAAATTTTTATGTTTCTAATTGGTGATTTGCATATACTCTTTTAAAAACTTTACACAATTCATAACATATATATATTAGAAATAATAGTATATCGCATCTGAGATTGAAAAAATTTATAACTATTATCATGTAAAGAAGGTAAAATTTTAAAACATGTCATTGAATATGAGTGTTACCATGAAAAAAATTAACTAAATTACTTGTGATTTCCTTTTAGATTATAAAAAGTTATGTAGTTTACATATAATTCGCAAATTTCTTTCAAATTATCTTAAGATGTTTTAAAAGTCTTGCAGGTTATTTTCAAAACTTGAATGATATCTAAAATGTATTTAATATCTACAATTTATTTAATATTTTTCACCTTTCTTAGATTGATAAGTAAAATAATCCTTAGTCAGCATGTATTGCACGAGTTAATATGACACCTTAACGTATATTATTACAAAGTAAATTGTCTTTCTTGAAGTAACAAAAATTTCCAACTTGTATTGCTTTTCCGATTGAAAAGTAGATTTTGAAATTTTTCTTTGGAGTACCTATAACTAGTATTCATTTTAAATCACTTGCTATTTTTCTTCTATGAAACAATTTTTGTTAAGTTTTACTCGTATTGTAGCATATAATCCCACTGAGTTTAAAAGATATTCAATGTTTTTGATAATAGAAAAGTTTTCAAGTAGAAATGATCTTAAATTCTCCAAGCGAATCATACTTTTTGGGAGAAAGTCCATGCGAATTCTACTTTCACTAACTAATGTGTCTTTGAAATCCACTTCATTCATTCCAAGTTTTCACAAACATTTCATTATGAAAAAGGTAAAGTAGGAAAACGATAATCTCAAAGACCTGCTGACACACCATAGCATCACCCGCTGCTTGCGCATCGATCTCTATCTTAATTGGTTGATTACCGTCACGTGTTAATCTTCCCGTGCTTACTGTACAAATCTCCCGACCTGTTCCAACAAGTTTTAGCGTGACTCATCCTCCGGTCTAAAAATGCCGGTGAGTGGCGTATCACCTACCGCTACCCTGATTGGCTAATTACCGTCACATGCTTATCTTCCCGTTTAAAGACGTGAATTGTATATGAAAAGTAAATTGCCACGTTAAAGTTTAAAGACATGATATTTATATGTGAAGTAAATTTTCGAGTAAAGGTTAAAATTCTTTATCTTTGAAATTTTTGTTATGTTCAAATTTCCCTAATTTAACATTAACCTAAGAATATAATTGTATATGAAAAGTAAATTGTCACGTTAAAGTTTAACGACATGATATTTATATAAGAAGTGAATTTTTGAGTAAAGGTTAAAATTCTTTATCTTTGCAATTTTTATTCTGTTAAATTTTCCATTATTAACCTAAGAAAATAATTGTGTATGAAAATTTCGCATATTGTTTAAATTTTTGTCGAAGAAAGTTTTAGTCTGTTACTTTCCCCCCCTCTAATTTAGCATTATTCTTACACATTTTAAAGATAAAAATTTTATATGTGAAATAAATTTTTGCCTATTGTTTAATTTCCTTACCTTATACATTTTTAGTGTTTCTTGTTCTCTAATTTAACGTTATTCTTACACATTTGAAAGAAAAAATTTATATGTGACGTAAATTTTCGCGTATTATTTAAATTCTTTGCCTTATAAATTCTTAGAGCTTCTTTTTTTTTTTTTTTTATCTTATTTATCGTTGACATAAGAGTATGACTGTACATGTAAAGTTAATTTTCACATTTAATTTTAAATTCTTTGCCCTTGTAAATTTGTAGTGTTTATTTTTTCTAAAAGTTAGAGTTGTCATTAGACATTTTAAAGACATGAATGGTAATGGGTTTAAATTCTTTGTTTTAGAAATTATAGGTATGTTATACTTTTCTCTTACATGTCAAATTTAAAGTCGTGATTTTTATGTGTAAAGTACATTTTTATGTTACTGTTAAAGTTATTTATCATAGAAAGTTTAAGCATGTTACTTTTTTCTTTTATTTAGCGATATTTTAAAGACATGATTTTTATATATGTAGTAAATTTTCACGCAAAGGCTAAAATTATTTATCGTAGAAATTTTGAGTATGCTAATTCTTCTTATATTCACATTTAAAGTCGTAATTTTTATATGTGAAGTAAATTTTTTACGTTAATGTTAAAGTTATTTATCGTACAAAGTTTAAGTATGTTACTTTTTCTCTTATTTAGTGATATTCTTACACATTTTAAAGACATGATGTTTATTCGTAAAGTAAATTTTCACGTTCACTTTTGAATTCTTAGTTGTAAGATATTCAAGAATGTTACTTTTTCTCTCTAATTTAGGCATTAGAGTATCCAAAAATCAGAAAAATTGTTCAAAGTTGAAACGAAATGTAAGACATGTCTTAAAGTGGGAACCTTACTCAATAAAATAATGTTGCTTAAAACTGTTCAATTATTGAAATCATACATATACAAATTATCTAATAAAATATATTTTTTTATTTATAATCATCAAAAAGAATACAATATCATTAAATGCAGTTATTTACAATTTCAAATGGTCATTCAAGGAACTCCAAGATATACATTTAAAAAAATCTTCATGGAAGTATTGTATAACATTTTTAGATCTTAGAGTTTCAATTATATTATTTACATTAAGCACAAAAATTGCATCATCACCAACACACCAAGATTGATCTTGTAATGTTACAGTCATACAGGCATGATTTCCTTGTGACATATCATTTAAAGCACAACCATCGCAGCGAAACAATGTAAGTATATTGCATTCAATTTCATGCTGCAATGCAATAACATATTCATGGAATAAATCAATATTGGGTGGAATATTAACATTTTGTTTACATTCAACAAGAATTTTAGTTTGTAGTATAGTTAGAAGAGAGTCCTTAATGGTTTCACAAATATCAGGTATCAACTCTTTTATTTTAATAAGATTAATTTCATCCACACTTAGAAAAGTCTCCTTAAGTTGAAATTGGAAAAGCTGCTTTAAAACTAACTCACCCTTGTAGGATAGGATCAAGAGTTGATTGTTGCAGATAACACTCGAAGTTGAATATTTAGTGTTCACATGAAATAGTTTATTGTGGAAGTCTTGAAATGTATCCATATTCATCACAATTTCTTTATTGGTTGGATAAAAGTTCTCTCCTTGGGCACTATATTGACGCATATACACAAAAAGTCGAGAGTTCATCTGCTGAAGTGATACTTTGAATCCAAATCCAAGATCCCAGTCTTTCAGGCATTCACTTGTTTTCTTTGCGGGGGCATAAAGGCGAGTTAACCAGTCGTCTTCGGGAATTGCTTCATCGAACGATCGTTTCCGAGAAGGAGGCTTGTAGGGATGTTCTACAATATCTTGACCTCTCTCCACAATGTTTCGGAAGGTAACGCTTATTCTCGGCTCCGTCACAGCTGGCTCGGCAGGAATAGCATGAGTCCAGAACTTGTTAGTCGGTGGCTTCATGAGGAGGAGGGACCCACTTGCTAATGGAACTTTGCTGGGCTTAAATTTGGTCTGGGTAAACTTCATAATCCTTGTAGCTCCAAGACTCAGGGTTGGGATGATAGAGGCTGGATTCAAGTCTTTTTCGTCATCTTTATGGGCAGCAATCTTAGCATTTCCATTGGGATAGAAGTTGAGGAGGGCAAAGTTGTAGTCTTGTCCGGTCTTTCTTTCCACATCCTTCTTCATGGCAAGTAAAGTTGGAGTCCATGGCTTGGCAAAAACACACGTTCCAGAAAAGGCATAGTTCACGCCAGTATCTCCAAAACCCAACACTTTTCTTTGGGGAATGAAATTTTTTCCATTAAAGTTCATTTGCAGTTTCTCATATTCGTACTTTAACAACTCATCAAATAACTGCTGCGATTTAGCTGCATCGTAAAAGCTTTCAACAAGTTCGATATTCAAATCAGTCGACATTTTAACTTTGAAGAAATAGCAAACGCACCTTCACTTGACAAAATCAGGGGGAGAAATGGCGTTATCGTTAGCTATCAAACCCGTAAGTGACGTAGTTCATGCATTTTGATTGGCTTAAAGAAGTCACGTGACCATCAACCCACTCGGCTAATCTCCCCCTCCTATCTTATCACCGCACAATATCCTGCTTCAACAAGCTCAGACAGGATGACTCATCCAATTAACACCTGCTCATATCCTGTTTAAACCTCGAAGCTGTTGCCACCGCATCCCTAAACAATTAGTAGCTATTAACCAATCAGAAGCGAGCATTTATTTCGGTCCATCAGAGGAGACATTAAGCAAGTTATAACGTCACTAGTAAAAATGTCTATAACTCTAACTTATTCATTTCGAAGCAACCCTAGGACAACTCAACTCCATCTTAGTTCAAAGATACACTTTGTAAAAATAATGACGTCATACCCATTGTGATGTCACAAGCATAAATGCCTATAAGTATAATGTCTTCATTCAGGAGAAGGAACCCTACAACTCAACCCCTGCGCAAAGGAGTAATGAGGGATGGAGATGAGGGACGATGACGTCATCTAAAATTATAGGTGTTGCCACCTCTAACAAGCTAAATTCGGATATATTCCAACAGAAACAGATTAAATTCGTATTTATTTCCATGTTATGACGTCATACCCATTGTGACGTCACGAGTCGAAAAGCCTATAACTCTAACTTATTCGTTTAGGAGCAGCCATAGAACAACTCAACTCTGTCTCGTCTTGGTTCAAAGGTAAACTTTATAGTATAATATGACGTCATTCCCACTCTATACCCATTGTGACGTCACGAGTCGAAAAGCCTATAAGTCTAACTTATTCGTTTAGAAGCAGTCCTAGAACAACTCAACTCCGCCCCCGTCTTAACTCAAAGATAAACTTTGTGAAGTAATTAATGACGTCACTCCCACTCTATCCCCACTGTGACGTCACTAGTAAAAAAAATCCTATAACTATAACTTATTCGTTTAGAAGCAGGAGTCGAACAACTCAACTTCTAATGACTTCATCGTCCCTCGTCCCCATCCCTCCGTATACCCTCCTGTTGCCACCGCCTTAAACTTTATAATGTATAGTGACGTCATCCCCACTGTGACGTCATACATGAAAAGCCTATAACTTGAAACTATTCGTTTAGAAGCAGCCCTAGAACAACTCAACTCTACCCTGTTGAAACCCAAACTAAAAAGATGTTGCCACCGTCTTAAAGCTAAACTTTATAATATTGTGACGTCATTTTCACTGTGACGTCATACAAATACAGCCTATAACGAAACCGAAACTAACAGCAGCAGGAAGGAAACAACTCAACAGCAGGAGAAGAACAGCTCAACTCCACTTCCGGTCACGTGACTTCCTGTGACGTCATTTCCTGTGACGTCATATCCGGTCAGGTGACTTCCTGTGACGTCACATCCGGTCACGGCCACTTCCGGTGACGTCACCGTCCCCGGTCCCCGTCCCTCGTCCCTCCGTGGCTCAGGACTCTCATTTTTCACCTACTCCCGTTTGGAACGTTTGACCCCTTTTCGACCCCTTAAAGTGTGTTAATCGAGATCGGAATAGTTTACTTTTTCTATTTTTACCATTGTTGATATTTGTGCCGATTTTCAGAGTTGTGACTATGTGGGAAGTAGGATTTTCGAATGTCCCCCGTTTGGAACGTTTGACCCCTTAAAGTGTGTTAATCGAGATCGGAATAGTTTACTTTTTCTATTTTTACCATTGTTGATATTTGTGCCGATTTTCAGAGTTGTGACTATGCGGGAAGTAGGATTTTCGAATGTCCCCCGTTTGGAACGTTTGACCCCTTTTCGACCCCTTAAAGTGTGTTAATCGAGATCGGAATAGTTTACTTTTTCTATTTTTACCATTGTTGATATTTGTGCCGATTTTCAGAGTTGTGACTATGTGGGAAGTGGGAGAATTAGTGATGAGTGAGTCAGTGAGTGAGTGAGTGAGTGAGTGAGGGCTTTGCCTTATATATATAGAGACTAGTTATTTAGATTTAAATAGTACTTCCAAATGTGCATACTTTCATGAAACTAAATTAATAAAGAAGCTAAAATATGTATATATTTTTTTTAATAGTTTGTCTTTATTTGAAAGTCGAAAAGAAATTTAACTTAAAAGAAAGTTCATCCAAAGTTAAAAGTTGACCAAGTGTAACAGTATTTGTTAATAAAAATACTTATATCTTTATACAAAGTAATATAATACATTTTTACAATAGTATGATATGTATACACCATAAATATATATATATATATATATATATATATATATATATATATATATATATATATATATATATATATATATATATATATATATATATATATATATATATATATATATATATTTAAGTTAGAAAACTTTAAATAGCTTTTCTCAGTTTCACTACATTTTAAGGTAAATGTGATTTTTCTTTAGTAGTTTTTAGACGGAATGAGTGTTTTTAAAAATGGGGGATATATTTCAGTGGTTTTAGAAATGGGGAAACGCATGTGTACTTTCTTGAAAAGTGGGGTGACACGTCCAACCAGTTAATTCATCATTATAAAATAATTTATTTCAATATCATGCATTATATTAAAATATATAATTTTATGATATTTTACTAAAATGAAAAAAGCAAATTTTAATAATTCCGGGTAATAATTAATGAAAAAAAGAGCCTATATCAGTAATCTCATCATTGCATTAAAACGTATTCCAATATCACACAATGCTTTAAAATACAGGGAGTCCTCAAATTAGTTGGGCAATGAAGTTCAAATAGATCTGTATAACTCTTAATAACAAGGCATAATAATAAAAAAAAAATTGCATTTAGAATAACATGGTTAACATAAATTATTTGGGGGGAAAGAATGGTTTATAAGGCCTAGTTATTAAGAGTTATTCAGATGTATTTGAACTCTATTGTCCGACTAATTTGTGAACACCCTGTATATCTTTTTATGAAATTGCACGAAAGAGCTGCTACTCTTACTCGATTCCCAATTGGGGGAAAGGAGTGAGTAGTGTCAGTGTTCTTACAAATATTGACCGTCTCTGTCATAATCGTCGTCATGTCTGATCATTTTCAAAAATAATGGAAGAGCTTCCATGCCTTGGGATTGAATTGGTTACAAAACATAGGTCAGAACGTTGTTTGTTTGCTAATATTAGTGAATGATTGCAAGTACAGCATTGGCTTGGTGATATAGTCTTTCAATGAAGGTATAAAAAGATCTCTTAGCATATGATAGCTGAATATTTGAAAATTGGGATTTAGCATGAAAACGTAACAGAGAACTTACCCTATGTTTTTTAAGCAATAAATTAATTTCTTTCGATGTTATTTATGCGATAAACTTATAATCTCGCGAAGGGATATACCTCTTTATGCTACGTGCTTGGTCTCGGATTCGACTTTGTGCTTAACCTTTTGGAAACGGAGTAAGTGAATAGAAATATTACTTCGGGTACGGGGAATTCAATACGATTTCACCCCCCCCCCCCTTTAAACAAAGTCTGACACTCCCTTCAAGCATGTTACTTAACTTGTTTCTTTCAAGTCCATGCGACGCTCTACTAGAGTTTACAGGGTTACCGTTTTTATTTCTAGAAGTGTTGCAAGATTGGAAACTATTTCGTTTGTGCGGGATAAAATATATCCACAAATATTGAAATCTAAATTACTTGTTGAAAAAAATTTCGATGATATCAATTAGAATATCGATATTGCTGCATATTTTCTGTAATTTATCTATTATTTGAATATTTTATTAATATATGACTCTAAACATGTTTATTTTATTGCAACCTAACTGAAAAGCTCCAAATGCTATACATTTTTACTTCGATACCTTTCGTTAATGTATTTAATTTTCGCTGGGAAAGAATAGTATTAAATTAATCCACCCCCCCCCCCCTTTCCCGAACAAAGGGAATAATTTTTCGAAGTGCTCTTTTGGGGGGAAGGGAGGCATTTATCACTTGCAGACAGAATACATCCTCACAATCTTGAACCAATTCAGTAACATGGGTAGTAGGGCGTATCGAAAAAATCGAAGTTTATCAAATCTCTTAGCGGTAGTGCGGAAAATTTGTGGACACTCATCAGTAATAAGTGTGTGAAATTTTAAAACTCTGGGTTACTATCTTCTGTCGCCTCAATGGCCTCAAAGTTCCAAAAATTGGGCTAAAAGTGTTTAAAATTCAAAAATTCCTAAAAATTCCCATATTTCGTTTAACGATTGGGGGTAGTGGTTAAATGATAGTATTGTTTAACAACAACAACTATAATTTTTTTAAAAATTATAGGTTAATATCTTCTGTCGCCTCAGTGAACCGAAAATTCCGAAAATTTGAATAAAAAGGAATAAAATTCAACTTTTAATCAGCAGTCGCAGATTTCGTTGATCGTTTTGAGGTAGCGTGTAATAAAAATTACTTTTTTCAACAACAAAAAGTATGCAAGAATTATTGGTTAATATTATTGGTTCTACCACACTGGGTTTAGCGTACTGCCAGAAAAAGTAAAGTGGAACACCTCTACTTTCACCCCTAGAAACAAATCGGAGCGACCAATAAATCACGTGGTCATTTTCATTTGTTTAGTATTTAGTCTAACTCTAGAATATTTTCTTTCAATTAGTTTCGATCTTCATATCAAACATATTTGCAGCAATGAAGTCGTTTCTTTTTAAGGAATTTTTTTTACTCGTAGCTCAGTGTCGTAGTCATTTGTTAGTAAAAGATATTGGTAAATATTAGAAATGCAAGAATCATCGCATTCAAAGTTTTTAAGTCGACAAATACACTGTTAAAAATTTTGTTCCACCTTGCACCAAAAATTGGTTCCCATTTACCTGCAACCAACATTCGGTGCTTAGTTTCACGATTTAATGGTGCTTACGGTCGGAGGTTTTGCACCATTAAATCGTGAAACTATACACCAAATGTTGGTTGCAGCTAAATGGGAACCAATTTTTGGTGCAAAGTGGATCTAAATTTTTAACAGTGTACTGCAATGCCCTATTTTTAGAACACCGAAGGATTTTTCACGCATGCTGCCAACACATGAAGACGTCATAAGATGTTGCGCTCATGAGAGATGGCGTATTGGTAATGAAACTGATGGAAATAAAGAACCATGCTTCTCTGTGTTTCCAGAAACTGTTGCTTTGAAAATTGAAAGTTTATACGTCGATTCATCCATTCCTTCTGTTTCACATAAGCATGTTTGTGATATGATACACGCTTACCATAAAAATATCATTCAATCATGAAAAATATAAAACGTGCGGAAAGAAGCAAGACTGCTCTTGAAAATTTTGAGAACTTTAAAACGGAAGCAAAGAAACTATTCGACATTCACTCCTTAAAAATAGCTCCTTTGCAGGAAGATATCTGTCCAAAAGAGATCAAAGTTCCGCCAAATGAGCACGCGTTCCTCAAAGATCAAAGAACGGAAATAAAAATGTTCATTGGAAGTGCTGATGTACCCGAAAGAAAACGACTTCAGAAACGTCAAATGCGAGTACAACAAATTGCTGTGCAAAGTAAAAAAAAAAAGGCTTCTCCTGCTTCTGCTTCAAGCTTTACTCTGGAAAATGAAGATATGATGGAGGCGGAGGTGGATACCAAAGATGCTCCCTACACACCGTTTCTTCAGCAGGATTCAAGGAGTCTTCAGATACGTGTAAAATTGGACAACATAATTATTGTCAGTCAAAGATATGGTGTTTCTAACAGAGCCACGGCTGCTTTTGCATCGAGGGTTATGAAAGATTTGGGTTTAAAATCAGAATCGAATTCCAGTCTCGTCACAGACAAAAACAAAGTATGGAGGGAAAAATAAAGAGTTTACAAGCAAATGATATCAAAATTAAATGAAAATAGTTCCAATCTATCTGGCCTTTATTTTGATGGCCGGCATGACAAAACTTTAACGTCAGAAACACTCGAGGGAAAGCAGTTCCAAAGAACAATTGTAGAAGCGCATTACTGTATTGTATTGGAGCCTGGTTATTCGTAAGTGGAGCATGTTACACCTGAAAGTGGATGTAGTCTTCATGTATCGAAAAGCATTTACAAATACGTAACAAGTACTTTTTTGGATGATTTTAGCAAGCTCACAGTTGTCGGGTGTGACGGCACTGTGGTGAACACAGGAATGTTTACTGGTGTAATTCGCAGGCTTGAAATGAAACTAAAGAGACCACTCCAATGGATTGTCTGCTTACTTCATTTTAATGAGTTGCCATTACAACACTTATTCCAGTCAATAGACAGCAAGTCTTCTGGCCCTTCATCTTACACTGGAAACATTGGACGAAAACTTAAACGATGTGAAAAACTTTCAGTCGTTGCTTTTAATAATATTAAATGCGAGTTGCCACACATTGATAGTAGATTACTCAGTTCAGATCAGGAATACTTATTCGACATTTGCACTGCTATTAGTTCTGGCATTTGTTGTTTAGATCTAGCTAACCGAGAACCAGAAACGTTGAATTTGGCCCCCTGGCTAACAACTGCAAATCGAATACTGAGGTTATATATATCTACATCAGACCCATCAAATGAGCTACTAACTTTAGTTGAATTCATTCTAAGAGTCTACGAACCCTCATGGTTCCGAATTAAGATTAATCATTCCATAAAAGACGGTCCTAGACATCTGTGGCATTTCATAAGCTCATCTCGGCACTTGCCTAAGAAGTATTGTGACGTAATCGATCCAGTTATTTCTCGAAACGCTTATTTTGCTGCTCCAGAAAACATGCTTTTGGCCATGTTAACTCACGAAAGATGTCATATCAGAATCATTGCAGCTCGAAGAAGAATAAAGGCAAGAGAAATTAACCGAGGTGTGCGCAGATTCGTTATTCCTGAAATCAATTTTGAAGCTGAAGACTACATTGATCTCATTGACTAGAAAAATTGTTTTGTGATATCGCCGCCAGTTCTCCGAGAGATAAGTTCTCAAGATCTTTTGAAAATGACAGAGGACGGTATGCCGAAGGCCTGCTGGCACTTCATACAATTTCCTTCACATACACAAGCATTCAAGCGAATTGTGAAACTTGTCACGGCAGCCTCCGAGAAAACAGTTGGGCCTGAAAACAGGGATAAATTCGTAAGAGCTACTCTAGAATCCAGAAAACACATGTCGAAATTCGAGACAAAAAGGATTACAAGTAGTAATGCTATCGTCAATTGTATATTTGAAAGGCAATAAAATTTCTGATCCCTTTAAAATGAGGTAAGTGTGATGTGGATTTTTATATTTATTTTTTTGAAATTTAGCCTTTTATTTTCCAAAATTTGGTGTTGCTGAGATAGCAGAAGATATTAACCTATAATTATAAAAAAAATTATAGTTGTTGTTGACAAAAATCGTAACTAGTAAGCACCATCCTTAAACTTACAGAGAAATCTGGAATTTTTTATGAATTTTTGAATTTTAATCACTTTTAGCCCAAATTTCGGAACTTTCGAGCTATTGAGGCGACAGAAGATATTTACCCAGAGTTTTAAAATTTCACACACGTATTAGTGATGGGTGTGCGCAAATTTTCCGCACTACCGCTAAAAGATTTGAAAAATTTCGCTTTTTTCGATACGCCCTAATGGGTTGTACAAAGGCTCCATTTCAATACAATTTATATTTTTAATTTTCAAATTACAGTTTCGAAGAAATTAATTAAACGTGTAAAAGTGGATGGAAATCGCACTACAACACGGAATGAAATAAATGAAAAATATTGATCAAATAGGTGAATTTAATTTGGAATTGTAAAAAAAAGTTAATCAAACAAATTCTAGAAAAATTCGTCTTTGTAAAATCCTGGTAGATTATTGCTATCACACAAAATTACCTACGTGAAACATTGCAATTTTTATAATTGAGACAATGTCAGGGACATATAAGAAACATGCACTTACACTCCCTCCTGCCTTTCGATAAATAAAGTAACGTGTAAGAAGTAGTTCACAAGAACCAAATATATAAGTAGTAAATTATCAACTCGAGCAAAAAATTATATACAGCTATTAACTTACATCAAATTAGGAAGTCAAATTCCCATTTTCGAAAAATCTAAGATTAAACAAATACTTTTGTCTTCTTATACCTCCCTGTTAGCGATCTGCATCTCCCTGCAAATAATCCTGCCGGCACTCATGGACAATATAATTGCATTTCAAAATACAATAATTATTAAAAACGTTCATTTTCCTTACCAAAAAAGAAAAGGGGATTTTACTTTCTCTTGAAATGTATATTAATAGTAAAACTTAATTTTTGTTAGCAATTTAACATAGGAATTTACTTCCTAAAAATAGTTACTTCGTGTACATAGTTTTTACCAAAACTGCTGGATTGAATTTCATGATTTTTTTTTTAGGTTTTTCAGCAATAATTTCTGCAATTATTACTCGTTTTATTAATAATAATCATTTGTTCCAGAAGGAAAGTATAATGCTAATTTTCTCTAAGCAGGACTAAAAATGAAATGTAATGTTAAAACTTTAATAAATAAATGCTACGTAAGGTATTGAAGATATATTTATTGCCTGTTTCTCACGCACTAACTTCAGCTCTACATACTTCACTAAAAACTGTCCTGTTCTATCAATATCTTTTACTTTTTTAACATGAGCCCGTGCATCTAATTATAAGTGATGCCAACATTCTACCATCCTGGCATACAATCGTCCTCGATTTAGAGGAATAACTAATACTAATAATGTAATATACAACTGAAAACTTAAAGTTTGAAAGCTAGCCTAAGTACATAAACACTGAATAATAACAATCATAAAATTAGAGTTTAAAGTTCTTGGGGGTTTAAGTCTCTCAATTTTAGTTCGGATACCGAACAGGAACTCTTCGGGTGCGTCTAGGATTTCTCCTGGGTGGCGATTCCATGTCCTGGTCATCCAAATCCTCGTCTTCCTCGCTCTCACATTGCCACGCCTTCAACTGACTAACATGAGCGGTGGTGGAGTAGAAACGTCCCTTTTCTTTAGGTTCGAGTTGAGAAATTCTGTAAGTGTCGCTTGGGAGTACCTCCGTCACTACTAATGGACCACGATATTTTAGCTGAGTTTTAGTTGGTTCTCCCGTTGGTCTCGGTGATCTTCTGACCACGACTATTTCTCCTTGATCAAACTTCATAGTTTTGCACTTTTTTCTGTCGTAATATTTCTTTGCTTTTTCCTGTTTATCTTCGATTGTTTTTCTTGCTTCAGCTTGAACCATTTCTGGATCTTTCCAAACATCAGCATCATCATCGGCCAAAATTCGTAGTATTCCGTCATTGAATCTTGGGGAATAACCATGCAGCATTTCAAATGGCGTTTTGTCTGTTGTGTTGTTTACCATATTGTTCAAATTTCTTTCGCATTGCTTAATTCTTTTATCCCAATATTTGTGTCCAGGGTGTGACATGTTCGTCATAATTACAGGTAACACAGTCCTATTTACTCTTTCAACCATTCCATTTCCTTGCGGTCGTTGGGCAGAAGTCAAAGTCTGCTGAATTCCTTTTATTCTGCCGTACTCTTCGAATGCATGGTATGTGAAGCACGAGCCTCTATCACTGATGATCCTTTCAGGAAGCCCGAATTCATCAACAAACACTCCTAAGGCGCTGATAACATTCCTGACTGAAGTATTTTTAGTTGGGAATAGTCTTACGAATCGTGTAAGGTTATCAATTATGATCAGAAAATAACTATTCAATTTAGAACTTTTAACAAACGAACCTAAGTGGTCTAGATGAACTATAGCAAACGGTCTTTTTCCTGGTTTGATGGGGTTCAAAGATCCTTGTTGCTTTCCACTTGGTACTTTATTTACTAGGCACTCGAAACACATTGATATGTGCCGTCTGACATATCTTTTCATAGAAGCGAACCAGTAAAGTTCCTTGATTTTGGCTGTCGTTTGGCTGTCGTTTGGCTGTCGTCAACAGAAAAGTGTCCCATAAAATCATGAAACCTGACGACTAAACTTTTTCTCATACTTTTATTAACCAAGTACAGTAACTTCTTTTCTTCTTTATGTTGAATTATTCGATATAATCTCTTTTGCTTGTAGTCAAAGTCTTTTATTTTCTGTTTCTCCTCGTTGGTTCTCTAATGAGGATCTTTTTCAAATATCTTAATGAGTTGCTTCAGTTCTTGATCAGAGTGTTACATTATTAAGACTTTTTCATCCTCCGTAAATGTTTGATAAATATCTAAGTTGTTTTCGACTACTGTATCTAACGTGTCGCCTTCTTGTAAAACAGGAGAACGACTTAAAGCATCTACGTGACCCATCTTCGTTCCAGGTCTAAACTTCACGTCAAAGTTGTGTTCTTGTATCAAGTTACTCCATCTAGCAATTTGAGGGTTCTGCGTCTTCTTAGTATTTAGGTAAACAAGAGCCTGACAATCTGTAACAACGGTGAACTCTATACCAATCAGGAATTGGCGTAGTCTGTCTAGAATTCAAACAATGGCCATCAATTCTAATTTGCTGGAATGATATTTTGATTCAGCTCCTGTCGTTTTCTTACTAACACAATATACTAAATGAAGTTTTCCATCTTCACCTTGTTGGAGTAGCATACCAGCAATACCGCCAGAACTTGCATCAGTATGTACCTCTGTTTTGGCGTCAGGGTGATAACAATGCCAAAATAGGTTCTTCTGTCAGATTATCCCTTAACTTCTCAAACGCCTTCTGTTGTTCTTCATTCCACTGGAATTTAGTATCCTTACGTGTAAGTCGACTCAGTGGTTCAGCATGTGTAGCATACTTTGGTATGAAACGTCTGAAAAAACTGGTGAAGCGTAGAAACCTTCTAACTTCGTGCACATTACCTGGTGTTGGAAATTCAGCAATAACCTTTATTTTCCTTCGACCTGGTTTAATTCCATTCTCGTTAACCACGAATCCTAGGAACTCGATTTCTTTCATACCGAATTCACATTTTGGTAACTTTAATGCTAGTTTGGCTGACTTCAGAGGATCCAAAACTTGCTTCAATTTATCCATCATCTCCGACCAATTTTTCGCAGGTATGAGAATATCGTCCAGATAACATAACACTGTATTGTTCAGCAGTAGTTCCAATACTACATGCATCATGCGCTGAAATTCCGAAGGAGCGTTAGTCAACCCAAAAATCATTCTTTCAAACTGTCCAGTCTCATAGGGAGTTATGAAAGCCGTCTTCTGTTTAGCGTCTTCACTTAACGGAATCTGTAAATATCCATGGGCCAAATATAAAGTTGTAAACATTGAACAGTTGCTTAAGGACTCTAACAGATCATCTACCCTTGGTAATGGATATTTATCTTTTATCGTTTGCAAGTTTAACTTTCGATAGTCAACTACTAAGCGGTGTTCTCCCGTCTTCTTCTTTACAATCATCACTGGACTTGCATAAGGAGAATTTGTTTCAGTAACGATTCCGTTATCTTTCCATTCTTTCACGATTTCCTTTATTATTGATCGTTCTTCGGCATATGTTCTGTATGGACGCATGGAAACTGGTTTGCTGCCTTCTACCTCTTTAATTTCTATCGTTATCAAGTCAGTACACCCAAGCTCGCTCAAGTTTAGAGCAAAGCAATCTCTATATTCGTTTAGAAGATGAACTAACTCTTGCTTCTCATTATAAGTAACATCTTCGTCAGTTTTTATGTCTTCACAATTGATTGGAAGTTTCATTTCAGGAACTTCGTTTGAAGTTTTTAAAATTTGACTGTCGAAAATTTCGAAATTGTCTGATTCTGAAGCTTCACTAACCAGGATCGAAACGACACATTCTTCATTTCCTAAACAATCATTGCTTGGAAGCAATTCTACTGCGTCACCTCTACCAACACATTGGTTTTCCGTTAAGGTAATACTTTGATTTTGACTATTTGTAATAGGTATTTTTGCTTGTCCTTTATTAACCACTTCTAATAAACAACCTATCTCTTTATTTCCCTTAAACATGACTAATCCGTCATACAGACTTTCAGTCCTACTTTGAATCAGATTAACCGTATTTTTCTCAAGTACAGTAGCTTGCACTGATTTTAGCATTATACGTGTGTTATCCAAACTTAGCTGCAGTTTATTGAATGGTGCTTCATCGATATGCAATTCGTTACCCATTCTGGCATAAGCTATATGAGGCATATCTAACCATGTTCTACCAATTAACAAATCCACTGGTTGATTTTCATCGCCTATAATGAGAACTGTTAAGTCCTTTCCTAAGACGGTATCGATTTCGATATCAACTACTGCTTTTCCAAGAGTTTTAGCAGCTGGTGTAATTTGGTTGCCAAATCCGTAAACTTCATTTATTTCAGGAATAACTTCAATGTTTAACTTCTTTGTGACTGATTCTTTCATCCTGAGCTTCCTGTGTCAATTAATGCACTCGTCCAGTTTTCATTGTTAAGCTTGGCCGTTTTGAGGTAGAGAAATGAATTTGAACAATCTCTAATCTTCGTAGTTAAATTGGTATGGTTATTTCTAGAATTCTGCATCTTCTCGAGACAACCTTCGAATAATGTCCATAATCATTGCAATTGAAGCATTTGGGCTC
This sequence comes from Linyphia triangularis, assembly GCA_963978545.1. Taxonomy (NCBI): domain Eukaryota; kingdom Metazoa; phylum Arthropoda; class Arachnida; order Araneae; family Linyphiidae; genus Linyphia; species Linyphia triangularis. The sequence goes on from OZ021725.1 coordinate 36,740,126, forward strand.
ACTTTTCTCGTTACGTAAAGGTTTCCGGTAACCTTGAGTCTTGCTATTTTGTGTTGATTATATAAAGTGGTGTATAAAGTGGTGAAATCGAGGATAAACGTGAAAGGGAACTCACTACTTCTAATTGACTGAAACCTGGTTGTACCTCGGACAATGTCAGGCTGCAGCTATTTGACTACAGGAAACGTCAAGACATTTATATAGTATAATAACAAACCTTTCAATAATTTTCCAATGATTTTTTTTGTTGCAATAAATACGACATTGCCTTCCAATTTATGTGACATGCATTATTTCGGTAATACATTTATAGTGGTCTCGTGTACAAATGACAGATACAACACCTAGGCACTAGTGGTTACTTTTGCTTAGGGGTTAGCGCACATGTCTTCTGATCTAGGACTCCCGTGTTCTACTCTCCATTACCGCACACCGTTACACATTTTTAATAAATGAAGTACTATATAACATCATTTATAGAGTTCTATTTGACATTAATTGCAATAATTTGGCAAAATATAATAAAAATATTTTTCAACAGAGTTGTACTCTACTTCCATTTCACTCAACTTCGCGTTCGTAATAAGTAAAAATAAACCTCGTTGAATAATCTTATAAAATGCATTTTTTATTTTTATCTTAACAAAAAATAAGCAAGTTTTATTCGAAATTGAAACTTCTCGCCAGGTATGTATTTGATAAAAGAGATCTCCTTTTTCGGATGTTAAAATTTAGATGTTTTGAAATTTTCTGTAAGACTTTCAATTCATATGACGTACAATACACACTTTATATAAATGACGTTTAATGGGCATATCATGGTTTTTGAGGCGTTACCTGACGTACTAAAAATATGTCACCTACTGTAACACATCAAAGTTATCTATTAATTGGAAGAATAAGTACTTATTGTCAGTTTCTTCCTGAGAATATAGTGTGTACTTATCAGTGACTGAATTTAAAAACTTACGACAGTCGACTTGACGATTTATACAATTAAATGTACTGATTTGAAATTAAAGTTAAACTATTCATTCTGTAGAGAATTTGTGGAAATCAATACTTGTGCAATAGTACGGGGTACGGGAGATATGTTCATATTTAATTTTATTTAGAAGCTGTCATTGACGATATCAACTTAAGTGTTCCTGCAAAAAAAAAGGATATACTTACTTCAATTTAAAATTGCCGACCGCCAATTTGAGCTGAATTGTGATCGGGATTTTTTAATACTATCGACGATTTTAATTATTTATATTTTTTTCTTTCTATTCAATATGTTTTAAAACATCCATCATTTGGCACTTTTAAAGGAATTGATAAAATTTTGGAAATTTGCCGAGTGCCGTCTCTCTTTTCTAAAAACTTTGGCGGGTGAGATAATGAAGATATCTATGGTTTGTATTCTCAAGATACCTATTATATTTGCGTATGCAGTCCAACAATGTAGGCGGTGGAAAAGACAGCGACTCCCTTATAATAGATTTTTAGTGTAAAAATGCCGATTCGTGAAACTCGGGTCGGTATTCTTAATATTTCAGTTCGACATTTTTTTGTTTTATTATTATTCAGTTCGATTTTATTGCGGATCGACTTTAAAAATTGGGCACGATAAAATTTCGAAAATTTGTCGACTGTTCAACTTTCTAAAACTTTGGGGGGGGGGGGGGCGAGACGCCCCCTACGCCCCCCGTTCGCGTCGTCCCTGCACATGGTAAGCATGCATTTTCACTGCTTTTGATTAACGTCCAATTCATCAAAGTTTATTGATGTCCTTGATTCTTTGAGGCGTTTTTCAAAAGGTGTCAATCAGGAATAAAAGCTTCACCCCAGTAAAAACACGGACGATGGCCGCTTCACGGCTAGTTGCCGGCAGTACTGGGTGGGTGATGGCCACGTAATGCCATCAATGGCACATTCGCGGTTCGTTACTGGGATACCAACAGTTTATTTTTTCTAGGCTTGTCCGTTGATGGCCATCCAGCACTTTAGTAATATAACTGGTGGCAACGGTTACGTCATCGTATCGTGCCTTCTGCGCATGCGCATGATTGTTTTGAATTTTCGTAAACACGACTTTTTTTTCACTTGATTTTCTAGTAGCCATTGCATGCAGACAAAATTGCTGCGTTTGTGATATCTTCTGGTTTGGTTGTTGTTTTCTTTTTTTTTCACTTGATTTTCTAGTAGCCATTGCATGCAGACAAAATTGCTGCGTTTGTGATATCTTCTGGTTTGGTTTGGTTGTTGTTTTATGGCGCAAAGGCAACACAAGAGCCAGTGATATCTTCTGCGTCATTATTTTTCTTTTATTTCATTGAAAACATGAACATCGAAAGATTGTTTTTATTTCATTGAAGTAAAGGATCGGGAAATATTCATCATGGAAGGAAATTCGACGTGTAAGTAATACATTTTTTTTATATTTTTCCTTATGTTGTATTCAATTGTATTTTACATAGTTATACGATATGTCGTATATACATGAGGACAACATTTATGCACGACATAATGTATATGTGGTTCAGTATGCATCGTGTTGAACGAACATTAACTAATATTCTAGCCTTCAACTGCTGTATGCGGTCTGACAGACCGCGAGTCATTTTTTGTGGAATGCTTCCATCCCCTAAAATATTTCATCTTTGATTTTAAAATTATTTTCCCGATACTATGTTTCTTAAATTTTAATCTGATGTTCATTAAATTGTTTGGCGCTGTAGAGACCACATGTTGCCCTTGCGCCAAAACTATCAAACTACCCAACCACAGCAGTTAAGGGCTAGTTTTGTTTAGAATGTTTTGATATATTTAATGTAAGTGTATAGGTGCATAACCCAAACCACGATTCCTTCCGAATACTAGCTTTTAATTCTTTCCCTCCTTCGTGTTACTTATTTCCTATGTATAACGATTTTTGTACTGCAGATTAGAGCCAAAGATATTTAAAGTAATGTATATAGTCCTTGTTTAAATGATTTGAATGTTATTAGTCTGATATTTGGTTTTGTTTATACGCTTAACGACTTATTTTTGGACATAATAACGGGTAATCAGGCCGGGAACTACAGCTTAATGTGGATTCCGAACCACAACGAACATCCATGCTTTATTCAGGATTCGATCCCGGCAGCTTTGGCATGCGAGGCCAGAGCGCTAACCACACAGCCACCAGGTCTACGTTGTTAGTTTGGATTAGTTTGGTTTTCAATTTGGAAGTTTTTATCTTGTATCCATCTAATGGAACAGTTTCGAAGTTGCTTACTAAAGAGTAAGAACTAATGTTACAGACCGCCGAAGCAAGATACTTTTGTCCATCGGTTAGCTGTGGGGATAGCGCTCTCGCCTCGCATGGTAAAGGTGCCGGGTTCGAATCCCGGGTTAGGCATGGATGTTTATTGTGATTCGGAATCCACGTTAAGCTGTAGGTCCCGGTCTGATTAGCCTGTCACTGTGCATAAAAATAGGGCGTTGAGCGTACAAGCCAACCAACTAATGTTACAGAATAATTCCTGTAATAAAATATTACTGATTTTTGGACAAAATCCATTATGATGTATGCTTATAATAATTTTAGGGGATGTTTCACTACTTGTTTAACATTTGAAGCTAGCAACTTAGTGGAAGGAATTTCGTTAGAGTAAACAAAAACTAGATAGGTATGTTTGTAAGGTGTCGAAAGACATTGCTTGGTGAAGTTACTCAAAAGTGAAAAAATTATTAATATTTGTATGTATAGGAATGATTTTTTTTCAAAGTTTTAATTATAGCAGAGAATTGAATAACAAATGGGGAAATAACTGGTTGCTTGTTTTTAGATTATCTGGCGTAGTCAGCAACACGAGGGCTATATTGCGCCAAAACATTCGTCATTTGACAAGCCAACATATATTTATAGACATCCATGCCTTACACGAGACTCGAACCCGCAATCTCGTTGTCTAGAAGCTAGTATGCTAACCACTATACCATTTGGTTGGCGGAAATATAACTGGAAAAGGTATATTTCTCTATTATAGTAACTTCGTCAGGGGGTGACTACTATAATCAACGCCAAAATACGAGAATTTCTCTGTATATGTCATGGCAAAACTTAGTTGGTTTTAACTTAAATTTGTTTACAGATGTCATTTTTTTTTAAATTTGAATTTAAATTCATTTGGCATGTGTTTCAAATGCTATAATGCAAAAGCATAATAATTAGTGGTGCTATTAAAACACCTAATGAAATAACTGTGAAGCTGATAAAATAGTTCCAAGTTCCTGACTTTCCTTACAAGTCATTTCGTTAATTGAATTAAATAAAAAGTTAATATTTTCAAAACTCATTTTAAGTAAGCAAAATTATATTGCAGAATCAATATATGTTTTATATTTTCAAAGCATTAGTGGAGTTGCACTTTGTTTTCCAAAGGGTATTTTATTACCTATTTGGTAAAATTAAAATCCAACCTACTTAAATCAGTGGAAACTTTTCCATTATTCTTCCATTCGTGCCCCTTCCGAACCAACACTTCAAGTCCAAAAAAAAAAAAGCGCGAAAATTAGTGGATCGTTCTTGTCTTTCTTCCCCCTCCTCTCCTTGCCTTCCCTCAGCGTAATTTGCTGCAAAACGCGCTTTTCAAATCATTCAGAAAAAAAGTTTTAGACTTTCTGACAACTGTTCTTTTCAGCTACGCTATTTGGACGCTATTTTTTAAATGCATACAGATCATTGACATCTTTGAACTTGGTTCTCTTGTCAACTTGCTTTCCGGGAGTTCCGGACCTTTCATTAGGAACATTAAGATTAAAAATCAAGCTAAACATTAATTATTGCATTACATGAATGTATTTTATCCTAGTGGGCTCCCTGCCCTGTATGTAGCTTCACAAATATGAGTATATTTTAAAGCTACTAAGTTTGAAAAAGCTGGTATTTTCAATCAGCACAAAATTTGAAATAGAAAGTTTTAAATGAATTACCTGAGATACATGTTTTAAATACAGAGTTAAATCTCATACAAATCTGTTTTCTTCAAAAGAAATTGATAATAATTGCATGATTTGATTTTGTAAAAGAACTTTTGACTTGGAGAAGTCATTGATACTCTGTTTCTTTTATGCAAACTTACTATTGAATGTTTAAATTAATAACATTTGTGAAATCGCTATCATGAGTATGTACTTAATATAATAGTATATTTCTATTTCAGCTGCTATCAGCCAAACACAAGCTACGATTGGTTGGTTAGTTTATACGCTCAACGACCTATTTTTCTGCACAATGACAACTAATCAGGCCGGGACCTACAGCTTTACTTGGATTCCTAACCACAACGAACATCCATGCCTAATCCAGGATTCGAACCCGGCAGCTTTGGCATGCGTGGCCAGAGCGCTAATCGTACAGTCATCAGATGGGCCACAAGCTACATAAATGACTAAACAGGCTGAGATGGAAGAGATACCTACTTAAAAGTGGTGGCTTAGAACAGCGCTTGACAGGAACGGGAGAAGGTCACTGTGGCAACAAATCGAATAAATGACATTTTACCCTAATTTATAATAAATAACAATAAATTTAATCCACGAATTGAGAGCAAAGTGTCCTTGTTTTGTCTTTATTTTACAATTGCTGTTTTGTTAAGGTTCTTTCAATAATTATTGAAATAATGGGATTTGCGTGGGAGATTATGTTGAGATATAACATGATGTAAATTACTTGTAATTCTGACCAAAATTCATGATATAAGTTATTAATAATTGTATCACTACACATTTTCTACCCTTGATGTTTTGAATTATACTTTACAAATTTGGATAATCTTTATGCAGGAGAACTTCTGAAAAAATTAAGTGGAGGCTGAACATAAATTGGAAAATTATTTGGTTGCAAAAAAAACCTTATAGATAGTGCTTGAAAAGAATAGTGTAGAAGTAAATGGAAGATATTTAAACATTGTGTGTGTTTTTTTAAAGAATTGACAAGTTTCTTCCAATAATTTCAGCAATTAATGTAATTTGAATTGTAGATCAATATAATGCAAATTTTCTAGTTTCATAATTCTATTATTCAAGATAATTATTATAAGTTACTGGTAAAAATAAAAGTTACAAAAAATCTTATAATCCATGCCACTTATTTAATTTGGATTATATATTTTAACTTTCTGTAATGAGATTTTTTGTGTTGTGTTAACTAAATCTCTTAATGCTTATCTTTTTCAAGCCCAATTGATGTTCACTTATAATTTAGTGCATTTTGCATGAGCATCATCTTTTTGTTCCCATGTGGATAAAAGTAGGGAACAAAAAGATGATGCTCATGCAAAATGCACTAAATGGGAAGTGAATATCAATTAAGCTTAAAAAGCAGCCTGTGGAAAGCGAACCATTATTAGTTTGTCGTGGGACTGCTAATTTCAAATTAATAATATAATGCGAATCTTTAGTTGCTCGTTGTAGTGTTGTAAAGGGCAATCGACATTATAAGGCGAACTTTCGTCGAGTCGATGTGGGATTACGGACGGCAGCCAGAAAACTGATATTGGGGCACTGTTGGGCCGTTGAAGGCAACAGCAATGTTTATGTTTTGGCTAAGCGGCGGCTCAGACAAAATGTTCTTCCACTTAAGGCTGTCAGTTGATGCAGGGGAAGCAGTGGGTAAGTGAAGGCTGGCCATTAAGGCTGACCAGACATCAGCGGCCAATTTCCGGCCCTTACTGCTGGCCCAAGTGTAGGCCAGAAGGTCACTTTTATGCACTGAAAAGTAAAGGCCATCCGCTAATGGTCCAGCAGTTTAGGTGATGGCCACAGTCAGTCGTCCACTGCTGGCCCAGATGATTTTTTTTTTACTGGGACATCATGACTGGTACGCTTTTAGAATAAATTAAAACTTGTGCTGATTCGCCACATTCACTTGTCCCTATGTTATCTTTGGAGGAAGAAAGAACCCATAGGCGCCGCCGGGAACGTGGGAAGACCTGTGTGGTTCTGTCTGATGTTGATAGGCTGTGTGCCGAATTGGTTCTTAATGAACTTTATCTCCTTAGATCATTAATTTTTCGTCCTGTTATTAAATGTATTTGTCTACCCTACCTCATGGACTATTTTTTATGGTAAAGAACAACATATTTCTAATTAAATTCTTGCAAGTTGTAGAACAACGATAATATCTTTAATTTGACAGTCGCATCATACGTTTTTATATTTTGTTTGAATTTGTGAAACCTATTCCGGTAGCCTATTTCTGCTACAATGACCTCTGGTCAAACAACGAAGTGAATATCTGAGTGAGCAAGCACCTCGCACTTTAATCCCAACACAACAGCAATAGGATATAGAGGTTACAAGGGATTTATGTTCACATGCCTTCATTAATATACACACCGTTATTCTGTGAGGCCAGACCGAACTTGTGAGTCTTCCATCACGGACTCGAAGTTACAATTCATTAGGCTACCGGGACCCCTTATTTTGTTTTGTATATTAATGCGATAGTCATGATATGAGAAAATGCAACAGTCCAAAATCTCGACGTAAGTTAAGAAAACATAATTTAATTATAGAAGAATGAATACAATACAAATAACTTCAGCATATTCAATAATATGTTCCCGAATTTTTTTCATAACTATAAAAAAATCAAGCTTTCTTAGAAATAAAGCCAAAATATATATATCAATAAGTTAAATGAAATATAAATATTAGAAAAAGGTCAATATCATCTGACTCCACCATGTAGTGGCGCGGAATAGGAGGAAAGCAATAATGTTAGTTAAAATGTTGCAATGCGCCTGCCCCTCCTTATACTTATAGTTCTTTTTAACACCCAATCATCATCAATGCCACCATTTTTTGTTTTAAGAATGTAGAAGAAAAAAACATTAAGTTTCAACGGCCATGTATTTTCTTCTAAATTCTAGGCGCTTCAATTAAGCTGACACAGAATTAAGTGCATTTTATGAATTCAAAGATATTAAAACTGCAAATAAACATCTTACTTTGATTTAGCAATCAGTGAGAAAACTTGATTTTTTTTAACAGTAAAAATAATAATAAAAGAAAAGCCAAATGGGTTTCATTCGCGTTGTTTATCTACTACAACAACACAAAGCTATCGTTGGGAACATAGCAGCCAGATCCAAAGAACTGACCATTGGATCTTCCTCTCTCCTATCGGTTCTGTATCCGAGGGAAGAAGTTCTGGGTTGAGACGATCGTTAATCATGTAGTTGGGGAGGATTTTTCGATACGCTCCATTTAACCTCATTAGAACACTGGTCATGTAGAGATGCGTTTTGTATACATCCCCTCTTCCTCCGATCGCTCCAGAAATGTGTTCCAACTTCAGGCTAGTTGCGACACAGGTTAATATATTATTGAAATGAAATTTGGCACACTGTCAAGATAGACCAAAACGAAAGGAATGAAGGGGTGAGAGTTAAAATCAGATGAAATTTCATTTTTGACACCTTACATAGACCATCCTAATATATAGTTATAATTAGTCAATTAAAAGACACAACACTCAGTTATCCTACATATCATTACGTACTTTGATTCAGCGTAAGATCTCAACGAGGGATTTCAAACTCGAACATAAATTTATATTTTAAACAATTAATAATTTGCTTTAAAAATTGAAGTTATATATTTTCGATTAATTTGTTTTCAATGATAATTAAGACGGTAAAGGAAGTTTAATTTCACCAACAAATAGAAGGTCACTTTTTCTTTAATAGCACAATTTAATAAGTTAAATTCTTAACTGATAAGTTGTCTTTGTAAAAAAAAGGCGCTTCCTTTAAGTATGTTAATTAACAGTATTTTTAAACTTCAAATATTGTGTTTATTGATGGACAACCCAACTACGGATACGGACGATGAAGCTTCGTGTTTTTAAGACAACTGTATTTTAATGTTTCATAATGTGCAGTTTTGTTGCGTTTTAAAATTCGATTTATTTGACAGACCAATTGAAAGAATTTCTTACAATATCTGTTCAGAACAAGTATCATTTTGTAAAAAGTGTATGCTTTCTCTCAAATGATTTTTACCAAAATTGTCTTACAAAAATAAATCAGTAGACAGATAGTATTGCGTTGATTGTCAGAGAGTTTTTCGGATTTTCTCCTTCTTGATGCGTAAATGCGTGACATTTTCCTCTTCAAAGACCAGGGGTGAAAACAGTCAAAATGTCAAAAAGAGGAAAACATTCATAGCTTTGTTTTCAACTACAAAAATAGTTGAATAAAAATATAATGGTGTACTAATGTGTGCACAGAACAATGGTGGAGTTAGGATTTTTTTTTTTTAGGGGCTACAGGTAAATTTAGTTTGATAAAGGCCTATAAAGTCTAATTAAAAAAAAAAAAATGTAGAACAAGCAGAACTTTTCAGAGTAAAAAAAAGCGGAAACCCCTGAAAGACACACCATTTCCAGACTGTGTACAGTTCACGTTGTTTTGGCGCATCAATGGCCTAGTGTAGTTTTTGCGCTTGATAACGTCTAAATTTATTATTGGATTCTACATAGATGCCTTAAAAGGGATTAAATATTCTTAGCCGACACAACTTTGAATTTGTATTTTCCGATATTAATTTTGTTAACGCTTTAATTCTATCAGTAAACACTTACATAAACATTATATGGTAAAGAATACTCTAAAATAATATTAAAAGAAATCAACTCATGAGGCCCTCTAAAAGGGAGGTTTTTTTTCCGCAACGATTACCAAAATATTTATCAAAATCAATAAATTTATTTTGCTTTTCTCTGGAAAAAGCAATTTGATCTTATAAATATAATATATAAGAAGGGTGAAAAATAAAAATAACGAAAGTTTATATTTTCCATAAGTTCAGCTACACAATTCAATATTTGATTTTTCATTTTTAGTAATCCATAATTGATAAGGTTTAATTTCGGATCCATAATTGATAAGGATGTTATTAATCGCAGGAATAATTCTTTTGAAGCTCTTAACTGCTGACTACGAAAGTTAGAATCTTTTTCTAATGTAACCTTCCATTTTAATGTAATCAGGGTTTCCACGGTCATTGAAAGTTATTAAAAGTGCTTAATATTTTTGAACTTGTTTTCAAGGCCTTGAAAGTACTTGAAAATGCTTTGAGGTGCTTAAAAGTTCTTGGAAATTCTTAGAGGTCCTTATAAGTCCTTAATTTTTGCGGCTGTTGTGCCAACCGCAAATTTTATAATAATACTACTCAGACTTGCTATCCCCGCGTGACAACCACTTGTCCGCACTGTTATCAGAATTCTGTGACATATTTTATTACTCATGCGCCGACTTGTAAATTTTTTGGTATAATATATTCTATTAAAAATTCATGTATAGACATGATGCCCGAAAAAAAAATTTCAAAGGTCATTAAAAACATTATTTAGGTCCATAAAAGTCATTGAAAAGCCAGTGATTTTTATTCTGTGATTTGAGTGTGAACCCTGGTAATATCAAATCCAGTAACATTTTCAGCCTAAAGTTCTTTAATTTACGCAAACAGCTTGCTCTCTCTTTAACCCTTTCTTCTCTCTATCGGATTCAAAAGAAAAGGTAAACCAAAGAAAATTCCATTCTTCTATATGGTGTTTACCCTTTAACACCATTCGGGACCAGGGGGTAAGGATATTTATTTTAAGATTAACGATTCCGTTTTCTCACCAGCAGTTATTTGAAGCGTGAATTTCCTCAACAAAAGGATTTTAGATTTTTAGGTGTGTTGACTGGAGTAATGACTTGCGCTTGACATTGAATTATGAAAGGTTTTTTTTTTTTTTTTTTTTTTTTTTTTTTTTTTTTTTTTTTTTGTTGTTGTCCAAAGCAAAATACTATTGTAAGTTGTCCACTTTGGATCATTTATAAATTATTTAATTATTTTTAATTATTTATTGATAGCCTTTTAAATACTCGTGCTAACAATATTTTAAGAAATTAACATGAGAAATTAATAACTTAAAAAAGAAACAATTTCATATTACGATTTTATGAAATAATTTAGATTTATGAAAACAGTAATTTGACTTTTTAAGCCTGCCTGAATTGAAGTAGAGACGCATTTTCATATAAATTCTTGTGCCAAATACAAAAATATTTTGTATTTTTAATAGTATCTCATATTGTTCCAAATTTAATGAAACCAACGCATTTTGTTACAAATTGAATTAAACTAATTTTATATATTAGATCGCATAAAGTTAAGTATGGAAAGGAGGGGGGGGGGTAGACGATAAATCAACATTCTCTCTTAATGTGTAGCCATGTACCAACTTTTTGTAGACTTCTTAAGGACGTAAAAAAATTAAACTATTTTAAATGATTCTACACATCATTTTAAAGAATTATTTAATTTCCATTAATTTTAAACACAAAAACTATCTTACTTTTTATTCAATATATAATAATCATTCTTTAAATTTTAAATAAACTCATTGTTAACTCATTTCATTGACTCTAAATAATGTAAAACAGAATATAATAAACAAGTGTTTTTTAAAGGAGCATATTCAAGAAAAACAATAAAAGTTGTATTTAAAGTAATCAGAATAATTAGTAGAAATACAAAAGTCCAATAATATTACCTTCTAGGTAAAAACAGTTATGACACTAAGCTCAAAGTTTAAACCAAAACGCTTTGGAAAATTTTTGATAGTCATAATATAAATAACATCTACTCAAATCAATAGTTAATTTGTTCAAGAATAGAAAAAAGAGCGCAAACTCCCGTATTATAAAGGTCTTTTTCTAAGGTACTTCTTTCTCAAGAAAAAGGAACCCATCTTTAGAAAAAGCACAGTTGTTGCGGAATGTGGTTTATAATCGGAGAAACAGCAAACAAGGTAAAAAGTACCTTAAAAAAAGGCCTTTGTAATATGTGCGTTTCTCAGGCTGTGCACGGGGCATTTTGTACTCTTTCTCTACACTTAAACGACTTAAACTTACAAAGTAATAATGAATTTGTTATTTTTGTTTTCTGTATTTTTAATTGGTGGTCAAATTATATGGCAAAATAATTGTTTTAACTAGATCCCAAATATGAATTTATAGGCAACCAGCTACAATTAGTAACATTAGGGTGAATCATCTTGTAAATGCATATCCATCAAAAAACAATCCTTTATTAATAGTTTCTAGATTGGTGGAAGATTTTGAAATTTCTTTGCTGATATATAGGCAAGAAGGGAGATTTGGAAATTACCAGTTAAAGAACATAAACCTTCCTATTCCGCAAAAGATATTATTAAAAAATAAAATTTTCTAGGAAAAAAAGCCCTTTGCGCTCTTTAAGTAAAAAGCGATTTTGCAACTAACACTTCACAAAAAATCGGTTTTGACTGTAAAAATAATATAACCCATATAAACAAAGTTTTTAATATAAATCCTTTGTATACATAAGCCAATTTTTATATTCATTAACATAGCACCGTTTCTGCTGCCAGCGAGTGCTTGTTTTAAAAATTTAAATTTCGAGGCTAACACCATCTCTATCAGCAAAATATGTGGCAAACTACTTCTCAAAATTTATTCATTCAAAATGAATGTGAATTTATGCACTCAGATCCAAGTATATTTTATTTCTTCTGATCAAAACAATTTTATTATTTATACTAAAATAATTTTGTCAACAGGAAAGAATTTCTTCAATGATTTGTTTAATGCTATTTCAATGCGATTGGATGACGGCAAGTTGGTTTATTAGCATTCCATAAAAATGATCTTTTAGTGACATTGACAGCCTTCAAAATGTGACTGAATGCATTGTCACCGACATCGAATCTATCTGCTAAGTTTCAGCCCGATTTGATGATGTCAAAGAGTCTCACATAATTAGGCCTCCATATATTTGCCTGCCATCGACAAACAAAACACACAAATATACACATAAAGTCGGAAGTTAATACAAGAAATTTAATAAATTAAAACTGCAAACTAAAAGAATGTACGTGTGATGAGAGGTTTGGAATGCAATTTTTACAAATACATGTTTAGAAATGTATGGATGTAATTGTTTCAAAGGTGCGTTGTATATTAAAAGCAAAATTCAAAAGTAACTGCACCCCTTTAATAGAATTAACCGTTTTTTAAAAAGATTTTTCCGTATTAGAAATAACACTTTTGTAATATTTGAAATTAGCTAGTAAATTACTTTTAAGATTGATTTATCAAAGACATTTAAATGATGTGTTGATAAATTATGCTCACTTCCAAAAGAATCGGAATCCAACACCATCAGCATCATTTGAAAGCAGCCATCTGAACTTACCTGGCTATTATTAACTCATCTTATATCTAAACTGTATTCAGAGAATTTAAGTTTGAAACGATCAGAACTACTCAATCTCGTGAAATTATTCGAAATACTGCAAAATATGTTTCTGGTTTTGACGTTAAGTTAAAATAGATCCATTTTTAAATCCCTTATAATAACTTCGAATTTGTGTGTGGATGGTAGGCTGTGTATGTCGATGACGGGCAAATCTGCGTATCATATATTTACATAGGGTAATGAAAGTACAGCATTCGATTAATTTTTTTTTTTTTTTTTTTTTTTTTGATCATCTAGATTTTTTAAAAAAAAGTGGTATAGAAAAAAAAATCCCTGTCTGTCTGCACTTGGTCAGAATAACTCCCGAACAAATTGACCTACACTCTTCAAATTTGGTACATGGGTTGGCGGTGGCCATGGGTCCTGCCATTTAGGTTTTCGTCAAAATCGCGCATGCGCATAAGATTGAAATAATGAAAAATCATGAAAAAATCTCGTTCTTCAATAATTTCTTAAAAACAGCCCTAACTATTTTGATTAAAATCTCTCTGCTAATGCCTCTTACGTGTTCTAAACTTCCCCACCACCTAAATTCCCGTACAAATGCGATTAAAGCGTAAAAAGTTTTTTTTTAAAGGGTGGAAAAGAATAAAAATAATCACGAATTACTTTAACACAGAGTTTTCTGCCCTTGAGCATCACCCACCAACGATTGATTTGTATCTGTTTCCCGCACAAGAAAGGACAATGTAATGTCTATAGAATATCTTAGCCAATTAGGTGGGTTTTTAAATAAGTGAAAATATGAAAATGGTAAATAACATCCCGTATCATATTTTAACGCAATGATCAGTATTATTTAGTGTAATTGAAAAATTGTGTGATGTTCCATACCCCTAGTTAAGGATTAAATTTTGAAAAGTAGTTTGCCGCATATTTTGCTTATAGAAATGTTCTGCGGAGGCCAATTTAACTCACTTGCCATGATCCAATCGATCTGAAACTTGGCAAATAGGATTTGATGCTGATGACATTTGTCACTAACAAATTTTGGGACTGTTATTCTCACTAAAAGATCGCTTTTACAATAACACATGCTTCTATAATCGCTTCGGAATACTAATAAAATCCCATTTTAACCGATCATTTGTTGAAACTATTTCCTGGTGCCAAAATGTTTTAATCAAAATATATATAATAAATGGGTTTTCATTAATTTACAACTGGTACCATTACAATAATTTTGAAAACTTACGTCTTCTTCAATTTTCCACTTATTATGACGCTATCCTTACAAGAACCAAATTGAGACAAAAACTCTTATAGCACTATAAGACAATACAACAAAAATCTCCATTCGCTGATTAGATATGAAGTAGAAGAATATATAATCTAAAACTTTGTCCGAGTCCTGAACGATTAAGTTCAGAAAGCAAAGACTAACTTTAAACTTTTAACATTGCTATCATTGGTCCTTTGTTCTGTGCGTCAAGCAGAGAATCGCCCCGCGCCTTTTCTTTGGTATTGGAACACATTTCTGGAGCGATCGGAGGAAGAGGGGATGTATACAAAACGCATCTCTACATGACCAGGGTTCTAATGAGGTTAAATGAGGCGTATCGATGTCTCCTCCCCAACTACCTGATTAACGATCGTCTCAACCCAGAACTTCTTCGCTCGGATCTGCCTCTGTGATTATAGATAGAAAGGGGAAAGGTTGGTTGGTTGGTTGGTTGTTTTCAGATTATCTGGCGCCGTCAGCAACACGAGGGCTATAATGCGCCGAAACATTCGTCATTAGACAAGCCAACATACATTTACAAACACCCATGCCTAACACGGGACTCGAACCCGCAACCTCGCGGTCTAGAAGCTAGCACGCTAACCACTATACCGTTTGGTCGGCGAAAGGGGAAAGGAGGAACAACATGAGAAACTATTAAAAATACAAAATATTTTTGTATTTGGCACAAGAATTTATATGAAAATGCGTCTCTACTTCAATTCAGGCAGGCTTAAAAAGTCAAATTACTGTTTTCATAAATCTAAATTATTTCATAAAATCGTAATATGAAATTGTTTCTTTTTTAAGTTATTAATTTCTCATGTTAATTTCTTAAAATATTGTTAGCACGAGTATTTAAAAGGCTATCAATAAATAATTAAAAATAATTAAATAATTTATAAATGATCCAAAGTGGACAACTTACAATAGTATTTTGCTTTGGACAACAACAACAACAACAAAAAAAAAAAAAACTTTCATAATTCAATGTCAAGCGCAAGTCATTACTCCAGTCAACACACCTAAAAATCTAAAATCCTTTTGTTGAGGAAATTCACGCTTCAAATAACTGCTGGTGAGAAAACGGAATCGTTAATCTTAAAATAAATATCCTTACCCCCTGGTCCCGAATGGTGTTAAAGGGTAAACACCATATAGAAGAATGGAATTTTCTTTGGTTTACCTTTTCTTTTGAATCCGATAGAGAGAAGAAAGGGTTAAAGAGAGAGCAAGCTGTTTGCGTAAATTAAAGAACTTTAGGCTGAAAATGTTACTGGATTTGATATTACCAGGGTTCACACTCAAATCACAGAATAAAAATCACTGGCTTTTCAATGACTTTTATGGACCTAAATAATGTTTTTAATGACCTTTGAAATTTTTTTTTCGGGCATCATGTCTATATATAAATTTTTAATAGAATATATTATACCAAAAAATTTACAAGTCGGCGCATGAGTAATAAAATATGTCACAGAATTCTGATAACAGTGCGGACAAGTGGTTGTCACGCGGGAATAGCAAGTCTGAGTAGTATTATTATAAAATTTGCGGTTGGCACAACAGCCGCAAAAATTAAGGACTTATAAGGACCTCTAAGAATTTTCAAGAACTTTTAAGCACCTCAAAGCATTTTCAAGTACTTTCAAGGCCTTGAAAACAAGTTCAAAAATATTAAGCACTTTTAATAACTTTCAATGACCGTGGAAACCCTGATTACGTTAAAATGGAAGGTTACATTAGAAAAAGATTCTAACTTTCGTAGTCAGCAGTTAAGAACTTCAAAAGAATTATTCCTGCGATTAATAACATTCTTATCAATTATGGATCCGAAATTAAACCTTATCAATTATGGATTACTAAAAATGAAAAATCAAATATTGAATTGTGTAGCTGAACTTATGGAAAATATAAACTTTCGTTATTTTTATTTTTCACCCTTCTTATATATTATATTTATAAGATCAAATTGCTTTTTCCAGAGAAAAGCAAAATAAATTTATTGATTTTGATAAATATTTTGGTAATCGTTGCGGAAAAAAACCCTCCCTTTTAGAGGGCCTCATGAGTTGATTTCTTTTAATATTATTTTAGAGTATTCTTTACCATATAATGTTTATGTAAGTGTTTACTGATAGAATTAAAGCGTTAACAAAATTAATATCGGAAAATACAAATTCAAAGTTGTGTCGGCTAAGAATATTTAATCCCTTTTAAGGCATCTATGTAGAATCCAATAATAAATTTAGACGTTATCAAGCGCAAAAACTACACTAGGCCATTGATGCGCCAAAACAACGTGAACTGTACACAGTCTGGAAATGGTGTGTCTTTCAGGGGTTTCCGCTTTTTTTTACTCTGAAAAGTTCTGCTTGTTCTACATTTTTTTTTTAATTAGACTTTATAGGCCTTTATCAAACTAAATTTACCTGTAGCCCCTAAAAAAAAATCTTAACTCCACCATTGTTCTGTGCACACATTAGTACACCATTATATTTTTATTCAACTATTTTTGTAGTTGAAAACAAAGCTATGAATGTTTTCCTCTTTTTGACATTTTGACTGTTTTCACCCCTGGTCTTTGAAGAGGAAAATGTCGCGCATTTACGCATCAAGAAGGAGAAAATCCGAAAAACTCTCTGACAATCAACGCAATACTATCTGTCTACTGATTTATTTTTGTAAGACAATTTTGGTAAAAATCATTTGAGAGAAAGCATACACTTTTTACAAAATGATACTTGTTCTGAACAGATATTGTAAGAAATTCTTTCAAATGGTCTGTCAAATAAATCGAATTTTAAAACGCAACAAAACTGTACATTATGAAACATTAAAATACAGTTGTCTTAAAATCACGAAGCTTCATCGTCCGTATCCGTAGTTGGGTTGTCCATCAATAAACACAATATTTGAAGTTTAAAAATACTGTTAATTAACATACTTAAAGGAAGCGCCTTTTTTTTACAAAGACAACTTATCAGTTAAGAATTTAACTTATTAAATTGTGCTATTAAAGAAAAAGTGACCTTCTATTTGTTGGTGAAATTAAACTTCCTTTACCGTCTTAATTATCATTGAAAACAAATTAATCGAAAATATATAACTTCAATTTTTAAAGCAAATTATTAATTGTTTAAAATATAAATTTATGTTCGAGTTTGAAATCCCTCGTTGAGATCTTACGCTGAATCAAAGTACGTAATAATATGTAGGATAACTGAGTGTTGTGTCTTTTAATTGGCTAATTATAACTATATATTAGGATGGTCTATGCAAGGTGTCAAAAATGAAATTTCATCTGATTTTAACTCTAACCCCTTCATTCCTTTCGTTTTGGGCTATCTTGACAGTGTGCCAAATTTCATTTCAATAATATATTAACCTGTGTCGCAACTAGCCTGAAGTTGGAACACATTTCTGGAGCGATCGGAGGAAGAGGGGATGTATACAAAACGCATCTCTACATGACCAGGGTTCTAATGAGGTTAAATGGAGCGATTCGAAAAATCGTCCCCAACTACATGATTAACGATCGTCTCAACCCAGAAATTCTTCCCTCGGATACAGAACCATAGTATATACCTGACCTTGCGTTTGCTGGGTCGGTCATGCGTGATGGTCCATGGTGAAAACAATAAAAAAAAATAAACAATTTACGTTACTTTGGATATATTTTGGTGCATCGGATATATCTGAGTTCACAAAGGCTAATAAGATATTCCAAATACATCACTGGATTAAAATATTTCTTTATATCAACAGGCAAAAAATTAAGCTTTTTTTAATCATTTTAAAAAGAAGAAAAAAAAAAAAAAAAACATGGCGAAAATGGCACTTTTTCGCACAAAAAGTATTTTCTCACACACCTCGTGCTCAAATATAACATAGTCTTGTTATTGAAAATGACATATTTTCAGAAAAAATTCATTGACTCGAGTTGCCAACATTATATGTATTAAAAAAAAATTGTACATGATTATTATGCACCAAGTGAGAAAATACTTTTTCATACCTGGTAAATTATTTGACTCGTGCTATCGCACTCGTTTTAAGCGTTTTACCTTGTTTGAAAAAGTATTACTTTTCCAACTAGTTACATAAATAACTATTTTTTTAAGCCTTTTAAATACTTACATAAGAAGAGTGATGAAATCCTATTTGGAAATGGGCGCTGGCAGGATTATTTGCAAGGGAGTTCAGGGTTAATTTTAATATAATATAACAGATTAATCTTGAACTTTCAAACGGCATCTTCACTGACGGCTGCCATGTTTAATAAGTAAGTAAAGGGGGGGGGGGGGGGATATGTCCCCATCCGAAATTTTTCTGTTTACTGTTAGAACATAAAAGTGAAGCCCACCTGATGGCTGTGGGGTTAGCGCTCTGGCCATGGGCTCCCCCAGGAGAGTGCAAGAAGGTGTACTTGCACCCCCCCCCCCTGGCTCATGAAATTTTTCAAAAAATGAGGGTACAGATGTAAATTCCAAGATAAAAAAAAGCACATATGCCGTTTATACTTTTATGTTACAATGAGCATTTTTTTACTTTCAAATACCCATATGTAATATACATAGGGTAATGAAAGTACAGCATTCGGTAAAAAAAAAAAATCGATTTTTTGCATTTCTCCATGTTTTGAAACATCCTGATTTAAAAAAAGTTGTGTCGACATCAAATAACAGATAAAACATCTGTGAACTGGAGTACTCTTTTGCACAGCGGTAAAGCATCTGTCTCGAAACACAATGGTCCTTGGATCGAGGCCCGTCGCCCGTGAAAGCTAGTTTACACTTTAAAGTGATCTAGAAAAAATGTCTGTGTGTGTGTGTATGTGGTCAGCATAACTCCCGAACAAATTGACCTACGATGTTCAAATTTGGTATGAGGGTTAGTGGCGGCCATGAGACCTACCATTAAGGTTTTCGTCGGTAGAAAAAAATTGCTGTTAAAAAGCTGACAAATAAGGAGATCCTCTCAGATATTTTGTTTAATAAATGATTCCACTACATATCTTTCAAAAAAAAATTGCATTTAAATAATAAATTTATATTTCTCATGTGTTTGTGCTCCAACATTTTCATAATTAATTTCTTCAGTTATTAAAACACATTCAAGATGAAATAGTAAACCAGTATATAAGGCTTATAAAAAAAGGGGTTTCCACCCTTTCCTGTAAAAACCTGGAATTGTCAGTGTAAATAAACCAAGGGAAAAAAAGAAAATCTACCTAAATTCCAGAAAAAATAGAGAATTCATTTTCTTAGTTTTTTTTATATCAAAAGAATAATGTCAAGAATTTATCTGAAAGAGATTTTAAAAGCACAAATTAAAACTTACACTTTTAATTACCTCCTACTTAAACTTGTGAATTTTTTTATTTTTCTTCCGATAAAGTATTTTATTATTACATATTTCATAAATATTAATGGTCAAAATGAATGTCACAAGTCAGTTTTGTGTAATTAATATTCTAAACTTTATTTTGCAATGTTCTTATTTCTCAACTAACTGCGAATTTTTTTAATCCATATAGATTTGCTTTGTTTACAAGACGAGAGAGACACACAACATTCCATTTTTAATGAAAATTGTTTTTTATTCCAAATAATTGACATGAATACTTACTGTTTCAATGAAAATTAACGTTTATATAACATACTAATCAAATTCATCAATTTGTTGCGAAAATGGCACATAGTTAATTGAACTGCGATGAACCAACGCCTCCTATAACTAGAAAGCCGTAGCACCGGAGAGTCACGTGACCACATAAAGGCCTTTCTTTCCTCCTGCCTTTGGATTTTCTTTCGTCTGCAGTTCCAGTGTTGCGTTCCTTGTATCGCTATTTTCGATTAAATTGTATTTATGTTGAAACTCAAATACGTACTTTTCGATATTCTTAACATTTAGCAGGTTTATATCTTGTATCTGACTTTAAAGCAGCAATTAAGCTGAGGTAGCTTTTTTAGCAAAATGCTTCAGATATTTCCGAAATACTAAAATTGGAAAGTTTATTTTGGCTTATTTGCTAAAACATTGAGATAAAATTTGACAAACCATTATTTTTGCAAGTCATACATAAAAAAAAAGAACAAGTAACCTGAAGAGTAAAAAATGT
Source organism: Linyphia triangularis (assembly GCA_963978545.1). NCBI lineage: Eukaryota > Metazoa > Arthropoda > Arachnida > Araneae > Linyphiidae > Linyphia > Linyphia triangularis. The sequence continues at coordinate 36,760,801 of OZ021725.1, forward strand.
TTTTCTTTAAAATCGAATAAATTAATTGTTTTCAATTAAACATTATAAGTGATGGCACATAAATCATTCGCTCACACATTTTAGCATTTTGCTAAAATCAAAATTGTGGCTTTAGCTTTTTTGCTGAAGAAAATTGGTAACCTAGCTTAAACACTGTTTTAAAGAGTTATAATCAAGATTCTGTAATCATGCAATTACTATTTTTACTATAGAGTATATTTGAAATTAATAGGTTTAAATTACATAAACCTTATACAAACATTTTAAAATATTGAATGAAATAATGTTCCATTAAAAATACACTTTAAGAGTCATTAAACATAAAAATATAATCTTGGAAAAAGTGTTTATTGAAAAGAATACAATGCAATTTTGTTACAGGCCTTTGATGTATACATAATTTTTACAAATAAAAAACCTATTGCAACATTTACAATTCTTTTTTAAAAGAAATATTAAAATATGTACATACAGTTTAAATGAATCAATGATAAAATATGTATACATTTTACTTTTTTAAAGTTTGAAGTTTACGTATTTCTTGCTTTTTTGCTACATTTGTCTGTTTTTTATCATTTTTTTTAACCTGCAGCAAGTCGTTTTGACGTTTGCAATAGTTATTTAGAAGTATGTTTGTAATGACCCACACAATTTGCTTCAATATGCATTCAGCATCATGGCCATTTTCACATTCATCTAGACCCAAAAATATTTTATTTTCATGTAATATGTCTAGACTAAGGTTATTTACCACACATCTCTGATTGTGACACAGTAAAAATCTATCTTCAAAATCAGCAGAAAGCAATTTTTTAACCACTGCATAGGTGAAAATTGCTATACAAACAACATCTGGGTGGGGATATTTCAAACCTCCCCTATCCAATTTTGATATCCAATCATTCGAAACATTGAGATCTAATGGTTTACTGACAACCAGAGAATAATTACACAGTTCACATTTCAACTTTTTTGCTGTAACGTGAACTGCATATCCACTTACATAAGTAAGGATGGCAATATCTGATTGGGCATCCACAATATCTAAAGGAGTTATAATAATATCTCCAAAAGAATCAATATCTGATTCATTTTGGCTATTCTCCCAGTGTCTCTTATCATCAAAGAGACTCAGACCAAATGCCTCACCATTCTTAGATTGTAACATCAGTGACAGAATACTTTGAATTCTTAATTTGGATTCTGTTTCATAAACTTGCCGGATACTTATAGAATACTGAGATCCGGCAAGTTGTCGGTACGATCCAAACCGATCCTCCAGTAGATCAGTTTGGACTTTCCCGGGAAGAAAATATTCAAATTTTAATGTGTCGAAGCAATATTTTGACAAAGCCAACATAGCTTCTGTAGTGTGTCTTAAAGCTAGATGAGTTGGCTTTGTCAAACCCCCAGTTGTGCATTGCATTTTTTCCCAGACATTTAACCAAGCGACAAAATTATGGAGAAAGTCATATTTGGGATCAAATGTATTGGGTGTCCATGGCTTTTGGAAATCATCTCGTTTATGCTCTCCTTTGAACAGTGTTTTAATATTCATGATTGACCACCATTTATATATGATTTTTATATACTCAGCAATTTCTTTAGAGTGCTGTAACGTGTCATCTCCTAAAACCATCAGCCCTTCTGCAGTGACATTGCTAAAAACTTGTAGTGCTAGCTTGACATTCTGCCTTTCAAGGCTTGATGGACACAATACCTTTAAAGTTAAACCATAACCAAATTTTAACAATTTTTGGCTTTCCAACTCGTGTAGTTTTTTTAAAACTTCAAAAGAGGCTGTGCTGTGGGGCAACAAAAAATCAAAATCAGGATAAAACATGCATGTACCTGGATTCTTCTGATTGATCCAGTTGTTTCTAACACATTTCAATATGTGTACCGAATCAATCAAAAAATAATGGCCTGTCTGGAGACGCAGGATTTTTATACTGTATGCTTAATTTATTTGGAGTTGAAAAGAACCTCATGGCTTTTCTGTTAATTGCATTATTATCAGTGATTACTGCAATTACATTAAATCCTATACCTTCTAGACCAACAATGACTTTTTTTATTACCGTAAAAAAAGTTTCGGCAGATAAAGTATGTACTGGTAAAATGTGTGCTACATCTTTGTATTGGGAAAATAAACTTTGGATCATGAATACATAAGCTGATGATGCAGCATTGGAATCGTTAAAAGACATCCCTGTTAGTCTCCCCCCTACATAATCAAAATTTGGCTTTAGATGAATTTCATCAATCATCAAAGTTACAGTGATTTCCTTTGTGCTTAAAGAGGAGAATTTTTGTTTTACATAAGATAAAAAATTATCATTATTCAGTTCATCACCAGGATTGAGGCTGAACTCTGAACATATTCTTGTAAGAGTCCCAGGTGAGGTAGAATCAAATATTGGGAATTTCAAAGAAACTTATAACAATGTGGAGAAATTGATTTTAAGAGGCTGCAAAAGATTAGCAATTCAGGAGAGTATCTTCTTTGGTTTTTGGCTACATTTAAATTTAACAGTTGCTCTATTGCTAAATCTAGAAATTTAACGTTGGGTATATCAGCAATAGTTTTCAATTTTTCAAATAGGTTTACAATTAAATTACATATATCTACCATTTGTGTTTTTTCATTAGAATTACTTCCAAAATCATTTAAACTTTTCAAAGAAATCATTATTTCACATAACATACTATAAGTAGAAATTTTCAATGGAAAACAGAAAGTACCTAGCTTTTCCATAACTACTTTTTCATGATGAACAATAACATTTAAATCTTTGTCAATAGTTATACAACTTATAATCCGAGGGACATCTGCAGAAATATGTATTATAAGCAGACAATCTCCTTTCGAGCACACAGTCCAAAAGTCATCTGTCATATTTTTTTGCAAACATACATTTAATTCAGTCAATGATTTAAAGGTTACCGACTTAATGTACTCTTCTTGAGCTTCGTTGCTGGCTTTTATAGCAATCTCCATGTTTATAGCTTCCCGCTTTTGCCTTTTTCTCTCAGGAGATTGTCTAGCAGTTGATGGACTGGGCTGCAGGAAAGAGGTGCTCGAAGGTGAGGATTCAGGTACCGCTCCATCTTTCAGTCGAGGATACGCCAATGTAGATTTCAAAATCCTTCCCGACTTCTTGTCAAAAAACTCTGCTTCAAGAAGGATATCTTCCTTGCGAAAGTGTCTTTCAAATACCTAGAATTAACATTTGTTTTAATTATATTATAAAAAATAAAATTATCAATATTTCAAAAACCACACTTAAGATAAAATTTAAGTTTCTAGATCAAAACTATAAAAAAATAATTTAACTTTATTTATACTTGATTCACTCAAAGATTTTAATTGGTATTGATTCACTTAAAATCTTGATTCACTCAAAGATTTTAATTGGTATTGATTCACTTAAAATCTTGATTCACTCAAAGATTTTAATTGGCTAAAGATAATGTATTCTCTTTTAAATAGCTATACTAGAGATACAAATGTTGTTGTTTCATTTCAATATATTTTACCAATTTTTAATACTCTTTTACATTCTAATATTACACAGAAAAATAAAATTGTGTGAAGCAAAACAAAAAAAAGTGCAAAAAAATAATAATAGTAATAACTGTTTCACTTAAAAACTTAAATTAAAAATGAATGAATTTTGTCCATATATTTTTTATTTATGTACAATATATCAAAAACAAAATAAAGCTTGTTGAATTATGGTGCAAACATTGAATTATGGTGCAAGTTATGTATTGTTTTAAAATATTAAAGTAATATCACTGACAATCTATTTTTGCCTCCTTCAAAAACTTAATTCCTTAAACTCAAAACGTCGCTACAAATATTATAATTGCAATTGAAGGGATAAGTAAATGGAACCAAAAAGCTAGTATTGATATAGTTGACAATTCTTATTTTCATTCCGAAATATATTGGTATAAGAATAACTCCTTCATAGCATTAGTATGTCTGTTACAGTTATACAGCAAGGGTAAACAAACACAGACTACCTAACGCATACCTTCTCATGACTCGCTTTAAACAAGAGAGTTAAGGGTTTAAATAAGCCTCCTTTATTATTTTATAAAATCGCAAATAAGTAAAATTCTTTTCATAATAAGAACAGAATTAAAACGTTACTTTAAGTTATTATGGCAGTTAATATTAAACTTTAATTAAAAAAATTACATTCCACTTTCAAATAGCAATTTAAATTTAACACAGAATGTCTTTATAGAAAAATTGAAAAAGCATTTCAAACACACAGATAATACAAATTGATTACTTACTCTGGAACTGTTCGATGGTTTGAAATTTTGCCTGTTACAACGATGTATCCACTTCGCTAGCAAATCCTTTTCTGTTGGAAATCTAAACACAAACTTTTTCTTCACTATTGTAGTTGCCTTTGCAGCCGTACACAGAACACTTGTTGGGCATAATGCTGTACTAAAACAATTAATAAATGAACATTCTTAAATCAAATTAGTTTGCGAACGCGTTGTCTTGTCTTGTGAAATGACAAAATATGGCCGCTGCTGCTGTTTACTTTGCAAGGGAGAAAGAGAGCTGCGCCGAAATATTACTTTTGAGAACTACTGCGCCGCCTTCTCTTGACCACGTGCTTCACTTTGGTGTTACGGCCTTCTATCTGTAGGTGTACATGATTACGGCCTTCTATCTGTTACGGCCTTCTATCTGTAGGTGTACATGATTACGGCCTTCTATCTGTTACGGCCTTCTATCTGTAGGTTTACATGATTACGTAGGTGCGCTACCATCTAGTTCAGTGACCCCAAAGAGGGAGAAAAAGTCTGTAAGATTTGGCGAGCATTGTATCCAAGATCACTGGATATTGGCGAGCAGATTGTCTTCACAGCTCACAGGCAGCGCTGCCAGGTCTGGCGATTTTTCGCCAATTTGGCAATTTTTGAGGGCGTCTGGCGATAGGTTTTGAGGGTTTGGCGACTGGCGATTTAAAAAAATTATTCTGGCGAATTTCAACTTTTTTTTGGCGATTTTCTGATTTTCCAGTGATTTTCTGTATATTTGCTATTTTTTTTTATAAATATATATTTTTTATTTTGTTTAAATCAGACTCAGTTAACTTTCCTTGTAACTGTCTGGTGAATGAAGGCGCCTGTTGTCGAGAATTATTGAGGATTGGTTAGAAGATACATTTATTGCACTATCATTAAAATACTTTGACTTGCTTTTTCTTCCTGTTTTGTTCTCAACCATTTACTTTTAAATACTTTGCTTTTTGTAGATTATTAGGCATCAAATATGGTACTTTGATATCTATTTTTAGAATTCGGTTCTTCATTTAGAATATGGCCTATTTTTTGATTTTATTTTCATTGGGGAAAAAAATTTCTTTGAATTTGGTATGTTGTATTTCTAAATCCTAACTTCGATTTTGTTTGCTTTTGTGTTTGGCGTACGAATCTGAGAAAATGAAAAGGACAAATTAATCCACTTGCCTAGCTTCATACATTCGAGCTGAGACTTAGCAGATAGATTACATGTCGATGGCAATGTATTCTATCAAGTTTTAAGGGCTGTCACTAAAAGGCCTCTTTTACACACGTTTCTATTTGACTTGGAGGAACTAATTAACTCACTTACTGTAATCCAATTGAACTTAAACTAAGTGCTGTAGTGTAAAATAAAAAGAGGTGGAAGAATTCGAAGTGCGTTTCAATTAATCACAAATTGTTTTCTTATTTCGTGAAAAGGATTTTTTCTTATTAAGAAACTTGATTCGTATCTAATCTAAAGGTGTTACCAGAAATAAAAAACGTGAGGAAGAAACAGTCTTCCGGCGGCACATGGAACGCGACAAAAAGAAAGAAAAAAAAAATTATTATAACTATTATAAGAAGTCAACCGATTCTCCGACAATCCGACTTTAAAATATGTTGCCCTGAAGTCAAAGTCAATGGAATAACTTCAAAAACTTTTTAGCATGTATTATGAAATGAGTATCTTATTTAAAATAATAAAAGTTTAATGATAAAAAAAAATCAAAATTTTGAAAATGTCGACATCAAAGTAAAGACAAAAAATTAAAATGTTAGATCGAACACCAGTCATTCATTTTAAATTACTTTTTTTCCGTTCATATACCAAACTAATCGGAAATTTTCAAATAATTTACAAAAATGTATCACATATTATAATCACATATAAAAATTTAATACGTTAACAAAGAGATACATTAGATTTGAGAAGTTTTTGGCTATTGAGAAGTTCTAATTTAAGCCGATCCGATTGAAAAAAAATTTCATAGGAAATAGTTATTTATGCAATTAGTGGGGAAAGTATTACTTTTTCAAACAAGGTAAAATGCTTCTTTGATGAGTGCGACCCTAAGTAGAATATCGTAGATCAATCTGTTCGGGAGTTATGCTTACCAGGTCTACAGACGAACACCGAACATTGTTCTAGATCACTTTTTTGAACTCGGAGCACATCCCAAAACATGAAGAAAGCAAAAAATCGAATTTTTTTAAAAAACCGAATCCAATAGTTTTATTTCCCTGTTTTAACAAATGGGTAATTGAAATTCCTAAAAATAATTTATCTAGCTCCATATAAAAGCATAAAATTATTGAAATGCAATACTGTTCGTGTAACTAAGAAAATGATGAAATATTATTTCCAAATTTTCTATAACGTGGAGGAGTTCTGTGGTGATCTCAATTTTCAAAATATAAGTAGACCCGACAGGTATTGTGACAGATGTCCGATTATTGATGTAGTAACAATCTGAACTGTTAAAAAAACAAATTTAAAATTTTTTACAAATTAAAATTTCAAAAGTTATAAGATTATTAAGAAAAATAATCTTATAATTTTTATTCAAAAACATAAGTTCTTATTTTTATATCCAATTAAAGCATTGTAATCAGTCATGTTAATTATGTCAATATTTATTTTTCATTTCTCTCTAAAGTTAATTAACTCTTTTTAGAAATAATAATCTTGTGGTTAAAGCTTTACTATTTACATTTTTATCTACTATTTTCTTCATCATTTCCAGGTTCGTTGCATTTTCTTCTATTTATACTGTTTCTCTATTGAACAAAATCAAATTGAATATAAATAATGATTTGCAGTCTTTTATTATTCTTATTGTTAAGTTTTAAATGACAAGCATAAGCAAATAACCTAGGAATATCCAAGAAAAATTTCCAATATATTATTTAGAATTTTTTGCATAACGAATAATACGTGGCAGCCTAACTTTCCTTAATCCCAGCCCAGTTAATCGATAGAAATGGAAAGGAAAAAAAGCCAAACCAAAATCGGTTTCAGCTCAAGATTGGAACTTAGGGAAAGGAAATGACACTGGACTTTTCTCCCCCCCCCCCCCCGCTTGCCCCTTGCCGACAGTGCGACTAGTACTTTAACAAACACAACATGTGTACCCTCTTGGTCCTTTGTTCTGCTCGTTGCAATTTGGTTCTGCATGTGAGAAAGAAAGAAGAAAAAAAAAAGAAAAAAGAAAGAAAAAAAAAAGAAGAAAAAGAAAAAAAAGGAAAGAATAGTGGGGCTGGAGGCCAGGCCAGAAGCCAAACTGCCCTAAAACGATTCTCCTTAACCATTTGGGTTACGTTAAGTTTTCCCGCCAATTCGAACTATTTATTTGTCAAGTAGGCGCCGAGGTTTCTTTGTAAGAGAACTCCTGGGGGGAAATCAAGGAAGAAGGAGGGGGGTATGGAGGGGCCCTGCCCGTTTCGGAATTTGAAGCATCGCCGTCAGGTTTTTCGAGGTTCTGCGCATAACAAAACGCTATGCATTCTGGGATTCATCCTAGCTCTTGTAGCTGTCGCGGACTTTAGAAATATCAACGCAATTCAAGGAGAATAAAGTTTAAAATAAATCTTTTTAGTATTTTAATGTTCGAATAACCAATTATGACTTGTGTGGCCTACAAATGTAATAATAGATGTTCCAGAAAATCTGAAAATATTTCATTTCACAGGTAAAAACAATTCTGAAATTAAATTAAAATTAGTTTTATACTTTTTGTAGCATGCGGTAATTTCTAAGTTAATATTGTGGTAATATTAGGATTAATGATTACTATTAATGCAGTGTATAAAATTTTTCAATGTCTTGTATGGATGTTTAATTTATGAATTTAATAAATATTATTGTTTCATTATTATTGATTTCATCTGCACGTGTTAAGTAGGGATAGTGGTTGTTGATATTTCAATCGTTGGATTTTGTATTATAGTATTCTAATAAGTTAACAAAATCTAAGCAAGCACTTTATAAGGGGCAGAAATAGACAGTCCGTAGTTCCAAAAAGCAAAACAAAAACAAATCTAAGCAATTAGTCTAGATTTGCGTAATTTAGAAATCGAAAGTTATGTTTTTAATTAAATATACTAGTTAGTGGGTTGAGTGAATTATTTCAGTTATTCCACGTCTTTAAACATAAAATGCTCTTCTGTATTTTATTTTTAAAGATATGGGCTGTAATTGTGTAAATGAAACTTTAACGTATAATAATATAAATATTGTGTGGAATTGTTAATGTTTCAAGGTTACTAAAAACTGCTCAGCAGTGATTCAGGTTTATTTAAGTAGCAAAATATGTAAAGATTATGTGTCTAATTTTCCATACCATTCAAATAGTATTTAGGTAAAATTTTATATTCTGCAAAACTCGCACTGATTATGCCTGATAATGATAACCACAATATATATTATATGGTAAACATAAAATATACACTAGTGTGAAATGATTTTTCTCTTATTGCATAGCCTTAAATATATGAATTTAATATTTTTTTCTTATTTTACATTTCACTTATTTTCCCCCTTTTTTTTACATTACGATTGATACCTAGTTTCAGTGTGTAAAATGTGAGGGACAATAAGGACAAGTAATTGAAAATTGTAATTAGTTAAATATTCAGATCAAGTATATGTTGTAAAATAATAGTTATGCAAATTCAAATTGTACCTTATCGTGTAACTCATATATAGAACTAGGTCCTTAAATAATATATTTAGTTTTGGGAAATTATTGTTTCAAAATTTTTTCAGCCAATCTAGAAGGAAAGGTATTGTTAAATTTGTATGTCTCTTCTAGCATTCCTTTAAAACCTTTTTCACATTCATGCCATTTACAAAATGTGTGAATAAAATCAAAAAGGCTGAACATGCTTTCATATATTGTTAAAAATTATTTATTCAAATATTTTTATTATGTTTGAATATTATTAACGCATTTTTAATTTTGCTGAACCAAAAACATATTGCTGAATAAAACTTTGTAACATAGTATACATATATTTTTCACACTGCAATAAACTATTTTTTATATATAAAGTGATTTTTTTCTTGAGTTATTTTTTGACAACTAACTCTACTCTTTTCCCTCGCGTTTTACTTTAAAATGTACTTAAGAATCACTTCAACAAATAACCTTAATTATTAAAATATATCTTCAGTAATTTATAAATAATATGCAAATATTTAATTCAGAAAAGTAAATATTTAAATTAAAATATTTTATTTAATTTTCAGATGTATTTAAATTTGCCACTACAATGTTGTAACGAAACTACGATAGCCAGTTTGGGCCATCGGGTTCGTCTGCACTTGGCTATCAGAAAGCGAAACTGCTAGGATGTATCCCAGATGCATTGCGCAGGCTGCTTCTTTTGTGCGCTACTGCGCATAAACCGGGGCCACTCCTTACCCCCTTCTTTCCTCCTTGGGGGAAATAGGGAGGGATAGCGAACCCTAAAAACTGCTGCAAACTAATTGAATTGATCTCGTGTTTCGTTGACTACTCGTGTTGTAATGACCCTTGTCTATTTAATCCATTCCTTCACATTATCAGATTATCCGAAAAATGACCTGTCCGTAGTAAAAAAAATACATTCTTTTTTGGAAAAAAAAGGGAAAAAAAAACACACACTTCAGATACCCTCATTTTCAAATTACCCTCCAACGTTGAAAAAACCAGGTTTGCGGGTATTTATCCGCGAATTGGCTTGGCTAGAAAGGCAATACTATTGATAAAAAACATCTCTTTTCTAAGATAATTAGTTTTTTTGGCGAAATATTTTCAAATTTGGCGATTTTTGGCTATATTTTGGCGATTTCCTTAATTTTGAGATTTGGCGATTTTTGGCAATTTTTTAACAGGCTGTTGGCGATTCCCGCTATCTGAGAGTTGGCAGCCCTGCTCACAGGCACAGAGCCAAAACGGCTGAAATGCATATGAGCGGCAGCGCTGCCAGGTCTGGCAATTTTTCGCCAATTTGGCGATTTTTGAAGGCGTTTGGCGATAGGTTTTGAGGGTTTGGCGATTGGCGATTTTTTGGCGATTTAAAAAAATTATTCTGGCGAATTTCCACTTCTTTTTGGCGATTTTCGGATTTTCCAGTGATTTTCTGGATATTTGCTATTTTTTTATATATATATATATTTTTTTGTTTTGTTTAAAGCAGACTTAGTCAACCTTCCTTGTAACTGTCTGGTGAATGCAGGCACCTGTTGTCTTGAATTATTGAGGATTGGTTAGAAGATACATTTATTGCACTATCATTAAAATACTTTGGCTTACTTTTTGTTCTTGTTTTGTTCTCAACCATTTACTTTTAAATACTTTGCTGTTTGTAGATTATTAGGCATTAAATATGGTACTTAATTGATATCTATTTTTAGAATTCGGTTGTTCATTTAGAATATGGCCTATTTTTTAATTTTATTTTCATTGGGGAAACAATTTTCTTTGAATTTTGTATGTTGTATTTCTAAATCCTAACTTCGATTTTGTTTGCTTTTGTGTGTGGCGTACGAATCTGAGAAAATGATAACGACAAATTAATCCACTTGCTTAGCTTTATCCATTCGAGCTGAAACTTAGCAGATAGATTTCGACTTACTCTCACTTACTGTAATCCAAATTGAACCTAATCTAAGTGTTGTAGTGTAAAATAAAAAGAGGTGGAAGAATTCGAAGTGCGTTTCAACTAATCACAAATTGTTTTCTTATTTCGTGCAAAGGATTTTTACTTATTAAGAAACTTGATTCGTATCTAATCTAAAGGTGTTCCCAGAAATAAAAAACGAGAGGAAGAAGCAGTCTTCCCACGTAGGTGGCACATGGAACGCGACAAAAAGAAGAAAAAAAATTATTAATTATTGTAACTATTATAAGAAGTCAACCGATTCCCCGAAAATCCGTTGACTTCTTTTAATAGTTATAATAATTAATTTTTTGCCCTGAAGTCAAAGTCAATTAAACAACTTTAAAAACTTTTTAGCATGTATTATGAAATGAGTATCTTATTTAAAATGATAAAAGTTTAATAAAAAAAATTTTAAAAAATTGAAAATGTAGACATCAAAAATAAAGACTAAATAATTAAAATGTTAGATCAAACACCAGTCATTCATTTTAAGTTACTTGTTTCGTTCACATACCAAACTAATCGGAAATTCTCAAATAATTTACAAAAATGTATCACATATTTTTCACAGCAAAATCTAATACATTAACAAAGAGATACAATAGATTTGAGAAGTTTTTGACTATTGAGAAGTACTAATTTAAGCCGATCCAATTGAAAAAAAAATGTCATAGGAAATAGTTATTTATGCAACTAGTGGGGAAAGTAATACTTTTACAAACAAGGTAAAATGCTTATTTGATGAGTGCGACCCAAAATAGAATATCGTAGATCAATCTGTTCGGGAGTTATGCTTACTAGGTCTACGGACGTACACCAACATTGTTCTAGACCACTTTTTTTTAACTCGGAGCACATCCCAAAACATGAAGAAAAGCAAAAATCGATTTTTTTTTTTTACCGAATCCAATACTTTTATTTCCCTGTTTTAACAAATGGATCATTGAAATTCATAAAAATAATTTATCTAGTTCCATGTAAAAGCATAAAATTATTGAAATGCAAAACTGTTCGTGTAACTAAGAAAATATGAAATATTTTGTTTCAAAATTTTCCATAGCGTGAAGGAGTTCTGTGGTGATCTCAATTTTCAAAATATAAGTAGACCCGACAGGGATTGTGACAGATGTCCGATTATTGATGTAGTAACAATCTGAACTGTTAAAAAAACAAGTTTAAAATTTTTAACAAATTAAAATTTCCAAAGTCATAAGATTATTAAGAAAACTAATCAAATAATTCTTATTCAAAAACATAAATTCTTATTTTTATATCCAATTAAAGCATTGTAATCAGTCATGTTAATTATGTCAATATTTTTTTTTTTTTTTCATTTCTCTCTAAAGTTAATTAACTCTTTTTAGAAATAATTGTCCTATTTACATGTATTATGTACTATTTACATTTTTATCTACCATTTTCTTCATCATTTCCAGGTTCGTTGTATTTTCTTTTATTTATACTGTTTCTTCCCTTGAACAAAATCAAATTGAAAGTAAATAATAATTTGCAATCTTTTATTATTCTTATTGTTAAGTTTTAAATGACAAGCGTAAGCAAATAACCTATGAATATCCAAGAAAAATTTCCAATATTATTTCGAAAGCAACAATTTTTTTTTTTACGTAATGAATAATACTTGGCAGCCTAAACTGGGGACACACAGGCCTCACTAAAAGGCCGGGCACGGCGCGGATACAAGCCTCTTTTTGATAAATGTCGAAAGGGGAGAAATGAAATCTTAAGGAGGGTGGAATTTGTTCCTGTGTGTCTTCAGCTTAACTTTCCTAAATCCCAGCCCAGTTACTAGATAGAAATGGAAAGGAAAAAAGCCAAACCAGAATCGGTTTCGGCTCAAGATTGGAACAAGGGAAAGGAAATGACACTGCACTTTTCATCCCCCCCCCCCCCCTCCCTACGCCGACAGTGCGACTAGTATTTTAACAAACACAACAGGGTACCCCTTGGTCCTTTGTTCTGTTCGCCGCGATTTGGTTCTGCATGCGAGACAAAAAAAAAAAAAAAAAAAAAAAAAGGAAAGAAGAAGGCTGGAGGCTAGAAGCTAAACTGCCCTAAAACGAGATTCTCCACAACCATTTGGTTACGTTAAGTTTGCCCGCCAAGTCGATCTAATTATTTGTCAAGTAGGCGCCGAGGTTTCTTTGTAAGAGAACTCCTGGGGGGCAATAGGGAGGGATAGGAAACCCTAAAAACGGCTGCAAACTAATTGAAATTTGAAACGAACACCACAGTGACGAACACTATTTGGTAGGGGATAAAATAAATTGATCTCGTGTTTTGTCGCCTACTCGTATAGTAATGACCCTTGTTTATTTAATCCATGCCTTGAACTTATCAGATTACTCGAAAAAATGACCTCTCCGTAGTAAAAAAAAAATACATTCTTTTTGGGGAAAAAAAAAAAAAAACCCGCAGATATCCTCATTTTCAAATTACCCTCCAACGTTGAAAAAACCAGGTATTTATCCGCCAATTGGCTTGGCTGGAAAGGCAATACTATTGATAAACACATTTTTTTTCTAAGATAATTAGTTTTTTTGGCGAATTATTTTCTCATTTGGCGATTTTTGGCTATATTTTGGCGATTTTCTTGATTTTAAGATCTGGCGACTTTTGGCTATTTTTTAATAGGCTGTTGGCGATTCAGTTCAGGCTATCTGAGAGTTGGCAGCCCTGATGAGCGGGTGAAGCGCTACCATCTAGTAGCCTATGTGAAGGGTCAGTCTAATCGTTTTGGTGTTTATATTGATAATTAATGTGCTTCGATGGTCTATCCACAGGTCATTACACCACTTAGCAGTTATTTATTTTTCGAAGCCTGAAGAAAAGTAACAGAAAGAAGTATTACTTTTCATTTTAATGCCTAAGCTCTGATTCGCAAAACAGGATGTTCCAGTTAGGTTATAGGAACAGATGAAAAATAGCCTAAAATAGTGAGTACGTGTATAGTAAATATTATAATTGAACGCTGTCAAAGCAGATGTTGTGTTTTTGTGTGATGGGACTGTGTTTGTGCTCGGTGGCTCTGTATAAACTATGTTGCTGTACATTTTCCAGAAATTTGTACAATATGTTATTTAGTATATTTCAAGTTGTCGTTTGTTCCCGCCAAAAACAAGATAGTTACCCCCATTGTATTTATTTATAATTAGAATTAAATTTCGGTAACTGATCAAAAATAGAAATTACTAATTTACCTACTGATTTATAATTGAAATCACCTTAATTTTACTGTTCGCTTCAGTCTTCAAACCAACGAAATTGAGATAAATGATTTATCTTTCGTAAAGTTAGAAAAGTATTTGTAGGGAAGAATATTATAATTGCAAGAAAAGAGGTTAGATACAGAAAAAAAAATAGGAATTAAAACTAGTGGTATTTGTAGATAGATACTACTTGACAAACATTTGACACATATACCAACTGGGTTTCATACTTGCATGCATCAATTGATTTCCCCCTATTGTATTGTTTCCTGTTAGACATTTCAATTATCTCTGCAAACATGCCCAAAATGTCTAGCTTCTTTTACAACTGACTTAACTAATTTCTTAAAATCATTACTGTTAAAATTGTTAAAAGTTACTATTCTTATTTTATTTTCCACAAACTTCACACTAAAGAAATGTTCCATTCTGCATCTGGGTCATTCTAAACAAAACACATAATTTCAGCAGTAGGAGTGAAAAAATTATTGAAATCATTAAATGCTTAGAATTTTTTTTCTGTAATCAATTACAATCTAGTAATTATGACATTGGCAGAGATTGTCTATAGTTATACGATGGATTGACGTCCACAGACAACGATTTCCTTGTTATTGTTTAGTTCCAAATAGAAGTTTACGTTTATAAACATAAGATTACTAAATTAGTATCTGCACAACTAATAAATAAGTAATGATCTTTTTCACCTATTTCACACGCAAATAATAAAATATGATTCTTGTATTGAAAAATAGCGTACACATTATGTATTGGAGCCAAAATGGTTACATTAGGCTTCTTTCAGTACTTTTTCGTTATACGTTATAAGGGATCGTTGGCAATATATAAAATATGGGTAAAACTTTTCAAATGTGGTACGGATTGTGTGCCAATGTGATTTTCGCCAATAAATGGCAGCAGCCGCCATTTTTTAATAAGTGAACTACCTATGGTTGCCATAATTTGGTGCAGTTTTATGTAAACAATTCTTTGCGCAGAATCCGTACCCACGGCCCCCTTTAATGAAAAAATACCCTTCTTTCCGATGTAGCAGTTTTCTTGTGTCACTCGGTGAACTGTTAAACAACTAAAAACTACTGTCCACGGATATGACACGCCAGTCTGTACAAGAGGTATTTACATTAATTGTAATGACATTACTACTCACATAAAAGCTTTATACTCAGGCATAACATTGCTTAACATATATATAGCTAAAAATAAAGACATCATGGAAATATGAAGCAAAATTAAAATACTGAAGCAAGCAACTCTGAGGTTATGACTCATGTCTGTGGACGTATTTTTGTAGTACAAAAAAAATATTTTTAAATTTATATGACTTGTTTTGAGGAGTTTCGATTGAATATATTCCATGATTAACAGAAATATGCAACTTATCTTGGGGTGAAATAATTGCTGCAACAAGTTTTTTGTGCGTTTTATAAAGAATGACCCATCTGTACTAGGAAAAATTCTGAGACTGTGGAATACAAAAATGATATATGTCCTTCAACTGGTCCCCAGTAGCGCGGAGTTACCCAGCTAGTCAGCTTATAAAAATACTGACAGTTTGCTATTTTTAAGTAGAGCATAATTATTTACAGATTTTTAGCTATAATAAAAGCAGTGGTGCTAGAACCAATATGGCAGCTGCCATACTAACTGTTTACCAAATTTATTTTTGGATTAAGAAATTGTCTGATATTTGAACTCAATAAATATAAATTTTTTAATTGAAAGTATGCTTTTTGGCTGTAGCATGAACTTTGAAAAAAAGATGATATAACAGTTAGTAGACACAACTGCGATCAGGCTTATCTTGTGACGATTTTTGGGCTGTCTGATCGGATACATGATGATAAATTGATCAATTATACCTAATCTCGATGTTTTTAAAATCTTATGGCTAAAACTATAAGTTCAACAAAGTTATTGAAGGGATATTATCTGTCTTTAAATTCATTTTCCATATGTCGTATTTCGTATCAATCTTCGTTTGTCAGTCTTATTTCGAACTGTATCAGAAAGTTGTTTTCTTCATTTGACATATCATTTTTTAATTTTAAAATTTATTTGGAATTGGCAGAATATTTCTATAGTACCTAATTTAATGTCTTCGCACTGTTGTAATTACATTACACTGTACGTAAAGTGTAAATAATAAAGTATATATGTTCCTCCGAAAAGTTATATGACGATGTTTAGTATAACTTTCTTGTACAACTTAGTTTTTCAATATCTTTAGCACTTTTAAAAAAATTTTATTATATTTTTTACACCTTGTTTAAGTTGTACTAATTTAAAGTAGAATAAAGAATTTGTAAAATGCTTTGGCAGCATTGTGAAACATTATGGAACTTTTCACATTTATTTGAAACTCAACAATACTCACTTAAGTTAAGCAATGATTCTGTGTGTCCTCAACATATTTTTTAACTGAATTTAATATCATTTAATTGAATCATCAACTAATATTTTTAATCTCTCTATTTCATGAAACATCAATTATTAAAAATATTAATCCATTCATTCATGGTGTCCAGGGATAAATTTATTTAACTTTTCTTGACACTTCACTGATGAAATACAGGTCATTGTAGTTTCAATAAAATAAAACAAAGAAAAATTATATTTTTTAACGATAAAGTTATGCGTAAGATATGTAATAGCTTTTTGGTAAAATACAAAAAAGTTATTTTTATTTAAATTGTTTGTAATGAAATTAATATTTGTGTTTATCTTCATGTTTCTTCTGTATGCTTGACTATATTAACGTATCTTTGAATATGCACAGCTTTGGTCTTTTACCTACAAAACAGTGAAGATGACAAGTTGCCAAAAGCATGAAGCATATTAAAGAAGGCAAATCGGAAATTTGAGACGATTTTACAGTTGGATGTTACTAAAAGTTCATTAAGTTTGGAACCCCTTGCCCATACTTAATTCACCTGCAGAATTTTTATTTTTCAGGGTTATGCAAATAGTATCCAAGGAACCCTAAACTGTGACAGTTAGAGCAAAGGCAAGACTTGAAAAAAAAACAGGAGGGGAATTTTAACTGGGCTTTTATTTTTGCTATACCACCAAAAATCAAATTCAACAAAAGGATGTTTCCTATCTTTTTAAATGAAGCAAATTAATCAAAGTATGTAATCTAGGAACACAGCAGTGTTCCGCCGCCATGTCCGATATCGAAGCGGCAAACATGCATATTATGTGGACAGAGCTTAGGCCCATTTTCGACCCCTTACAGCTCAGCTTCTATTAGAGCTATAACCCTGATTTTTTCCCATCATGTTGCACCGGATGAGTAGATGAAATAAAACAACATTGTTAACATTGGACAAGGGAACATGGTAAAAAAAATCCTTTGAAAATCGCTGAAGCCACCGGAATTTTGTTCTTCTTCTCCTGGTTAAGACCAAAACTTTAGACTGGGCTACAGCCAAAACTATTTGATGATTTTACACCATTCTTTTTTTTATTCTTCTCAGCTTGATTAGAAGAAGTGCCTTTTGTATGATTTGGTGGCTAGGTAGGTCTAACCCGGAACTGATCCTGATGCTTGAAAATTTTAGCCAGGCCTACAGCTTAAACGCTTTAATATATTCATACCATTCTTTTTTCATTCTTCTCAGCTTAATTAGAGGAAGTGCCTTTTGTATAAACTAATGAGTAGGAGGGTCCATATCCCCCAGAAATGACATCGGAAGTTGCGAAATTTAGCACGGGTAATGACTGAATAAAACAGGTTAATGGATTTCGGATATTCACCTTTCGCTCACTTTCAAGAAGTGACTTTTTTGAGATGCATTTTTTTTTAATATATTTATTTGTATGTAAAAGCTAGTAATCCTCAATTCCGCATAAAAGCAAGTAATTTGTATATTTTACTTACTTTGTACAATTACTTATTTTTTAGTATATATTTGCATGTTTTTTTGCCCAAGTTATAATAGATACATTTTTTTTATTATGAAATCGTTTTTCTCTTGTTGTGGTAAGGAAGATTCCTTCTTGAATGAAACGAAAAGGATTTGGATTGCAAACCTAAATCTCTCTATAATATTTAATCATGATATGAATTGTCACTCTCAATACAAAGAGTAGTATGTGAATCTAATAATGGTGAATCGATAAAGGTGTTGCTTTCACCATTTTTTTTCTTAGAGCGACGATTTGATTATTCATGCTAAATTATCCATTGATCATATCTTACTCATTTAGAACATCACAACCACAACAAAAAGAATTGATATCTCCTAAGAAACAACTAGACGCTATAAAAAAAAGCCCGCCAAGTAAAACAGAAAAAGTTGTGAAATCTAATGTTTGCCACCAAGCAACCGCATTTAGTTTCTTTGAGGTACTTGTACACAATTAACTAAATTGGGATTATTAGGGGGAATCCCCATAGGCAATCTATACTTGGCAGGCTAGAATTTTTATAAAATTAATCTCAATTCAGTGCAAAGTTGCTGAAGCAAATGAAATGAAATTAATCCGAAATAACTCTAGTCTGCCAAGTTCTGATTGCCTATAGGGATTCCCTCTAATAATCCCAATTTAGCGCATTGTGTACAAGTACCCCAAAGTAACTAAACGCGGCCGCTTGGCAGCAAACATTAGATTTGACATCTTTTTTTGACTGATTGTTTTACTTGGCAGACTTTTTTTTTACGTCTAGTTGTTTTTTGGAAGATATAACTTTGTCTAACACGTTATGAAAATATTCTGTTAAATTTCTGCATAATCACTAATGGAGAGTTTTTTTTGTAGTTTGAATCTTAAAATTATCCATTACAATACCCATTTCCAATTTATTTACCACTTTTTACTGGTCAATGCAGATAGTTATCAAATTCAAGTGTTCCGATCCCATCCATCTTCATGCATCCTGAAACCATTAAAGGGATTTGTAAGCTTGCCAAATAGTAAATTATAACCAAGCAAAGTAGTTAAAAAACTAAAAGACCAAGTCTCTTAGTAGAATGGCTAATAAAAATTCATCATTTTTGAAATTTTATCGTATGAAGTTTTTTACTTAGCTATTTGAATTTTTTTTAGTTACTTTGTTGAATATGTCTGCTTATTTCTCCTCAACCACATGGCTTAGGTCAAAACAATCTTATACATCTCAAGTATTTAAATTTTATTTCTTTTTGAGCTGTGCGGTGAAACTAAGATTTAAGACTTGTTCGCTTTTATACCCGACTACCTATTTTACCTGAACAGTAGGGTGACTCAAAAAAACTTTTTTCTCCTTTTTTTTAAAGGACAAATTCATCACTGTAACTAGGTATTTGCCCACGGAACTGAAAACTAAAACGGGTACAGTAACTCAAAGAAACAGTTACCTTGTGTACACCTTGAAATTTTATTGACCACAATATTGACCAACTTGAAACCACACATCTGTGAAATGCCAGGCCGTTGCATTTTAAAAGTTCACATCATTCATAAAAAATAAACGCCAACTGTTTCGACTTCCCATTATAACATTTTATGCAGAAAAAGTCACTGTTCCAACTGCACGAACGTTTTTGAACAGGGGCCGCCACTGAATGGTAGAATGGAAAATACCCTTGCCTTTCCATCATTGGG
Source organism: Linyphia triangularis (assembly GCA_963978545.1). NCBI lineage: Eukaryota > Metazoa > Arthropoda > Arachnida > Araneae > Linyphiidae > Linyphia > Linyphia triangularis. The sequence goes on from OZ021725.1 coordinate 36,780,603, forward strand.
CTTATAAGAAATGCAATATATAGTTCATTATCATTATATTCATTATACACTTTCTTTTTTAAGACTTCTGAAATCGCCTACCTCTTCATTGCAAAATAAACTATCTATTTTTTTTCACCCCTTAAAACATCCATTTCCAAAAAATAGCTTTGTTTCTAATGAGCTGTCAGCAGTGGATTGAAAGAATTACAATTTATGGGAAAGTTCATTGACTCAACCTGTTTTCAAAAAGAATGAGTGTATATTTTAAAGTACTTTTACAATTTTCATTGGCATAAAAAATTGTGAAATAAATGTAATTTGACTGCTGTAATTTTTGTATTTTTTTTAGAGGTTTAATTTTTCAAAAGTTTAATTCTGCCGGATGTTAATAAATTGGGGCCTTGTAAGCAATTGTATCCCCTTACAATGTGGTCCTTCAGGGGTCTATGCAGAAGAAAATTTGCTTATAAGGACCCTTCACAAAATTCCACAACCACAAACGGTTCTTTTACAAAATTCCATGTTAAAATATACATCTAAAATTGAGATATTTAAATTATCTAGGAGTAGAAGTACATCATTGTAAATATTTATAAGTACCAACTCAACATTAAAGATTTAAAAAATTTTAAATTGTTTTTATTATTGCATGAAAGTTTCGTAAACATATATAAAATTGGAAATTTTTCAAAAAATTATTTTTTCCCCCATAAAATAAAGGATCCTTTAAAAAAAAATCTGGATAGACCCCTGTCCTTGCAGGCCTATCTGTTACATCACTAAGGATGACATTTTCACTTAAATTAAATAACAAGGAATTGTCTATTAAATATTCAAAAAAGGACAAATCCCTATCTTTCTGTTGGCATCCATGAACTTGACCAGTTATATTTTACAAAATGGAATGAACTGATTTTGAAATTAATCGCCTAAAATAATGCATGATTATAGATTGTGTATCCTTTATTAATTTATGTGTATTTTTTTCCAGTATAAAAGATGGAAAAGGAATTCAGCATACATACGAAGTATGGTAACCTTAAAAATATTTTAATTACCAAACCTTCAGCATTTCTATCTGTAGTTGCAAAAAAGTATAACCTTAAAGAAGATGAAATTGAAATTTATAACCTCAGCAAACAACCTCCAGTAAAAATTAGTGTGGAACAGCTGGAAGATATCATCCGTGTTGAAATTAAAAAGAGGCCATCTGTTTCAAATAAGTGTAATGGTAACAGGTAAGTCCAAATGAAGAAATTTTCATCACAAATTAATACAGTTTTGAAAGCTTAGTGTTCTGAAACAGTACATATGTGTATGCTTTAATGTGATTGCTGAGATTTCCCCCTGTATGGTGGCTGCAATCGTTGATATTTACTTTGGAGTAGTAGTAATTTTAAGCCTTTTAATAGCAGCTATTTTTGGAATTTACACCACCATTTTTGTGTCGTTCACCTGGTCTTCCGATGATGTGATAGTTGTTATGTCCGTGATTAGTTTATGTGTTTGTGAGAATCGGTTTTGCTGTGTGGTTTGAATTGATGCAGAATTAATATAATTTTAATTTAATTTTGTACAAGAAATTAGTCCTGATTGTCCAATTTTTTTTTATATATCCTTATTCAAAATTGTAATTTTAACTGCTATTATATGTAAAAGAGATTATTTTAGCTTGAAAATAAATGTTATATTTTAGTTATAGATATACATTTTTATGCTGTGAAGGTATAAAAAAATGCTATAGAAAGCAATTTTTTATATCATTGTTTAAAACTAATTGATTTTGAAATTTTGTAAAAATTTGAATTACACAAAGGAAATTTGCAAACAGAAGAAGAAAAAAATGGTGAAACTCCTTCAATCCAATCACATTCGGAGACAGTTTTTTCAATTACGATATATTACTTTTTTGCCACCTTTATTTAGATGCATAAAAATAAAAATTATGTTACGAATTTTTTTTCAAGTAATGAGGAACTTTCACGTTTTTTGGTTTTATTTTTAAATAAAAGTAGAGAAAAAATTATAAAAAACAATACCATTCTTTCAAAAATTTGAGCTCGGATAGATAGTTAAAAAAATATTTAGTTTTTTACTTTGCGATTTGGCTTGAAAAAAGCTACTTTACCGTGGGACGTCAACGCGCAGATGATGAACCAGCCTAAAACCTGTTTTAGACCAGGTTTCTTCTCGGATTTTCGATGGAATCTATGTGTAAGAATGTCACGTTTTTTTTATGCGTTTTTGGTTAGGTGACTTTTGCTATGATTTCAAACTCGGTTTTTGATTAATTGAAGGCATAAAGATAAAAAATAATTGCACTGCTCAAATATATTCATTGGATAACACTAGAAAATACAAAAAATATTCATTTTCCTCACTTGTGCAAGTTCCTCATTGTTGATTTCTTAAATTTTTATTAAAATTTCAAATATTCAGAAAATAAAATTAATGAATATAATATAGTTAGAGTATTTGTTTAATATTCTTTTTCTTTGACATGATTTATGGTTTGTATTTATTTTAAAAATATTTAGAAAACAGTAGCTGAAATTTGATACTAGAGTCCTCTTTTCTCGAGATTAAACTGTAAACAATGAAAAAAGTGATTTTAAAGTATAATTGCATCTAACTGACTCACATTATTGCGTGAAAAGTCGTATCATTAATTTATTTTGAAAGACCCTAAATGAACCTACAGAAATTTTGTAGACACCCTGTTTGAAACACATACTTGTCGTCCTAAATCAAAAAATTATAGTCGTAAATAAAATCATTTATTATATTTGAATTAATAATTTTCTCCTAACGTGATGTACTAGGAAAGTGCTATATAATATATAATTTTTGTCATGTTTTTAAAGATCCTTAATAAATACTTGTGGGTCCTTAATTTGCAGTTTGAAAAAAGAGTGGGGACCCTGTTCTAAACATATAGCCTAAAAAAAAAAAAAAAAATCTCAACAGAATGAGCAAAATACTTTACACAATGTACTTTGTGTGCCACGAATTTGAACTTAGAATTGATGAGAGAAAGTGCTGTAAAAAGCCATCCGAAGAGCAAAAAGCATGTGGATTTAGCTTCTATTAGAAGTTCGAGGAGCATTGTTAGAATTATTACTAATAATAAAAAATACCTCGAAAGCGGATATTGTCTTCAACAATCACTGTCATCGCTGATATCATCTCAAAAAAGCACGATGGGGGCGTTAGTAGTTTAAAACTGAAACTAAGTTTTAGTTGTTGAAGTACTGAGGACATTGAATACCATTCACAAAATTATGGCTCTTATAAATCAAATAAAAACATTGATAAATTATATCACAGCATGTTTGCAGATAGTGGGATTGCATCTGATTTTCATTACGAAGAAAAACAAATGCATATTATGCAGTATTTTGCATCAAGCCTTTTCTTCAGAGTGTATTAGAAGAAAGAATTTTGTAGTATTATTTGACAAAAGTCTCTATGATGATACAGAAACTAACAGATATTTACATCCAATATTATACTAGAAGACAACCTGATTTGAGCTCTCTCAATACTTTACAGCCATAAGGGAACCGGTTCCTACAGCATACTCAGTGAGCTCACTTCATCCTGTCCATTAGTATTGCGTAGTAATCAAATGAGTTCTACTTACTTACTTCTGTTTCTATGGGACATAGTATTGCTTCTGATTTACTTAAAGGCTTTTTCCTTCTGTTGAAACCAAAACACATTTTTTGTAATTACTCAATTTGAACATGCACTGTTTGTAAACAAGAAAAAATTTGGAATTTTTAAAAAAGATTCACATTTTTTTTTTAAATTTATTTCTGTTGATAAGGCATTCTTGAAAACTACTTAAGAAGTCCTTGCATTTTTTTTTCTCCTTTAAGTGTACGACCATGTTTAATATTTAAAAAAAATTTACAAAATTATGTTTTTGATGCTTTAATTTATCCATATGTATGTATGTATGTATGTATACATAGGGTAATAAAAGTATAGCTTTCGGTCAAAAAAAAAGTGACCTAGAAAAATATGTCTGTGGTCAGCATAACTCCCGAACAAATTCACCTACGATGTTCAAATTTGGTGTGCTGGTTGGTGATGGCATAAGGACCTACCATTAAGGTTTTCGTCAAAATCGTGCATGCGCATAAGGTAGCTACTATTGAAAAAATCATGTTTTTCAGTAATTGCTAAAAAACGGCTCTAACGATTTGTATCGAAATCGTGTGGTAATGCCTCTGAAGGTGTTCTAGACATCCCCACTTCTGAAATTTCCGTAGAAATGCGATAAAAGCTTAAAAAGTTGAAAAATTAGTGCCTTTACACAGAGCTCCCTCCCCTTGAGCAATACCCATCAACGATTGAATTTTTTTATGTTACACACTCAAGATAGGGCAATGTAATGTCTATCGAATAACATTGCCAACTTGGAGTGTTTTTTTTTTTTGCCCATTTAAAAAATATTGCCAAACTGGCCATTTTTATTTAAATGAAAGAAAATGAGTAAAAATGGTAAGTAAAACCATGTCAAATTTTACTGCAATTACCAATATTATATAGTGTACTTGAAAGTTGTGTGATGTTCCACACCCCTTGTTTTGTTTTAGTAATAAATGTCCTTATTTTTTTTATGCTTCACATTTGCATTATTGTAAAAGTATGCTTGACCAGGTATTTTAAAGAAATTGAGATTGTTTTAATGCGGCTCTTAATTTTCTTTCCAATTGAATTAAAAACTTTATAAGATTAACGTTACTAGAAAATAAATACTTAATTTGTAGCTTAAATTAATTTTGCCATATTACAAATTTTCAACTTATTGAAAATATTCATAATAAATCAGCATTGATACAGCGATAGATGAAAGCCTTTTTAATTGCTACTCTTATTTTACATTTAATTGAACTATAAAGACAAAGCGACTTCAATTTTTTTTTTTTTACTTTTCGGCTGTGATTCTTTAGTATTGATTCATGAAATGATTGTATTTTATTTATAAATGATAGGGATCATTTTAATAGTATTCTTAGTTCAAGTAAGTGTTTGAGTTTAGTTACCTTTTTTCATTTTTTTAGGCCAGATGCAAGCACACCTACTGTTGAAGAAATGTGCCTTAAACTTGAAGGTAAAAGAATGATGACTGATCAGGAAAGAGAACTTTTATTGAGACATTTGAGAGCATTACCTTACAAGTAGGTGTAAAATCGGAGTTTTTATTTCATGTATATAATAATTTTTCATGTGCCATTCCATAATTGTAACAAATGTTTACTTAATTCTCAACCCATTTGCATCAAGTGCTGAAAAACTGTTCCCACACTTTGGATGCCTCATTAATTTCATCCTCTTAGTCAATATTCGTTGAACTTTCATAGTTTCCAAACCTTGCTGTACACATGGCTCCTTACATATAGGGCTGCCACAGGCGACTAAAAAGGCTACTAAAGCGACTATTTTAGTGGCCAGGCGACTATGGTAACTATTTCAATGAAAAAAGGGCCCAAAATGGCTATTTTTAACAAAACCTTCAACTATTTTTGGGCTGAGGTGACTTTTTTAAGAAATTGGATACTGTCCGATAGTAGCACGAAAAAAAATCGGCACTAAAGTACTAACAATCTTCTCAAAACGGAAATTTTTTTTGGGGGGGGGGGGAGCAAGTACTACCAAAATAGTTCTTCATATTCGTGGGTATAGAGATCATTTTGTTAGTCCGACAATAGTAACCGCTCACGCGAGATTGTTCTTTTCGACGGCAACCACGGTCATTTTCGCCTGTCTGTTTGGTTCCAATGTTTTATCTTTTGCTGTGTAAGGCTCAAGAGCATACACTTAAATTCTGAAATATCAAATTATTTCGCTTTATTTACTCTACTTAACAAAAATTAATTTGTGGTGAACACCAGAAGAAAATGCTATCAGTATGGACAATGTTGTTGTATAGACGTTATATCCGAGATTTGTGCTGATGTAGTGAATGATTTCGTCGTGTAGGTCAATCGATGCACAGTGATTGGAATTTCAATGTTGTAGCTAAATTTATAAATAATAAAATAATGTAAATTTTGAGGCAATTTAATTACTTTGAATGTAGCTTAAACAAGGTGGCGACAGAACCGGGAATTCAGGTAAATGTCAAGGTATTTCGTTTAATTACTCTTTAGTCAGGGAAGCAGTTGAGCCATTCAGGCCAATCCCCATTCCTCGGTCCACAACCGCATGTTCATGTTCCGTTTTTTTTTTTTTTTTTAGATCATTGTTACGCTTGGAACAATTATTTACACATTATTTCTGTTAGATTTTTGGTTATCTTATAGCTTCGCGACCACCAGCGCATTATTGTTAAAAAAAAATCCTCAAACTTAAATCTGACCGCATCCTTTACAGACATGATTGTTTTTCTTCTTGTCTTGTTGTTTTTGTCAATAGAATATATTTGAACCCTAAATTCCTTTATATTTCAATTTGATTCCATCATACCTTTTTGTTTTTATTAACTTTGGAAATTAAAATATATATATCTTGTTTTGCCAATCGATTTTTACCTTCACTTTTGCGTGAAGTTTAGCTTTTTTTGCTTAGGTGCTGTCTGGGAGTAAGGTTGATTTGCCAACTTCCATTGCAGTTATGTAAATACGATAGTGCCTCCCCAAGACACATGCCTTTTACCATATGGGATGTCATGTATACGACACTATTTTTAATTGAAAGAAGAGTGTCTCTGGGTTTTCGTGTTTATGTAAATCAAAAGTTTTATTCCGATCTAGATGATAACTTAAAACCTTTAAAACAAGAGGAAGGTCTTTACCGACTTGAAAAAACAATCGTTATGAAAAGTGAGGCTACTATTTTCAACGTCTGAGACTACTATTTTGGCTACTATTTTTAACATTTGAAGCTACTAAAGCAACTATTTTCAAAGCTTACAGTCAGTGGCAGCCCTGTACATAGGAAAGAGCCTTTTATATTAACTTTAAAGATCCCCAGGTTCATGAGGTCACCCTAATAAAATTGCCTCCTAAATAAATTGTGTATGGCTGCCTGAACAGGACTGGACTCTCCCTGTCTTACTATGATTGCATCCATCTTGTAATGGGCTTTCCTGGGCTCATTACATGTATCTGCAATAAATGTTCATTAAAACCAAACAGATTTTTCAAAAAGAGCATATTTTTAAAATTTGTTTATTTATTTCTGGTTTAACTGGGTGAAATAAAATTTGTCAGAATTCATGTAGTCTTTGAAGTCTTTAGGAACTACTTATTTTTTTGGTAAGTCCTTATATAAGACCTTTTAAAGTCTTTATTTCCCATGTTGGACCCTTAGTTTTCAATTGCAGTTTTTTTTTTACTTTAAGTTTTTTTTTAAGTTATCACCAAATTTGGTTTTCCTATTTTCTCCTTTTATCATTTTGGACTCATCTTTTTTTGGTGGAGCAGTTTTGTCTAAATTGCTTGTGATTGCTGATTTTCAGGAAAACTTTACTTTTTTTTCAAGTGTAGAGGGACTTTCGATGTTGGATTGGTATTGTAAATTTTAATGGTATTTATTGAGTTCTAGTTTATTGATGTTGCATGTGCATTTAAGCTCGTGTTACTTACGGATCGTTTTGCGAGAGACTGATCAAGAAAATGTGAAGCAGCCGTGGTTATTAATACTGTGGCATATATTTTTTGCTAATTTTATTTTTCTGCTATTTTTTAGGGTTCTGAGAACATCTATAAAATATTAGTAATTCAGATTGGAGTAAGAAATTTTCAAAATATTCTAGTTTTTTAACTTGAAACTGTTATTGACGAATTCGAACTTTTGAAAATGTATAATTATTCCACTTGAGATAAATCATATGTTTTTATGTTGAATTAAAGTTGCAAATCTGTAAATGAAATAAAAATAAAACAATGGTGTGTATACGCACCATTTTTGTGTCCTAATGAATGTCATTTAAGCCTATTTTGATGAAAACAATAGTACATTTTATAAAATTTTTATGCTTGGCCTAAAATGGGTTAATACAAAAAAAAATGTATAATAACTATTATTATTATGCTGATTAATATAGTTTTTGGAATTTAAGCTGCACTAATACAGTTTTTGATGTAAACCGTTAGTAAATTTCAGCATGTACCCCCTTTTTAGCTCGGGGGAATATCAAGTCGGTAATTCAGTTTGCTACCTGTTGGTCAGGAAAACCAATATTGCATCAAATGTCACTTAGTGAGGACTGGATTACCAACATCAATCTTCAAGCTATTAAGAGGGTGCATGTTAAAGTTTACTAAGGTAATTGAAGTTCATCAAAAATTCTATTTGTACTTCTTCAATTTTTAAAAAACATAATAATCAATATATCTTTCGTACATTCATTTTCTCTATCGGGACAAGACTTTTTTCTTACCTTGTATCTTGTATATCATAAACAATGATGTATTAAGCTGACAACTTTTATATCTGCAACATTTTTAGTACTATTTACACTAATAAAACAAAGGTTTTATCCTGTCTATAGCAGTGTATATAGAAATATCTAGTATTCAGAGAACTTTAAAATTTTAAACATGTAGTTTATAGCCCTTTTATTTCAAATATGGCACCCATAATTTATTTTTGTAAGTTAATTTTTAACTTTAAAGTAATGCAAATATAGTTCCACAATCTCCCATCGGATAGAAACGAATAACACCTTCAGCATTAAATCACTTTCTATTCTTATCTTGGCCGTTTTATTTATTTTTTTAAAACTTTTAAGGAAACTTTTATCGAGTCCGGTTTACGAAGTATCAAAAGCTGAGATCTGTACGCATTGAAACATAGGCGTAAAGTAGGGGGGGCAGGGTTGGCTGGCCTCCCGTCTTTTAAATTCTGAGGGGCTGCCTAACTTGATTTTTGTAACACTATCTCCTTTTTTCCCCTCCATTCTCCAAATAAATTATAATAACTGTTTATTGTTGGTATTATATGATAAGTTGTGTCATACCTAGATTTTCGAAAAATTAATAGATTTCGATAATTTTTCGAAAAATTTCATCTTCTGTCAAAACTCGCCCCCACCCCCCTCCCCCTATGTTTTTTAAAAACTTGACACCTATGCATTGAAAGGTGTCTGCAACATCAGGCCACTTAGCTAGTAAAAGATCATTTATAAATTCTTGCCCAGTATGTTTTTAGATATCTTCTAATTATATAAAGCTAAGGTTTCAAAACTTTTAAACATTGTGACCCATAATTCAAAAACCAAATCACCTTTAATGAATGCACTTCGTTCTCGGCGCATTGAGTTTTTCCAGATACGAATGGCATGTTATTTTATATGCACTTATTATTAAAAATAATTTTACAAAACATATTTCTAAAATGGGTTTGCAAAGGTGCGCTTATGTATGTTTGATTGCTGTTGATGATGACAGTAAGATTTAAGTAATTTTCTTATGCAAGGAGCTCCACATTTGCAGCTTGTTTTTTTATTTAGTTTTAATTCTTACCATTGCCAAGAATCCAACTTCATTAATGTTTGAAAATGTAAAAGGGAGTAATTTCTATGCTTCAGTAAAAAGATATTTTTTTTTTTAATAGATAACCAGAAACGGGCCAATTTACTACGATTAAAATTCAATTTTAGTGATGTATTTTCTGATAAGTCAATAAATTCTTCATCGGCTTTCAGCGATATACCAGTAGTGATGTTTCCTGGAGAAGGGATGTGCAATCCAGTTTTTCTCTTGACAATTTTGCATTTCTTCAGTAAAGTAATTAAATTTTCTTTTACAGCAACAAAATGTCTTGGATACATGTTAGCATAATTATACTATCGGAAACGTTTGCATTATTTTTAGTTGTAAACGTTTGAAATTTTAAAAAAATCTCATATTGTGTTCTTGTCAAGATCTTGTTGGGACCCTAAGTTTTTGAAACGCGTATGTAGAGAGTAAGTGTTTTATTCCTTTAGTCTTACTGGTCCTACTGTATAATTTCGTATTTGGTACAAGGTTGATTTTTACATTAGCCTGTACTGTTTTCAAAACCATGAAAAGTCAGCAAAAATATTTATTTTAATCAAGTGTCATATAGATGACAACAGTGCTTTTTCTTTTTTTGTATATGAAGTTCTGTTTTAGTTCCTTAGCCTTGGATTTTGAGTTCAAAAAGAGGTATAGTATGACTATATCATTGTATGGACTATATCAAATTACAAACACATCATAGAAATGTTATCAAATACTTGCTTTTGAATTGAAACAATTAGGCTGAACCCAATAGCGTTGTGGGAAAATATGGATGATTTTATCATAGACTTCATTAAAATAAATATCATTAGAATTTATAACCCATATCCAAGCTAATGATGTTTGTTCATTCTAATGACCTGTTTTGTTTTTTACTTATTTCTGGAGCGAACAATGTAATTGTAGGTATTAAAATACGCTTGCAAACAGTGTATCATTCTACGGCTCTTATAAACAACATATCAGCACAGGAAAGTATTTTTGGTTCTAAAATGATATTATTTGATTCTAATTTTTTAAAAATAAAACATTCTTTAGAACTGCATGATTCTGAAAATCATTAGGAATCACTTTTTTATTTGATATGTAATTTTTTTCTTTGCCAATAACTATCGAGTCATATGGGGGAATTCTCGGATAAAAAAACTATAAAATCTATAATAACAATATAACAAGATCTTCAAAACTATGTTGGACAAAATAACCAAATTGGGCATGGAACATGCTTAAGTATTGTACGATTTATTATGTAATATGTTGATCGAGGAAGAAAAGCTATTAATTGATTATGTTAGTTATTTAGATGTTGATATTACAAACAAGCATACTTTAAATCATTTCTCAACCAAATTCTTTTACAACATTTGCAAGCAATAATAATTGCATTAGTTTCTACTACAAAGTGAATACTCCCTTGTAAAATTACTGGCCCATAGAATATGTATTTTATATTGGTAATTAATATAATGTCTTGCTTTGGTCAGCAAATATTACCAACTAGGCCTGGGCGATGTTAACATTTCTGCATCGTGATATATCGGGAAGCAAACGTCACGATACATCACGATGCTAACTGTGTATATTTTTTTACAAAATACTACAAAACAACATTTTCAGAACACGCTATATAGCCGAAAGTTATGCTTAATTAGCTTTGTAAAATTTTATTAAATTCATTTTAATTTTTATAGTTTTAGGAAGTTTATTTTAAATAACATGAGCAGCAACCGAATTATTTTCAGCGAGATGCACAAAGCACCCAAGGGGGTATAAGCCGGTTATTATCATTATTATTTTGGTTTAATCCGGATTTTTCAATTTCTCTATCTTAATGAAATTTTACTTTGTTATTTTCCAGAAAAGGAGGGGGGTAGAGGACAAGTGCGCTTCCTGGCGGTGCACATGTTACTTTAGTTATTGGATATTCTTAATCATTAAATCAAAAACATACTTTATAATGAATATTTTATTACTTACAATATACAATATAACTATTATGCATTAATTTTATTTTTATTGTTTAACATTTAAAATTCTAATGATCTTTATTTTGTGCCCAAAAAATATGCATTTCCGCATTTTTAAGAAGCAATGTTAGTATTGATACTTATAGAAATTAACTTTATTCAAATTGTACAAACTGAAAAAAAAATTATAAAACATTTATTTACTTACGAGACCGAAGAGGAAATCCTTAAAGTGGATGGGAAAAAATCGTTTATAAATATTTAAGCAATCACATTAGAGAAACTACTGTGATTAGTCCATGCACTAGTTCACATTGATTTTGGCAGATATAACAAACAGCTCATAGTAATAAATAACCAGATTATCTTAACTGAGTAAGAACTAGACAGAAATTGCCACGCCAGAATACCGCAATCCCCTTGCGTTAATAAATAAAGCAAAATAAAATAATAGCAAGATAAAAAAATCTTTAAGTTAATATAAAAGATTTAAAAATACAAAAGTGTAATACAGTAAAAGCCCGATTATCCGGCATTCAATCAACCGGAAAGCTCAATCAACCGGAATTTTTTGAAAATCAAGTTTGGCGATAAAATTGGCATTGTTTCGCCAAAAAACAGCGATAAGTCGCCAATTTTTTTATTTTTTTTTGAGATTTCGAAGTTGAGTGTTTTTTCTCTCATTATTTTGATGGTTTTTAATTTGCTATGAAGAAATAGCTAAATTTGCATGGATTAGAAATTAATGTATTATAAAAAGTGATTTTTTTTCATTCCGGTTTATCCGGAATGCCGAAGTTCTTATTCAAACAACTGTGGATTCCTAATATTCTTAATGGAAAATGCTTTTTTTGCGGATATTGCGGTTATTTGCCGAATCTATTAACAAATCTATCTTGTTTCTATTGTATAAGAAAGGGTTTCGTGATCGAAATTCCATTATCCACAGCATCGGGAAAACATTCTCCAGTAGATAATTTGATTTATCCGGAATTCTAATTAAAAAAAAAACTACACATTTTGCATCTATTTAATCTTGCATCGTTTATTGCATAAAAATATATATTCGTTTCCGGAATATGTGTAATTTATATGTGCGGAATCTATAAATCTATGGTGATTTTCCACTAGAAATTACGTTCTCAACCGCATCCGCCAAAGAGTAATTAGGAAGTTCAAAATTTGTTAATGGTTTGACCAAAACCGGGATAAAATTAATCACTCGGTTTGTAGGCTAGATCTACATATGGAACATGCATTTCACAAAATTTAAATTCATGTATAAAGGATAACATTCTATTCCATACAGTATCGATGCATCCATAATTCATTTATACCCGCGATTTAATTTGTAAATTTTCAGCCGCATTCGGAAAATGTGCAATTCGGCCGAATTCACTATTCTAAACGTTTTATTCTTTTATCACAAAATATCAGTTTCTCACGATCAATCAGAATAAAACCTAATTGGATCCATTTAAATGCATTTCTCCCTATAATCCCAATCCAAGTTTCGATTTGTAGGCTAGTCAACCATTTTGTACACAAAACGGAAAATGTTTCTTTTTTGTGTACAAAAAGTATGGGTTATATTTTATTGTATACTATTAACGTGTTTTGCAATCAATTAAAAATTAAATCTGTTTCGCTGTAATTTTATTTTAATATATTTATTTTTAGATTAGCCGACAACCAGACAAACAAATTCAAAACTTAATAGTCCGTAAATTATCCGGAATTTCGGGGCGATTTGCATTACAATTCTTGTATCCCTTTTTTCTATCGATCTTTGAATACGAAGGCCGTCTTATCGAGCATATATTTTACTTTAAGGTACAAAGTAGGTTGTGTGTGGAGAGGGGGAAGACAATGAAATCACCGGGGTTTTCAAATACAAAAACTACTTTTCCAGAATTCTCGTAATCTGACCGTGAAAACGCACACAAGAAAACTTCACCTCCGGAACTGAAATAGCGGTAGTCCACTTTGTCCGCCCGGTAACCCTAAAATATAGGTTCGGTTAGAATCGGTACAATCAAGAGAACTCTATCTTTTTTTTATTTACATATTTTACAAGGCTTAATCTTCTATTTTTTTTTTTTTTTTACGGAATTTCTGAAATGAAAATGATTTAATTTTGGTAACATATTTCAAATTATTGCCGATTATAGCGGTAAAATATAACATTATTTAACTAAAAAAGCTAAGTAGAATAGTTTTTAAATATTCCAGTTGTGACGATTTTAATGTTAGGTGCCATCACTAGCGTTATTTACCGTTTAAATTTGGCGAAAAAACGTCGACATTCAATTAACCGGAAAATTCGGTTATCCGGAAATCCTAATTTCCCGGCGATTCCGGATAATCGGGCTTTTACTGTACTTTATTTCTTTCAAGTTAGAGAAATAATGAAAAAAAAAAATCAAAAATGAAACACAAAAAGTGTAGGAAATGCCCAAAAATAGATATCAAGGTCTTATATCTGATGACTATTAAATAAAAATCAAAATGTTTTCCAAGAGTTGAGAGAACAACATAAATATTGTTCAAACATTAAAGGAATACTTCTTTTATCGTATCTCCAATATTACTAGACTGCTGGTACCACCTGTCAACGGCCCGATGTCGACTGTTTCCTTATGTTTCTATACAATATTGGGAACATCGCGCATATGCAGGGCAGGGTGGATAGTATTATCACGATGTGAGCTTGCTGATGAAGTACCGCGCAAAAGCAAATGGAACTCGTTTCAAACGGCGCGGTGTCGACGGTTTCAATACGTTTCTATAGTATCTTAGGAACACTGTGCATGAATCGTGGCGCGGTTCTTCGTCCTTGAATGCGAATGAAGTATCGCCTCAGCAAAAGCAAATAGAAATCGTCTCAAACAGTGTGGTGGCCGTACTGTTACAGTACGTTTCTATACAGTTTTGGAGACACCGCACATATGCAGGGTGGATTACTGCGATGTGTTGAAGTTTCATGTTTTAAACGGCGCGGTTTCGATGGTTTCAATACGTTTCTATAGTATCTTAGAAACCTCGCGCATCAATCGTGGCATCACGGTTCTTAGTCCATGAAGTGCTAAGCAAGGATCGCGCTATCGTCGAAAGAGATCGTAATGTATCGAGTATGCGAAAATAGTGACACCGGTTTGACGATGTTGATTTCACACCGGTTTTGGACGATATATCGATACATCGCCCAAGCCTATTACCAGCACCTTGTTCAAGAAATTTAATTTCAACTCTCTTTTCGTCTAATATTTGTAGCTTTCCCAGTGTAAAATGGATTAGTGTTGTAATATACAGCACAATACAAATGTCCCTGAAGGGCATCATGAATATTATATGGCAATTCCCTAACATTTTCTAAGGTTGAATTATTTTTTTTTAACTGCATAATTTCAACTATTTTTGCATTCTCATTCTCTTCATCAGATGTTGTTTCAAAACATGCCTGTTTTGCTGATGGCAAGGCATCCACATTACTATCAATTACTTTTTTTTTTTTTTTTTTTTGCCAATTGGGCTTTTCTTAGGTTACATTCTTTTATATTTTGCTGCAACTTCCTGCTTCTCTTTTGCATTAGCCTCATCTTTGATTTCCTTTAGTTGACAGTCGAGTTAGTGGTTATGTATCTTCTGATTTTTGAGTGTGATAACACATAGAACATACAAATTTCTAATTTTTGTTTAATAAGTAGATAAAGTAACAACTAATATCTAGTTATGTTTAGAGATTGAAATAAATATGAAAAACTTCTGAAATTCTAAAGAATACCTATCATTGATGAAGAAGTATCTCAACAAACTGGAGTATAAATGGGCATACTTAAGTAATCAAATTAAAAAATTATGCATGGGATTCAAAAGCTTAGCCTATCTGTAGTTAAAATAAGCATCAACAAGAAAAAAATTACAAAAATGTGGCACTGATATGAATCTTGAAAAAAAGGAGGATGGTTTAAGGCTATCTTGAGTCGAGATGTTTTCATTGTAGTAAATAAAATATTTTTTTCTCTCACTTGCTACAAATTTACATATATTTTATATTCTGTATAAGAAAATAGAATATATAATCTTACCTTATTTTAGTTTTTTTTTTTATGTAGCATTTCTTAATAGTGAAAAGATTAGTGCAAGAAGAAACTCACAGAAAAGATTAAGTTAAATGTTGAAGCATCAGAAGTTTTTTTAATAAAAAAAAGGAACATTTTTTTTAAAGCTGTTAAGAAAATCGTAGATAGCATGACTCAAGGTGAAACGCTCGTAGGAAGCAAGCAAAAAGTTAAAGAAACTAGAAATAATGCTGAAATGCAATTCACCTCCAATTTTTGATAATGATGAATCTAATATTCCTCAAGTTTCTCCTGATATTCTTGTGTCTAGTGGAATGAATTCTAAAGGTAAAGGCAGTCAAAAATAACAAAGGAGG
The DNA here is from genome assembly GCA_963978545.1 of Linyphia triangularis. Taxonomy (NCBI): domain Eukaryota; kingdom Metazoa; phylum Arthropoda; class Arachnida; order Araneae; family Linyphiidae; genus Linyphia; species Linyphia triangularis. Next base: position 36,796,490 of record OZ021725.1, read on the forward strand.
AAGAAAATAGTGCTAACCACTATAGACAAAATGGAAACTTAAAGATAAAAACTATCTATTATCACAAATTCTGGTCAAATAATAAAAAAAATATTGGAGCATAAAAAAATTAACAAAAGCAGGAATTCAAAATATATGCTGACATTAAATTACAAAAATAATTAGGTTTATTGTTTAAAAGTAAAAAATATATATAAGTTGAATAGTTATTGTTTAGTGCTTGTATTACAGTGAGCTATTGCCTATAAAAACCTCTGTGGACTATTACATATCAAAACCTGCCAAACTGAAAAAGAAAAACACATCTTTACAAATTTTGAGGAAGCGCAGAGAAATTACTCTGTAAAAAAGGTAGAATGGATGGCCTTATATCTATTTTTGCAAACTGGAACATTTTTGGATTAAACAAAATTCAATGTTAATCAATGAGATACATGCATGTGCATTAAGTTGTAAAAAAAATGATGTCAGAAAAAAAAGAGGATTGTTGTAGAAGAATATGTATTCAGTATGAGAACAATGTACTTGTTTGATCATATTTTGATATAAATGCAGTTATGAAAAAGTAGATTCAGTGTAAAGAAATAAGAATTAGCAACAAAAAAAAAAAAAAATCGTAGTTCTGGTCACTAGTAATGTCCTTTATGCACAATGAGACCTTGTCCAGATTTTTATAGCAGTTCAAAACACATTTTTTTATTCATGAATATGGTACTAGTTCAAAGATATTTCGTATTTGAAATCTGATTTTTCTGAAATGATATACTACACATTAATTTTTCTCAAGAAAAGGGAATGTAGAAACAACCTAAACAGCTTGATCCTAAATTATTCTTTGTAAGATTTCAAGAAGATAAAAGCCCCTTCTTTGTGTAGTAACTACCTGCATTCCTTAATTTAAATTTTTCCGAATGAAACTTTTTAGGTCTTCTTTTTCTAGTATTTATATTAAAGAGTTGAGTTGTATTAAAAAAAACTTTGACGTTGAAAAGTACATGAAAAAGATTTTCCTTTCCCAAACTAGTTTGTCTTGAAAGCTAAAAAAAATAAAAAATAAACTTCTTTCTTGGGCTTTTGGGATAAGCAACTAAGTGTTCTAGTTAGTGACAAGTTTATCCTAACTATGCCAGAGTAAACTAATTTAGCCCCTTACATGTACAATTCAATCTTACTAACAAATTGGCTTTAAAATCTTGTTACTAAATTTATTTTATTTTGCTTGCTTTCTCTTCTCTTCGTTTTTCTTTTAAATAAACCCTAAGATAAACATAAAAACTCAATTTATCCTGATCTTGTAGTTCAAAACGAAGATTGGAAACCGGAAATCATCAACCACCAGAAATGAAAAATCGTAAAGTTCAAGCTAATCCTATCGACCAAAAATCTGCGTATACGCAAACAGGTATTTTAGATAGTTTTGTATTTGGTTACACACATTTTTTTATGACAAACTTAATTGAGCTTCAAAAAGCTGGTTTCAAAGTTATTCATTCATACGTATAGCAAAGTTGTCTGCAGTTTCTTATCCATGTATTTAAAATGTCACTTTTTACCTCTTTTTTTTTTCAAATCTAGAAGCTAATAGTGTAATAGTATTTATATTTGCACCACAGAATTGTGCATAAAATAATAACATTTCCCTATTCCTTTCAATATGATAATTTATGAAAAGATATTGTTCTAATCATTCAGTACAAATTACTGAAAATTTTTATGCATTAAAATTTTTTATTTTTCTCCTAAGCACACGACTTTTGAAGCACTTACACTATATACTTAAAAAAGAAGTTTCAATTTCAACAAGAAAAAGTGTTAAATTCAAATGGACTTAATACTTTTATGCATCAGTCATTTATCACAAATTGAATCTAGAAATCAAACTGCAGCATAAATACATGTATCTTCTTACTTTTTCCAACAATACCATAAAGTTTTTTATTTTACAAAAACTGAACTATTTTTTCACTTTAAGCCATTTATATGTCATATAGCAGAGGTGGTTGGAAAGATATGCCAGTCTTCAGTTAAACCCTTCAGGGTTTAAAAAGATTGGTATTTACCCATTTCATCACAAGCCTTTTACAGAGAAAGCTTTTTTTTAAAAAAACTAATTTGTCATTGATATCCAAAGCCGCCTTCTGGTAATGTAGTACAATCGTCTGGTAACATCTTCAGGTTTAGTTGATGAAAATACTAATACATGTGTGATTCTCTATAATGTATGCATTCAACCTTATAGACATAGCCTTAAGTACTGCAGATATTTTGACTATACATAAAAGCAGATCCCAGTCCTAAGCAAGAAAAGAAAAATGCCAAAATTCCCTTCAGAGTTAAAAAAGATTGGTATTTAGCAAAGAAATTGGTCCTAAACAAGGGAAAAAAAGGAGCCAAAATTCTAACTGCTACACCAAAAAAAGGCAAATGAATATAATAATGCAGAAAACAAACACAGGATGAAAAGAAAAAGTTTCAGATTGATCATTCAAGTGATAAGAAATTGTTTGTTTCTGTCAATGACGCTTTCATGTTGGTATTAATATTGATGTTAATGTGCAGAAAAATATATTGGAGATAGATTGGGAGTAAAGTAAATGAAATATAGGTTTAAATGATTTTTTTTATTAAATATTTAACCAAAGGATCTATTCTACTCATTGTTAATGGAGTTAAGAGCTAAGCAGATGATAGTTTTCAAATAATCTTTGAGGGAAAATGGGAAATGTTATCTTCCCACAAGAAACTGACTGTTCCATCATTGAGCAAGAAGACATTATTGTCAAGTTTCATCCACCAAGACAAGTTGGAAGAAGTAGTCAGTCAAGCACACAATTTTTTTTCCCATTTTGGATTTAATGATAGTTTGAATAAATGCTATAATACATAATAAACCTTAGGTACAAAAGTTAAACACTGTCTTTGTCCCTTTTTTCATAATATTTTTGAAAATAATGTATGAATTTTAACTTTATAAAACATTCACATCCTTCCCTCAGATAAGGGAGATATGATACATTTATTATCTTATTTTAGATAACTTTTAATGTATTATTTTTCAAGTTGTTGTTGTTCTGAATCTTTCCATGTATTATAAAAACCAAAAGTAATTTGGAAGAAATATTTGCACAAAATGGCCATATTTCTCATTCAACCAGCCACAGATATTTACTCAACTCCATACTTTTGGCTTGTGAAATCAGATGATCAAATTATTTATGTTTATTATATGTATATATATATATATACAGTAAGTTCCTGTTACAACGAAAAATCCCGTTATTATGAAAGTTATAGAAGTCCCCATTCGAAAAGCAATTAAAACAATGTTAAGTGAATCTCAATATAACGAAATAATCGATTTTTTTAAATCCCGATACAACGAACTATTTGTACAGGCAAAAAATATGTTTTCTTTCACTGTTCACTCACTCAACTGATAATAAGAATGCAATTTCTTTAGATTCCATGCATTCCGTAGTATTCGGGCAGGCACGTGCAAACTTACAAATGCATTAGAAATTTTTAGAAACGTTTCACATTTTACCCTCTTTATCTTTATATGTGATGGGTCCTCCAGTTAAGAGAAAGCAATTTTCGTTAGAAGAGAAGAAAAACATAATTTCTGAAGTAGATAAAGGATTGAAAAAAGGCGGTGGCAAAAAAGTATGGCATATCTCCATCCACATTGTCAACCTTTTTAAAGGATCGAGAAAACATTTTGAAACAACTGCAGATTTCTGTTCTTGGACCAAGCAGGAAAAGAATGCGCAAGGCGCAATTTGAAGACGTTGATACGGCGGTTTTCAAATGGTTTCAAGATGTTCGTTCCAGAAACGTTCCTCTGACTAGTCCTTTAAATCGAGAAAAAGCTTTAGAATTTGCTGAGATGCTCGAAGTTGAGAATTTCCAAGCGAGTGTCGAATGGTTGAATTGTTTCCGAGAGCGGTATGGTGTGGTGGCGAAATACATTTCCGGAGAGGCGAGTGACGTGCCAATTGAATCAGTTAACGAATGGCGAAATCGAGAAGTGGCAGCACTTATCAAGAAGTTTAGCTCGAATGATGTGTTTAATGCTGATGAAGCTGGAGTGTTTTTTCAGCTAGAACCAAGAAAGACCTTAGCCCTGAAAGGAGACAAATGTGTTGGGTGTAAAGTTTCCAAACAAAGCATAACAGCTCTGTTCTGTTGCAACAAATCGGGAACAGAAAAGCGAAAAGTTCTCATCATGGGCAAATCCACTAAACCTCGTTGTTTTAAAAACTGTAAATCCTTGCCATGCATCTATAAATCCAACAAGAAATCATGGATGACTCAAGTAATCTTTAATGATTGGTAGATAGATTTCGACAAAGAAATGAAAAAAAGAGGAGGAAAATTCTGCTACTCATCGACAACTGTACTCCACATAATGAACCACCGAAATTGGATAACATCCGTGTGGAATATTTCCCGCCAAATTGCACAGCAAAACTTCAGCCTCTTGACCAAGGCATCATCAGAGCTGTAAAATCACGCTACAAAACCTTTTTGTTACGTCAAATTCTATGTGATTTGGAGAAAAATATCCAAAAGAAATGCAACGTGAAGAATGGATATGTGGCTCTTGGGATTACATCAGTCAATCAACAATAACTAACTGTTGGGGACATGCTACCACAACCAAAGACGCCAATTCAATTTCCCAAGAAGCCAACTTGGAAGATAATCCAATCAGCACGACATTCAGCAATCTGAGCTGGAGCAAATTTGGAACGCTACAAAAAAGACTTCGGTTCCTGACGACGTAAATTTGGAAGATTATCTCATCGCAGATGACAACGTTTCAACATGTTATGAACTGACCGAAGCACACATCATTCAATCCATTAAAGACAGCAAAGATGAGGTATAGCCTATGAAAGTATAGTGAAGGTGAAGAGGCTGTGGGGGGAGATGGTGTGCGTAATGTCACTGCATCAGAAGCCTTAGCAAGTTTGTAGACAATGCAGGCATTTAATTCGTCACAAAGTAATGTGCCGGATTTCATCTTTACAAACATTCACCAGCTGCAAAATTTTCTACTTTCAACAGCAAACCTTGTTCAGAAGAAAATTGTAGATTTTCTGCAATAAAGTTTTGTTAGCCCGAATTTTGTTAATTTATGATTAATGATTTCCAAATGAGGTAAGTCAATTTTCTTTCAGGTTTTCCAAAATGCTACTATAACAATGAATTCACATAGTTTGAAAAAAAATTTATCTAGCCGATTTCAATGACTTGCAATCCACTTTCTAATCGCAGTAGCTAATACAATTTTATTATATGTACTATATTAGTACTATATGTAGTCTTCCTTTAAAACAAATGCCGAAATTGCTTATTTAATTTTTTATTTGAATTAGCAAAATTTCGTTACAATGAAATTTCCGTTATAACGAAGAAAAATTACGGTCCCGTGAGGTTCGTTGTAACAGGAACTTACTGTATATGTGTGTGTGTGTGTGTATGTTTTGGGAGTATATATTTAAATTTCTTATATGTAACTATATATATACATATATGTATCGAAAATGAAAGTTACATGTAAGAAATTTAAATATATACTCCCAACATACATATTTAAACTAGCTGTGTGGCCCTGCATTGCAGAGACCCATCATTAGAGTATTAATCCTAGATTTTGGCATTTGCGATCAGGCTCGATGTTCTTTGTTGCCAAGATTAGGCTCGCTAAAAATTAGTTGCTACGTAAACCTTGAACAATCACCCCTATTGAGAAACAAAAAAAAAGTATTCCCAATTAACACAATAACACGATTGTCCTCGCCCCTCTGAGAATATTTGAACATTGTGTTTGTCCAAAGTCCAAATAGAATGCCAAAACAAAGTTGAAAATTTCAGAGCTGTAGCCCTATCAAAAGTCGTTTCGCAAAAATAATAATAATTTAAAGAAAACTAATTAAAGTATTATCATTATATTTTTCAAAAGTCAAATAGAAAGTAAAAAATACTTATGTTGAAAATTTCAGAGCTCTATGCCTATTTTAAGTAGCTGTCTATACAGAGACAGACTCTTTGTTTTAAGGGGATCAATTCTCAGTTTCTTTGCAAATAATATTTGTTGCTTATATGAATGTTATAAGTAGATGATAAGTTACAAAAGTATTAAATTAGGAATCAAATGTCTGTTAACATATTTTAAGAGATATGAAATACCCAATACCTCCACCCCTCCCTCTTATAAATAGGTCAAGGGGTATACAATAGTTCATTTCATGTAACCTGGGGTGCATGAAATTTTTTTTGTTTGTTAATTCTCTGCAGGTTTAATCCATTAAGAATTATATTCACATTTGTATTCAGGTAAAAAAAACATTTGTTTAAGCATTTAAATTAACATGTTTGTAAAGATAATCGTGTTATCATTGGCAGGCATTTGTTTAGTCCTAATTGTATCATTATGCTTTATCTATTTTTAATTAACATTTTAATGGAAAAATGCTTTTTGCACTTCCTTCTTAGAACAGTGTTGGCCTTCATGAAATGTTTCAGTGTTAATACAACGAATAATAATAACGGTTTGGAAAGCAATTTGGTCAATTTTACTTTAATCATAAAAATCCCAAAAGTTTCTTCTAATTTTCCTAGCTTTGTGGAATTTGCATGTTATAGAGATATTAATCAATTTTTTTTTTTTTTTTTTTTTTTTTTTTTTTTTTTGCAAAAAAAATGCTTTTGAAGTTCAAAAAATTAGTAAAAATTCTTAGGTCGGATTTGATTAGAAATTATCTGGTCTTCAACAATCATTAAGTATAGGAAAATACTTCTAATTTTTACTATTTGAATTTTAACTTGCAATGTTCAATTGAAAGTTTTTGAAAATAAAAATTTATTAATTCTGAAATTTTGTATGTGTTAATGGGTACTTTTTTATATGATCATTAATCATTTTTATAAAATTCAGTCTTTTCTTGCAATGCATTGAGGAGGAGAGGAAATACCCACTTTTTTTAGGGGTACAGTTTCACACCTAAGCATTAAAGTAAATTTAAATCGATATCAGCTGCTCCTCAAATTAAGTATAAAACCGTTTTTAATTAAAATTTGCTCATTTAGCCTCAAAGAACTTATAGGGAAAATTGTTTTTCCTGAAATATGAATGGAAAAGTATTTCTTTCTCAGGTATGAAAGAGTTGAGCAAGGATGTAGAATTTTTTGACTACTTGAACTTTTTTAAAGTGTTCTTGTAATTGCAGAAAAATAAATTGTTTATAGTTCTATGTATTTGATATAGTTCCAAAAACGTATGTTTAACGTTTTTAGCACTGTCAAATGCATTAAATCTACATTTATTGGTTCTATTGGTATTTTTTTTAAAGCTGTAAATATACTGATATATTGTAATACATGAATAGGGTCAATTTGATTTTTATGCTTTTAGTTCAATTTATTCCAAAGTGTTATTGTTTGGCTCTGGCTGATTTTAGCATCTGACAATTCCGTCCTGTTCCACTTAATTTCTAGGTTTAAATCCATTTCTTGTTTTATAGTTTTTATATATATATATATATAGGTAAATAGGTAGTTACAACAAAATATTAAAACATTGGCTCAAACTTTTTTTTCTTATTAAACCATTCTGGAACCTTTTACAGAGTTATCTAAATAGCATAATATACCTTCAAATTTGGAATTGCTGAATAAACACAATCTTAATAAAATAAACATTCATTTAATTTAATGTTTTAGCATTTATATTAATACTAATGTGTATGCATATTTTTATCCATATGTAATCTTATCCTTTTTTACAGATAAGTTGTTAGGTTATAATCCTAACGTCAATACCTCTGCAAAGGAATTGCATCAGGAAATCAAGAATTATGCAAAGAAAGATAAAAAAGATCCCGAGAAAGTTAAGGAACTCTTGACAGAATCCTTCAATTATAGACGTAATTTTATAATAAAGGACCATCTCACAGTTGCATTATTAAGAGAACAGTATTCCATCCTGTTCACTTTAGCAGAAGTGAGAAAAATTTTCTATTATTTTTTCTTATAGAGTTACAAATGCTAAAATGATTTTGTCCATGTGTATGGACTACATTTTGAGTAAATGTTACCTTTTAATATTATGATTGTATAATTTTAGATTCGAAATGAATTGGATCGAATTTTATCTGATGGTACGTCTGAAAAATTCCTTTCAAATATCGAGAAGTATGCCAAACATATTTTGAGCATGGCTAAAGATGATGATCCACTTTTGCTCACTACACTTCAAAAGAAGAATGAACTTGACACACCTCTTCAAAAGAAATGTTAGTAGTTAAAAGTTAATTAATTTATTATTAATATAAAGTTAAAATTAATTTTTCAATGACATTAAACTTATTGAGCAATAAAAAAAGAAATTGATTAATTATTGAAAACATGTACTTTTATTTGCTTCATGTCTGATTATTTTTTTAATATTTTTTTTTAAAATAATTATCATCTTTTTATATCTGGACAATTTGCATGCAATTTTCTTAAAGAGCAAAACAATGTGTAAAAAGTTTTGCTGTTTCTTAGAAATTAGAAAATGGCTATTATAATCTCCTACTTTGAAAAAATACACATATTCTTTGATATATTTACACTGAACTTGAATAATAAATTCCAAAATTTGATATTCTTTCTGAGGCAAAGGACAAGAACAAATATAATTTGAAGTTTTATCAATGAAGAAGAAGAAAAATCGCTATCTTGCCTTCGACTTCTGTGCCATAAATTTAAGAAATGAACTTTTTACAACTTATAGGGTACACAGTTATGAAATTGGATTTTTTCCAAAGGATTTTTTTTTTTTCCAAATTAGGTTAGTGAAGATTTTTTTTTTATCTAACTTAAGTTTTACATTTAATTTTCTTTCTTTTATTTAGATGCTGTGGAAGTTGGATCCATTCTAATGTTAACATCACTAATAAACGAAAATAGAAACTTCCTTAAGCTTGAAGACACAGTAAGTATTTTTTTTTTTTTTTTTTTTTATTATTTTATAAACAGGTTACTATTGCAAAAAAAAAATTAGCCAAAGTTAAATAAAAGAATAAGCAAAAGTTAAAGAATTATACTAATTCATTTTTTAATATTATATTGTTAACTTCAGGTACAATTGGGAACAGTGGTAAACATCATGTTAGTCTTTTAATCATTCAATTGGTTATGTAATTATATGATAAACATGTATTTAAAAAAAAAATCTTAATTCATTTGATGGCAGTTTTTGTAAATCGATATTGACAAAGAAAGAGCGTTATCATGGGTGAAAGTTTTCAGTATATTTATGGGTTTCTGTAATTTTTTTTATTTTCAATTACGGAAGTGTCTTAGTGGGAAAGTGTTCCACTTGAGTTCACATTTTTCAACAGCTAACACAGAATTCAAACGAAACTTCAAATCCTGTTATTGCGTGATCATTTTCGTCGAATGTTACTTCGATATAATAGCCTGCTGACATTATTGCAGAGATTTACACCTGTCAGACATGGTACAATTCAGCTGAAATGACAATTTCAGCTCTTTTTTTACAGAAGATTACTTTTTTCCTAAGTTTGATACAAATCTGCATTACAATTTTATTGGGCTTGCTTTCAAATTTGCCCGATTCCGATTTTTGACCCAATTCCGATGTGATGACCACTTTTCCTGCAAATTTCCAATCTCTATCCGCATTATTTACGATGGTATGTGATGGCTCAGTATTCCTGAGATTACGGCGGCGCTATCGCCGATAATTACTTTGTTGCGTTAGTGATCATTTTCGTCAGGTGTCACGCCGATATAGTAGGCACTAACGCTATTGCAGAAATTTGCATCTGTCAAACATGGCACAGTTCAGCTGAAATACCGATTTTAAATCTTTTTTTTTTTTTACTGAAATTTTTATCATTACTATAATCGATACAAAACTGTATTGCAATTTTATTGGCCTTGCTTGTAAGTCTGCAGAAACTGCGTACGTTCAGACTTGCTGAAACCTCCGATGTCATGACCACTTTCTTGTCATTTACATCTGAACAAGTTTAGTATTAATAGTGGTCTAACTAAGGAATTAGACTTTAATGATGTGATATTACTGATGACCTTACATCCCTTTTTCTATGATAATAAACATAAACATAAAAAAAAAATTAATTGGATGTTATTTTCTGAAATCTATTATTTTGTCATTGCAAATGCATCCCATTATCTTTGTTGATACATCTATATATTTAATAGATGGCAATTTTTTGTTGTTGCAGTCACTCCTCCTTAACTAGTTAATTGATTTTTATAATCAAAGTGTCATTACACTATTAGAGTTACACTTATCATTGACTCAGACTGACTCTGTTAAGATATCACTTGCATCGCATAAATCGATTTATTTCTATTATTGACCACACTAAAAGATTGATTGTCATTTTGGCTTTGCATTCGATTATAAGGTTTATATATCGCTAATATCGTTTCCAGCGGTAAGTGATTATCATACATAAACAGTTATCAAATCAATTAAACATAGTTTATGACACATTGATAGCAATATTCTTCATCCTCATGACATTTGAGCATTTTATGGTACTTGCAAGTGTATTTTGTTGAAACTAGTTCTGTTAAATCAGTAAAATACACCTTCAATGTTTGAGTTTCTGGAAAAGAGAATTGTTAAATATTCAGGGGTTTTGCATATTGAATCTAAAATTTAGTTTTGATTCAAAAACATGCACTGTAAAAGCTTATAATTTCAGAGACATGAAGCTAATCTTTACTTTCTATTATACTCTTATTAAGTGACTTGAAAAGGTTATACATTACATTAAACGAATACATTGTCAATAACTTTAGCCAAACAAAATGCTATACAGAACAGGGCACACCCCTATCCATAAAGCATGGACTCCTTCATTCCTTCTTTATTCACATGACATTCTGTTCCAGTGAAATTCCAAAATAAGCTTTTTAAACTTCAAATTAAAATAAATATATAACAGACAAGTGCAAAACATTCCCCCTCTCGCCTTTTTTTTTAAATTTTTTTTGTTAAAGAATATTTACAAATGCTTTAAAGCAATGAGGAAAAAAATGCTGTAGTTCTCTATCTGATTAGTACAAATTTAGCAAGCTTTCATTATTGACTGGATATGCAAATACTGAAAATAACTATTAACAAATAAACAAAATATTTGTCGCTTTCTCTTGATGAACGTTAGAGACCAAGGACAAAGTCTCCTAGTAGATAAGAATACATTACAAATTGCAATGATGTGCCTGGTATGATTATCAAACTGTCTGCTGGCAGAATAAGCACCTTGCTTAAGATTAAGTACCTTGCTTAAGAATAAGCTCTTGCAGTTATTGATTGAAACTTAGTTCTATTGGCTTTTAAAGAGATTAATTTACTAAAGCATTCAGTTTACATCTGTGTATGACGTACTACTTGCCCTTTTGAAAAGTACTAGTTGCATGTATATTAATTACTATAATTGAAGTAATGTATCTCAAAAAGTTTGTTTTTGACTTAGACTGTTTTACTCATTTTTCATCTTGTCATTGTCTGCTTTAAATAGAATTGTGATTTCCTTACATTAAAACAATGTATGGGCAAAGATTTTCCTTTGTGAATTTTTAGACTTTTAGTTGAATAGAAGGAAATGATTGTTTATAGAAACTATTTTTTATAGAGTTTTCTGATACTATATATATATATATATATAGCTCTTTTCCATTAGCCAGCCATTAATATTGCAAAAGTAATAATGCATTAGTGTTGTAAGATGTTTGTCTTGATTTGCTTTAAAAAGGTTGAGATTCTTGACTTGCTTTGGCACATGTTATCTGATGCTACAATAATGGAAAGGTACCTTATAATTTAGTTTTTAAATGTGATAGTACAGTTTTGTACTGTAAAATTACTTTTTTATCCTTGAATATTTTTATTATAGGTTTTGTGGATATTTTATAAAACCTTTTTAATTTTATTTTTTCAGTCGATTGCAGTCTCCACATTTCCTTACATTGAAGCCAAAACAAAACTGCACGGAATATTTTTGAACAAGCACATTTTCAAAGTGTATGCTGAGCAGATACTGGTTTGTGAAGCTACTGATTTTAAGGAGGCAATTTTATGTTTAATTGCCTGTTACTTCATCTTTAACATTAAATATCCAGCAGATAATTTCAACACACTGGTTGTCATGGAGAAAATTTACTTAGAAGGAATTGATACGGAAGTAGATGATATTGATTCGTTTACCCAACAGATCATTAAAAGTCTCCAGCTAAAGGCAGCAGCAGCAAAAGGAAGATAAAATCTGTATGAACAATTTTTCAAAATAATACCTCACCATCTGTACAAGTAACATAGGAAAATATGTTATTCATCAAATGCTCATTATTAAAGTTTTTAAATTGTATATCATATATGAGATTTGTGCTCTTTATATCTATGTATATAATTCTCTTGCATGCCGCCCAAATTTGGCTGTATTTCTGTGAGCAGAATGGCGACTTAAAATATCCAATCCCAAATCTTCTAAATGTACTTTATGCACAAATTTATGAATTCAGCAATCCAGTCAATCACAATATATCTTTTGAAATGTTACTAATACATCTGGCAACATCCAATAACTTGGATTTGCTATATTTTGTTTTTCTTATTAGAGATACAAATTATTGCCTATTTAAAATGTATTGATTTAATATTACGATGATGCCAGAATAAATAGATACAAGATGTGCACATTTCTTTTGGATTAGAATTTCGGATAAAAACTGAACATGGAATTTTCGTTAAGACTATTAAAGTTTCTATGCTTGCATTAACACAGATTGAATAAAAACTTCAGCATTCAGGATAAACCGGAATTGAACAAACTTTGTTGTCAAATTCAAACACAAACCGTCATTAAGGTTTGCAAAAAACCGGGTTGACGGCTTACCACATTCAACCCAAAATCGCCAACTTACAAAAAGTCGCCTAGAGGTACAATAGAATAAATCTGAACCTATATGCATTTCTAATCGGTGCAAATAGCTATTAAGAACTAAAAACAATCAAAATAAAGAATAAAAATCTCACTCAACTTCAATATTGCAAAGGAAATTAATTTTTAAAAAAATATTTGGCGAAATTGCACTAATTTTCTTGCCAAAGGTGATTTTCAAAAAATTCCAGTTGATTGATTGCTGTATAATTGACCTTTTACTGTATTACTTTTTAAGTGCCAAATAAGATTCAGGGATGAGTTTTTTCCGCCATGTGGCGGAATTCCGCTTTTTTATTTTAGAAAAAAAATAATTCCGCTTTTTCAAAGAGTTCCGCTTTTCTAATTTCTGAAAAAAAAATTCGTTTTTTCATGATTTTTCTATCCCACAGAAAACTAACCTTTTCTCTAAGGCTGAATCACGAAGCAGCTTCCCTTCCTCCAGAAAATCTACGGCATTCCTGCTCCAAATACAAAAATCTACTGGAATGCATTTTTTTTAGTTAGGTTGGCGCTTAAACTCGCATTTTAGATTTTTTCAACTGCTCTGAAATTTGATCCTTTTGTGCCATTTTTCTCTTCTCAAAATGTAATTTCCTTCATACTAATTAACGTAAACGAATAATGTGCTAACTTTCAAGTCTGACATCCACGGAATTATCGTTTATTGTACGTCAGGGTGTCCACAGATCGGGAAAACCGGGAATATCGGGAAAAGTCAGGGAATTCGGTATTTCTGGAAAAATCAGGGAATTATCAGGGATTTTGTCAAAAAGTTTAAAGGAATTTTCCGAAATTAAAATGAAACTTTTAATTTTCACAATTAAAAATCCCTTGCTACAAAAAATATAAAAATCAATTTGAAAACAAATTAAAAAAAAAAAAAAAAAAAAAAACGTCAAAAATTCGGACCGCAAGACCGACCACGCAACTTTTCGCATTAAAATTTCCTGACAATCACTGAACCTGCTTGCGTTCAGATTTGCCTCTAATCGCCGATGGAATGACTACATTTCTTCCTCATTTTTCTCTTGTATTATAGTAGTCTATCGGCATTATTTACGTTGGTATTTGATGGTCATTTTTCTGAACGTTACGATGGTAAAATGGCCGATATTTTCGTGATTATAGAGGGCAAGAAACACGTTCTTGCATGCTGCTCATTTTCGTGATGTGTCACTGACGCTATTTCAGAGATTGCACCTGTCAGCCATGGTACAGTTCTGATGAAACACGGATTTCAGCATTTTTTGTTGTTGAAATTTCCATCATTCCTGAGACGGATTCAAAACTGCATTACAATTTTATTGGGTTTACTTGCTTGTCTGACAACCAAGGAACCTACATACTTTCAGACTTCCCCAAACTTGTGATTTAATGACCACTTTTCTTGCTGATTGCCAGCATCTATCGCTGTTATTTATGCTGGTGTGTGGTGGTTAGTTTAAACGAACTTTACTCTGATGTTAAGCTTGTTATTGCCGAGATTTTCGCTGCTAAGAAGAGAGCTATCACCGAGATTTACATTCTTGTAATGTTCATTTTAGACCCTATTAATCACTATTCCAAGGTTTGCGCCTCAATAGTTGTCCAGGGTTCCCACGGTCCTGGAAAGTCCTTGAATTTTTTTTATGAAATTTGGTCCTTGAAAGTCCTTGAAAAAAGGATTAGGTCCTTGAAAGTCCTTGAATTTTTAAGTGACCAATGACAGTGGTGTAGTGTAAAATAAAAAAGTGTGGGAACGCTATGTTGCGTCGTTACAAACGTATATATATTTTTTCTGTGTGTTGGGAGGGGGGGGGGGTAAAAACGACAACTTTAAATAGTTTTGGTAATATTACTATAATAATAATCTCAAAATAACTCTTGAGTACCTCAAAAATTTTTTTTAAAAAATTGAGTGTTTTGACTTATTCTTTTATTCAAATAATTTTTTTGAACTATTAAGTTATATGGATTTTTAAATAATTTGCTTTGGACAACCCATTTTAAAAGATTGTTTAGCACTTTATAAAGGATTATAACACATTTTCAAACATATTATTGACACAAATTTTTAAAAAATTTTTATAACAATTTTCCAAAATGTCAGACATGCAATATGTTTGGATAAATTCCCAGATTCTGTAGCTCCTCGAAATCGGTTTTCAAAATGAATGAAAAAGATTGGGATTGTTGCAGAAGTTGATTGAAAGTTTTATGGCTTTTCTCCTTCTAAAAAAGAAAATGTAGAGAAGTTCCTCTTGCTTGATAGATCCTTCCTTTCCTTTTCCAAATTTGCTCCATTAATAAAATAATTGGAAAATTCAAATCCATCTGTCGACTTAAAATTTCTTGATAAAATATTAATTTGTGTGCCATCTCAATCATCTCTAATTTTAAGCGGGATATTTCAATGTAGACTCATTACTTGCCAGATTTGCTTGGGCTGTTTTTTTTATCTTATCCAGTTCGATTTTGTCATTTCAACATTGTTGACGATTAGGAGACAATAATAGTCAAAAATGGGTAAAAATCGGAGGAGAAAGCAAACTTCAAAATATATATGATATGGCCATCAAAATCACTAGATTTTAAAAAAGATCGGCGAAATTCCCTCCCCTTATTGCCGCCAATGTATGATTTTTTTTTAAGAACTGCTGCTACATTTTTGGAGTAAATTCTGTAATAACTGTAAATATAAAACTTTCCCATTCTCAAACTGAAAAGCAATTTAATTTTGCATTTTAAAG
This sequence comes from Linyphia triangularis, assembly GCA_963978545.1. NCBI lineage: Eukaryota > Metazoa > Arthropoda > Arachnida > Araneae > Linyphiidae > Linyphia > Linyphia triangularis. The sequence continues at coordinate 36,812,214 of OZ021725.1, forward strand.
TAGTACATCTGAATTGCTTTCCTACTTCTTTGCAGCCCAATTTCGATGTATTATACCCATTTGCAAAACCATTAGCACTTTTATAATAAGGAAAATCAAATATACAGGACCGACCTTGGAGTAAAATGCTATGTGTGCAAGAATGAGTTTTGGCACCCCTTACAATGAAAATGGGTATAGAAAACACTCCAAAAATGGTGAGAGTGCTCTATATGATATGGGAGCAAAATTAAAATCGTAGCGTTTTCTGCACTAAATAACATTGTTTTAAGCAGGGGCGGATTTAGAGGTCAATCAAGGGGGGTGCGATTATGAACGTGAGTGTTTACAGTGGCGGTGATAGTTTGTCAACTTGGGGAAGAGGGGGGGGAGGGGTATCATCAATTAGTATGATACTACCAGGGTTCAATGAAACATAAAAATTAGAGGGTTTGACAATCCTCTTTTGCACCCCATGCAACAAATTACCCCAAAAATGTAATAAAAAATAAAATTTTAAAAATTAATTTTTTATTAAATAAAAAATATTTAAGAGCACAAAAATTTATCTCATGCAGATTAGGTGAAGTGTAAAAAGTTCAGCAACACTGAAAATTCAACTTTTTTATACAAGTTAATTTACCGATACATTCAACATCATAAATCAATTGATGCAGAAAAAGGCGATAGATCTTTTAACAACTTTAGACAACATTGCAGATACGTAAAACTCTATATTCATAAGGTTTTAATAATTTCCAAAGTTAAACAATGCTTTTCAACTCTGTTTGACATCACATTAGTAAATTAAAATATAAGTTACATAAACTTGAGACTACACACTATAATATTGGTCACTGAATTCAAATTTGATATGGTATTATTTACTGTTTCCAAATGTTCCTTCATTTAAATGAAAATGGAGAATTTGACGATATTTTTGGCATTAATTTTTACGTGGGACAAGAAGAAAAAAATAATGATAAAAAAAACAAAAAAAAAAACATAACCGACGAAATTGGTGATGATATTCAATAGACATTACACTGTCCTTTATTTGAACGAAAATCAGAAAGATATCAATAGTTGATGGGCGATGCACAAGGGCAGAGAGCTCTGCGTTAAAGACACTCATTTTTCAACTTTTTACGCTTTTATCGGATTTCTACGGGAAATTCGGAGGTGGGGGCGATTAAAACACCTTAAGAAGCATTAGATTCGTGATTTCACCCTTAAGTGAATGCTCAAACCTAATCGTAGGTCACATGGCTACCACTAGCCCGCACACCAAATTTGAATATCGTACGGCAATTCGCTTAGTAGCTATGCTGACCATGTACGCATAGACATTTTACCTAGACCACTTTTTTGAAATCATGATGTTTCAAAACCTGAGGAAATGAAAGAAAAATCGATTTTTTCCTTCTTTTTTTTTCCTGAATACTATACATTTTCATTGCCCTATGTAAACATATAGGTAATTGATAGATAAGTAAAAACGTGTTTGGCTATGATTCTCAATATTTTGAAAAGAAGTATAATTACAACATTGAACTCACTTTAAAATGTTAAGGATGAATAACTTTTTTATAATTTAAGAAAGTAATTTTGTTTGACATCGTCAAAGGGTATTTATGATTTTGAATATGAGAGCGTGCTTATACAATGCTTATTCCTGTAAAAACAGTTTATTTTTATAATAATGAAATATTTTATTATAATATATTCAAATATTATGTTGATAATTGCATAAAATATCGAATATCAGTGTGTACGGTAAGTCCCTTCTTCGAATCATTCGGACAAAAATGAAATATTAAAAATAAAATTTAAAAAATGGAAAAACAAATGTCTAAACAAATATTGTTAATGAAAAATTACATTTTGTGAAATAAGAAGTAAAATAAAATTAAAAAAATATATATATTACCAAAGTTTAGTCACATTAACACTATATATTGATGCACTAAGACTACTCTAACTAAATTAACATATATTCGAACTTTATAGTAAAAAAAAGAGTCAAGGTGAATGTGTCTACAGTTTTTTTATTAAAAAAAAAAAATATCTTCAAATATAAGATAGTTTTTACTATGGCTCTCTCAAGATTTTTTTTATTTATTATGTAAACTTTCTTTTCTTTTTATTGGTTAAATGCGCATCAACAATATTAGTATAAAAATCTATAATATTTTCTGTATTAATCCAGTATAAACTTCTTTTAAAACTTTAATATAATTCTAATTTGGTTAGAGGACTATAATACCAAACGGTACGTGTGCTTTATTTATGACAGCTTCGAAAGTTTTTAAGGTGCAGGCAAGCTATAATTAAACTGGTGTTATTTAAATCAATCCGAAGTCTGTAGAAATTAGTAAATAATTTTGAAATTTTGTATTAGTACTGCTGGGAAAATCTGGAAATGCTGTTTAAACATTATCATAAAAATTTTGAAATGAAAACTTTAAGAAATAACTGATAGGATTTTTGCTAATTACGCTTCAAGAACAACAATATATTTAAAACTTCATTGGGTTGAATTCATTTTGGTTTATTATTTCATTTATAAGGAATAGCATGTTAAGCGAACAGCCATATAAGCCCTTTTCATCTTAAAGTTATATATTTTCCTTTAGTTGCAAAAATTCTCTAAAAAGATGGATTTTAATTGTGCCGAACCTGTACTTTAATATAAATTTTGAGATTGGTTTAACATAACTGTATATTTTCTCTTATAAATATTATTTAAGAAGAACTTAAATTAGGAAAATGTACTCAAAGCCCATCTTAAACCGTCAACACATAAATCCTCATATTTAAAAAAAAAAAAAAAAAAAAAAAAAAGCAGCAGGTTTTTCAAACAATAAACTAATAAACTTAACATTATCTGAAAATTAGTTCGTTTAACTCTCTGCGTTTTACTCAAATAAAATTCCAAACTAAATTAGTTACAACAGGTGAAATTGTAATAATAATAATTTTCATATAACCATAGGACCTGCTTTTTCAACACAAGTAGCATCTCTAATCGGTTACATATTGTGTCTCATATTAGATATATTATTAGTCATATTACCATCAAGTTTGAGTCACACACACAAAAACACATTTAAAATTAGAATTAAAAGAAAGAAGAAGAAAAAAGAAAGAAAGAAAAAGAACATTTAAAAAGATTTTAACATTAAATGATTTAAATTATTTGTAAGTCATCGGTATTGTTCCTAATATTTCAGTAATTTTTACTTAAATAATCAACTCGTATAGAACAATTTTGGCTTTTATTTAACAGAGCAAATAAAAACTGCCAAAAGCTGCGAATGCGCAATATTTACAAATTTGCAATCTAAGCTGAAAAGTTTTGAAATTATGCTAAATTACTTGATATTCTTCTAGTAGCAATAAATGTCGCTGTATCGGATATTTCAAGGCATTGCACCGGAACAACGTTAGATTCTGATTAGTTTGTTTATCAAGCAGAAAACATCTACCAGATGGTCTCTCAAGGGAAAAATGGACTTCATCTTAAATAAGAGAAACCTCAGAAAACTATCAGGAAGTAGCTCAACAATCGACGCGAGATTACAAGTCAAAATTTTTAAAGTGTTTACTCAATTTGAAAACAGACTACAGAGAACCAAATATGGCTCGATCCGGTGAATTTTCGCAAGGTGTGAGATTGGAGCATAGCAATATTTAAAAACGTGTTTGGCTATGATCCTGAATATTTTGAAAAGAAGTTAAAAGCTGTATGGAACTCACTTTATACTGTTAAGGATAAATTACATTTTATAATTTACGAAAGCAATTTTGTTTGACCTTATCAAAGGGCTTTTATGATTTTGCATATGAAAGGGTGCAGATACAATGGGTTAATCCAGTAAAACCAGTTTATTTTTATAAGAATTAAATATTTTATTATAATCTATTCATATACTGATGGTATTGAATTGAGAGTTACATTGATAATTGCATAAAATGCTAAATATCAGTGTGTAGGATAAATCACTACTTCTGATCATTCGTTAAAAAATGAAATATTCAAACATATTTAGAAAAAAAAGCAAACGTCTAAACTAAAACAAATTGTTAATGAAATATTACATTTTGTAAAATAAATAGTAACATTTAAAAAATCTTATCATGCTTATATATTACTGTCAATTATCTTGCACTGCCACACCAATTGAAGAAACAAACTAAATCTCGACATCGCACGCACACTCCAACTCAAGCAAGAATGACCATTCCATTCACTTGTCACTTCCACCCCAAAGTAGAGGCGTTTTAGTAATTTGCAACTCACAATGGTGCAATGTCACGTGCATGGGAGGGGACAGTATGCCCCACAAGTTTTATTGCTTTGTGTCCTCAGTTTCAAATTCAAGGTCAAGAAAGAAGGGGTCGTTTTTGTTGATCTTCTGGAGAGAACGAAGGGAAACTTTTCTTGGTCCTAATTTAGCGATAGCTTCTTCATCGGAACTGTAAGTTCTTACAACACTCTGTAGAATTGCAATAAGGCTATTGTACTGATTTAATCAAAGCTTTTTCTTAATTATGAATTAGGCATTTTATTTTCCAATTATAATTAAAGTTTTTTTTTTAAAGTTATTTTAGTGCATGATTTTTTGTACATAGAATGAAGTTTTGGGGGTGCGATGGCACCTCGATATTAAACATTTATAATTAATTGCCCTCTGATCAAGAAGACAAGAAGTAGACCTGCAGAATGCTAATTGCAATTAAAAACTTGCTAGTTATTGGTCCAATCTTCTACTCACAAATGAGAAAATCGTGCTGAAATTCAGAAATTTTTTAATGGTATTGTGAGAAAATTTTTAATTTGAGAATCACACAAGGGGTAAAGATTCGTTGACCGGTACATTGCATGTCATCATAATCCAGATCTACTCGTCCCCTCTCAAGCCTATTCCTTCTACGGGTTGTGAAATAAGGAGCTCGGTTAGGTGGCTTAAAAATCTGTATTAATAAAACATGAAAAATGTCAGAAAAAGCTTAATTTTCTTTACCCCCTCTAAATCCATCGATATTGATATTAAGTAAAAAATAGATCTTACAAATATTAAAGAAATTTCAATTTTTTTTTTTTTTACTTTGAATTTGGAGGAAACTGCCATTTAAAAATAATTTTGACGAGATACATCATGGGGGGTGCGGTCGCACCCCCCGCACCCCCCCTAAATCCGCGCCTGGTTTTAAGTCAGCTTTTATTAAGGAACCCACGGATTCAATTTTTTTTTATAAAATATAAAAATTGTAATAAAATTATTTTCATAAGAATTGAATAAAATACATGTTATTAAAATTACTAATTTTTGCTACGTATTACTTTTTTTAGTAGTCCTCTGCTCTTGGCGCAAGCCTTGGAACCCCTTTTCAACACTGGGTTGTGAAGGGCTGCAATTTGGCTAATGTAGCATTATCAGTGCTGCCAAGTTAAAGTGAAACAAAGTTAACAACTGTTCAGTTCTGTCACAACAGCATAGCAGAGCGCTCTTTACTATACATTCAAGCAACATTTTATTTGTTGAACTAAACATTCAAATTCACAAACATACAAAAGCGAAGTTAATATAAAGGATTTAAAAATCAATACTATTTATAACATATTTTTTCATGTTCAAACAAGTTATCAGTTTGATTTTCCCAATAACTGGGAATAAAATAAATATTTCCCAATATCTGACAAAATATAAATGTATAATTCCGTGATCCCAAAACACCTTAAAAGCCAATGCAAAATATCAACATTCTGCTCTTACCTATCTGGATTTTTAGCAGTAACCAGTTTATTCCGTCAGAACCGCAAGTTTGCTTAACTTTTTTGTATTGTGAAAAAAACCCAACTTTTATGGTCATTTGTTTTTTCCTCTTGAACGAATTCATTTGTTAGGTACGTTGAGAGATTTACAAATAATTTATTAAATCCGTGATATAAAAATTAAAAAAAAAAGTTACATAGCTTTTGTTGATAAATCGGTTAGTTTTCCCGTTAAAATTAGAGGAGGCGAAATATTCTTCAAGGAAAGGGCGCAAAGAACTGTATGTGTTAGGCCAAAGTTTTGTTCTTTAAAAATGTAGATATTTGGCGTGAATTTGTGTATGAAAGTTTTCGACTGTATATACGACGAACCATAAAAAATTTGACGTCTGGAATTCCTCCACAAATACAGATCATTCGTTGAAGAGGATGATTGCTATTGAATGAATCATAGCTAGATGTAAACATATATGTCAGTTCATTTCTAATCAAGGAGAAATGGCTTTTTTTTTGTTGCTGCGCCTCTTTCAAGTGTTTTACAAAAACTAGAACTTGCCTGCTCAGCTCTGCAGTTGTGGATCACAGACGAAAGCAAATTCCCACGAAATGACTTTTTTGTTTGCTTACTTGGCTTTGAATTCAGTATTACGTAAAGAGAAGAAGAAAAAATTAGATGAGGGAACATCATTCCGCCTTCTATAAATGTAAAGGATCGCCATTGTCTCGTGTTTCCACTCCACTACACCCCTGACCACCGATAATCTCTGTTTTGTAATTTTACATCTGATGTAGTATTTAAAATTATGGTGCTTAAATTTTTCTAAAAAGGTCCTTGAATTTTCTTAAAAAGATCCTTGAAAGTCCTTGAATTTTTTTCTTCAATAAGTGTGGGAACCCTGGTTGTCTATATCGCCGAGATTTACGCTTGTGATTGTCAATTTCGTAGATTGTGACGTCGATAGAATCGCGTCTATTTCAGAGATTTCAATCGATATATTGGATGCTAACGTTGATATTTACGTTGGTGTGATGGTCATTTTTGCCGATGGTTGCCTTAATGCAGGGATGTGATTGCTTCCGCCTATCTTTTCGCTTTCGTGAATTTTTCTTATTTTTCCACTTATCAAAGTTTTCCCACAATTTTCTCATTGATCTCGGAGATTAAAATTTCCTGACAATCATGGAACCTGCATGCGTTCAGTCTTCCCCAAACCACCGATGGAATTATTATCTCCTCCCCCCCTTATTTTTCTGTAATGTTAGACTCTATCGGAATTATTTACATTGGTATGTTACAGCCATTTTGCAGAACGTTACGCTGATGAAATGGCAGTTATTCCTGTAATTATGGCGAGCGTTATCGCCGTTTTCACGTTGCTCTGTGATACTCATTTTCGTCGAGTCTTACTCCAAAATAATAGTTACTGACGTTATTGCAGAGGTTTGCATTTGTCGGACAGAGTACAGTTCAGCTAAAACGCGAATTTCGACTTTTTCTTTTAATTGAAATTTTGATCATTCCTGAGATCGATACAAATCTGTATTACAATTTTGTTGGACTTAAAAGTCTGACAATCACGGAACCTTCTTACCGGGCATTTCGCCTGCACCGGTACGGGCATTTCTGCCGATTGTTGGTTTAATATAATTGCCGAGATTTGCGCCCGTACGGCGGCCGCTATCACCGATATTTACGTTGAAGTAGCTGTAATTTTCCCTTAGATTTAAGCCGTTTTAACTTAAGCTATTGGCGAGATTCGCGACGTCGTTTTGGTGTCATTCGCCTAGACTTCCTCTGATGTGAAAGCCGCTATGTACGTTATTAGTGTGTATGTGAGGATCATTTTCACCGTTTGGTTTGAATTAATGATGAATGATTAGAATTTTAATTTAATTTTGCACAAGAAATTAATCCAAATCGTCCCAGTTTTTATTATGTATCCTTATTTAAAATTGTAATTTTAACTGCTATTGAATGTAAAATTGTTTATTTTAACTTGAAAAACAATTTTACATTTTAACTGCTATTGAATGTAAAATTGTTTATTTTAACTTGAAAAACAATTTTACATTTTAACTATAGATGTAAGTAATAGTTTAAAGTTAAAGCATTTTTTTTTTATGCATAATTGTTTAAAATTAATTGTCTGGGGAAAATGTGTTTATTTTGTAAAAATTTTGCTTGGGTATTGTACTTAAACAGCGGCTACAGCTGATCTTAAACAAAAAAGAAAATTTCAAATAATGCAAAGAATGAAATTGAACAATTTGGACAACGAAATTATGCAAACTAAAAAGCCAATGAAAATAGTGAAACTCCCCCAATCCAACAACATTTTTTTTTTTTTTTTTTTTTTTTTTTAAATGCACAAATTGATATATAATTCATAAAATATAAAAATTTTACTTTACTAAAATATTTTAAAGTAATTATTGATTTTTGAAATTTGATTACAATTTCAAGTATTCAGAAAACAAAAATAGATAATATAATATACAGAGTATTTGTTAAATGTGTGTGTTTGATCCATTTTAACATGATTTATGGTTTGTCTTTATTTTTAAAATTTTACTTAAGAAAACAGCTTATTAAATCTGAAATTTAATACTAGAGTCCTCTTTTCTTGAGATTAAATTGTAATGAAAAAAAAGTGTGATTTTAAAGTATAATTGCACATGCACAGTACAGGTACACTATACAAACACTACACTAAATGAAGCAATTTGGTATTTGTGTCATAAATGTGTAAAGATAAACAGTACATGCATCGTAATTTTCTTTATGATGGTGAATTTGAATGTTCTTTTACTTGAAAGTTTATTATTTATATATATTTTGTCGATAACTTATAATCAGGGAAAAAATTGGGTGTTACAGGGAAATATCAGGGAATTTTAAAATAACTTTTCTGTGGACACCCTGGTACGTCTAAACGCACGTTGGTATGTGAAGCTTGTTTTCGCTAATCGTTACGTTGATGTATGTCCACTCTCCTGAGATTTGTGTGGCTATGACGTGCGTTATCGCTGGGAATTAAGTTGTTGAGGTTTTAATTTTCGCGAAGTATTACGCCAATTCAACAACACTATTACTGGGGATTGTTCCCGTATTATCGGCGCTAACACTGATATTTACGTTTATTTGATAGTCATTTTCGCTGAGTGCTACCTTGTTGTAAAATCTGAGATTCGCCCCGATGTTACCGAAAGAATTTCGATATTACCGTGATGAATTGCCCTCTCGTTGATGTGCGATGAGATTGCTTATATTGTGGACGCTATCGCCGATATGCACGTTAATTGTGATGTTCATTTTTGCCGATACCTAGATTTTAAGGCCAAGATTTACGTTGTTGTAATTGTAATTTTCGTCAAGTGTTAACGCCAATACAATAGCGATATTCTTGAGAGTTGCCCCGGTATATTTGGTTCTAACTTTGATATTTCTGCTGGCGTGAGAGTAATTATTGTCGAAAGCCATACTGTTAAAACATCCGATATTACCAAAATTGGCACTAGTATTACCAAGAAAAGATTTGTGCCGATATTGTGGACGCTATCGCAGATATGCACGTTGTTGTGATGTTCGTTTTTGCCTATACCTAGATTTTCGCCGGTATTGTAAGCGATATTGCTTATAGTACTTTTGTTAGAGTGATGGTCATTTTGGCCGAGGTTTACGCTTATACAATATCAGCTATTACCGAAATTTTCAACACCGAATTGTAGCCATTCATCTAGACTTCCTTTAATGCGATACCCGCCATATTCGTGATTAGTGCCTGTTTAAGGTTCAATTTTGCTGTTTGATTCGAATCTATGCAGAATTACTTAAATTTTTATATAATTTTCTATAAAAATATTTTGAAAATTAATCCCAATTGTAATTTTTCTAAATCTGTCTTTAAAATTGTTATTTTAACTGCAATTGTTTGTAAAATTGTTTGTTACTTTTTATTTTATTGGACAAGCTTAACGATATGAATAAAAATTTAGATTTTAAGATTTTTAGTACTTGTAGCTTAAAAATTCAGAAAACTGGATTTAATTAAATTTGGACTGTTTGTCAATATGGTATAAATACTTAAATTTGTCTGACTCGTTGAAATTTTGAAGTTTTTGCCGGTTTTCATTGCTTTCACAGGAATTTCGTTTCCCCCCCCCCCCCCTTTGAAGCTCTACCATGCCTGATGACAGCACAAAGTGTATCCCTACATCTAGGTGCCACTATTTTAAGCCATTTTTGCTCACGGACGGACAGAGATGATGCAGTGTTATAAATGCACATAGAAAAACACAATTTTTTTAAAAATATAACTTAAAATGTGTTTCACACATAAATTTTTTGGATTTTTGTTTTCAGCTTTTTGATTTTTTAGCAAACTCATCCCTGGATTATGCAAACATATGATTGCTAATATTGCTTCGTTAAGAAGTTTCGATGTGCAACTTTAATTATTTTGGCGCGTCATACAAAACCAGTTCATAACTTTTAATATTTAAGGGAAATTACTGATCTTTTTAAATATATGTGCGAGACTGTTTATTTTTATTGTTTTCCAAAAGCTTACTGCCGACCAAACGGTATAGTGGTTAGCGTGCTAGCTTCTAGACCGTGAGGTTGCGGGTTCGAGTCCCGTGTTGGCATGGGTGTTTGTAAATGTATGTTGGCTTGTCTAATGACGAATGTTTCGGCGCATTATAGCCCTCGTGTTGTTGACGGCGCCAGATAATCTGAATACAACCAACCAAAAGCTTACTACTACGTTGCCAAACTGTCCCTGCTTAACACGTCTCGACGTAAGCAATAGGATAACGTCATCGCAAGTATTGTAGATCATCATACATAATCTAACATTTTCAGTTTTATGGCATAATATCACTTTTCAAAGATTATCTTGATTATGTAGCTTTTTACTAGGGATGCATATTTTAAAAGCCACACTTTGAAGCAAGCCTGGTTTGCATTGCGAAACAAGAGGATTGCATAGCAAACCAGGGATTTGGTAGGCAAGGGGCAGAGCCTCCTAGTATATTTTAAATGGAATTAAATGTATTTGCTATAATGTTTTCCGGACTTTTAACCTATAATATAATGATTGTTAACATTATGCTATATATGCAAGACTAAAATATTATACTATATATTCGAAGCATGGTAAAGATGCACAGAAATGCGTGTTTCTGCTTTTTTTACCTAAGTTTTGATCATTCCTATAATTGATCCAAACCTGCATTGAAATTTCATCCTAAAGATGGGGGGTGGAGGTCTTTATGCGATGGTCAATTTTGTTGAGCAATATACTAATGTAGTGGCTATTATTGCCATGATTTACTTTGTTATAATGGTCATTTTTAATGTGTGTTGAGCTAATGCAGTTACAGAGGTTTCTGACACTGTTTTGGTGGCATTTGCAGTGATTTTTGATGATGCAATAACCGCTGTCGCCAAAATTTGCTAGGCTGATGGTTGTTTTTAATTCAAACAGATTTTATAAACTAGTAAACCCCCATAGTTGTCGTTTCCCGTTTTGTATTTAATACGGCTTTTATTTAAAAAATGATACAAATTTAAGGTATGAAAATAAAGCTCTTGCATTCTGCATAATCTTAAATAATAGTGAATTTTATTTTTAAAAGACATACTTTAGGTGTTACAATAAATGTTCGAAATTACGTCCTCTTTCACGATTACAAAAGCATGTATCTTTTTGTCAGATTTCACGATACTTTGTGGAGCATGGCAGTATTGATGATAGATATGACTGTTGTAATGTTTAGTTTTAGCTCAACAATCGTGAGAATTTTACTTTCGGGCAAAATAAAACTCCTATATGAATATTGTTGCACAAATTGTCTGTAAATAGTGACGTATTATTTTAAAATTCTATTGTAATTTATTTATTTCATTTATTAACAGCGATTATACAGGTTAGGAAAAGGTGGCAACACCTAAAGCAATCGAGAATTTTCGGGATGTTTCTTTCTCGACGAATTGGCTGGAAATTTTGAGAATGTTCTCTCGCGCCAAGTATAAATAAGACTGATGATCGGGAAAGTTTTCAGATTGACTTCGGACTTCGATGAAAGCTGTTCGCTTTGTTTACTGGAGAGAGCTTGTATAATCGCTGTATTCGAAGTTGTTCTTACTGAAGCTTGAGTTGAAGCTTGAGATTGATTACACTGTTGTCTTTGAATAAATTTTGTGCCTGTGAAGAGTGAATAAATAGTAGTTTTCATCTTAAAAACTGTGCCATCATTGCCTCAGTGGAAAAATTTATAACAGTGGTGTCAGAAGTGGGGTTTAGTCATCTTGAATACCGACAACTAGAGGAATGATGGAAGAGCAAATGAAGCAATTAATGGAGATGATTGCCGGAATGAAAGCCTGTCAAGAATCAACCGCCGCTACAATTGCCGCTGGTTAAGCCCGTCAAGAAATGACAAATGCCGAACTCGTAGCTACCATAGCCGCCGGTCAAGCCCGTATAGAAACGACAAATGCCGAACTCTCAGCTACCCTAGCCGCTAGTCAAGCCCGCCAAGAAACGACAAATGCCGAACTCGCCGCCGCAATTGCCTCCAGTCAAGAAGCGACATCATCAGACATTAAAACTTTACAAGACGCTACATCATTAGACATTAAAGCTTTACAAAAAGCAACATCATCGGACATTAAAGCTTTAACCGCCAAACAAGAATCGACTTCTGCTTCCGTTGACTGATTTATAGAGCGCACGGAAAATGTCCTTCAGTCAATGAAGGCCGATATTTCGCATGTCAAAGAAGTTATTGTGACTGTGAGGAACGAAATCGAAGAAAGATTTCCATCGTGAGGGAGGAAGTTAACGGGAAATTTGACTGCTTGGAGGAAAGAATTCGATTTATTGAAAATAGAAGATCTGAAGCAGCAACAGTTTTGCTCCCGGGAGAGGTTTTCGTTCCCGTTATTGCACCACGTTCTACCATCAAAGTGGCCACTTTTGATGGAAAGTCTTCCTGGCGCGTTTATCAAATGCAGTTTGAAATGATTGCTTCTGCGAATGGATGGGACGATTCTTTGAAAGCATTCCATCTCGCGGCAATTCTTCAAGGTGAAGCTGCTGACATTTTAGACACTACCTGAAGAGAAGCGGGGAAAATTCGTGGCGCTGGCAAGTGCTTTGGATTTAAGGTTTGGGGAGCAGCATCTGAAGGATTACAACAGACTGAAACTGAAAACGAGGCGGCAGAAGGCCGGAGAATCTCTTCAGGAATTGGCCACTGATATAGAGAGACTATCAATTCTGGCGTTTCCAGATTGTCCTACGGATGTGCGAGACGATTTTTCTCTGCAGTATTTCATTGACGCTATTCAAGATCTCGATGTGCAGCCGGTGGTAAGGTTATCCCAAAACAAAAACATGAAGTTTGCCCTCGTGTACGCAATGAGAGTGGAAACCGCTCAGCTAGCCTCTGGGAAAGACCGGCGATATGTGCGTGGTGCATTAGCCGAGGATTCTTCTGACTTTGTCACCAGTAAGCTTCGAGAACTGGAAAGCAAAATTGATAGAATGATGAGAAGCTATCCCGGAGCCAGGGATCGAAAGACCAGAGTCATTTACTGGCACTGCAAATGGGAAGGGCATCTACGACGTAACTGCCTTGATTTGAAAAAGAGAAGGGATAACACTACCACGGAATCTCAACAACTGAATCTAAGAAGATACCATCTCGCAAGGCAGAAGCTACAATGTAGAACAGGTGAAGCCCCCAACCAGTCGTTTCCACGTTTCGTCCCGTCAAGGAGGAAACCAGGGTTTATTCGTGAAGGGGGAGATCAACGGAACTCCATGTCGTTTAATCGTCTATTCGGGAGCGAACGATCGTAAGGACGGACGTGGCTCGCCTGAACAGCCGGCTCCTCTACACAGCGCCCTCTGTTTCGCTACAAACTGTGTCTGGTGGTAATATCTCTGTGCATGGGAAATTGGAAGTGGACATTGCCTTTAGATTTAACACCTACAAGCACACCGTTTATGTTGCCGAAATTGTAGATCCGTGCATTCTCGGACTAGACTTTTTGAAGAAAAATGGAATTACACTGAATTTTGAGAAAAGCAAGCTGCAAACATTGAGAGGCGAAGTTCCTTTGCACGATCTAGACATGAAAGAGCTGTGCGTATATCGGATTATGGCTCATGAAGACAATGTCATAGAGAATGCTGAAGAGTCCACATCTATGAAAAGTACCTCTCCAGCCCCGGAAAGAGAACCGAAGAAAGCGACGTTGATGAAACCCTCCCAGGAAGTGGTTCGTGTGGGAATGGACAAAGTTAGTGAAGAGGGAATCGACATCCGTGTTCCTGTTACAAGCATCGAACGGTGGTCCCGGGATCTATCAGCTGCACCCGCGGATGATTCGGACGCAATCACAGAAAAACTTACTGAAGATGATGTTCGGTTGAATGGGAATGGGAACGGGAACGCTCTTTCCGGAAGTTCATGTCCGGAGAGCAGACGACGTTTATTTAAAACGGAGTTCAGATCTGGAACACCGGCGTTCTCTTATCAAAAACCAATCTCAAAATCATGTAATCAGCAAGACGGGGATCAGAAACTTTCACCGCTTCTGTTGGCATACGGGAGTGCAACTCACGAGACCACTGGATTTTCTTCATCTCGAAAGATGTTTGGAAGAGACCTTAGGCTCCCCTGCAACCTCCTCTTTGGACGACCACCGGACACTCCTTCCTCGCCTGTCTAGTTTCTAGATGATCTCCAGGCACGTTTGGAAGCCGTACATTAGTTCGCCAGAGAAAGAATCAACATCATTACGGAGCGCATGAAGGTCCGCTACGATGCCAGGGCCACGGAACGTTCATTCCAGGAAGGTGACAAGGTGTGGTTATGGAATCCTAAACGTCGGAAAGGACTCTCCCCTAAGTTCCAGACGAACTGGGAAGGGCCGTATGTGGTCCTTAAGAAGATCAACGACGTTGTGGTAAGGATTCAATGGACACCTTCCTGTAAACCTAGAGTTGTACATTACAATAGGCTAGCCCCGTATTATGGTAGAAGTGATTGAATGGCCTTTCCTCTTAAGGACTTCACTGTCCGGGACGTGCAGTCTATAAGAAGGGGGAAATGTTGCACAAATTGTCTGTATATAGTGTAAATAGTGACGTATTATTTTAAAATTCGATTGTAATTTATTTATTTCATTTATTAACAGCGATTATACAGGTTAGAAAAATGTGGCAACACCTAGAGCAATCGAGAATTTTCGAGAATGTTCTCTCGCGCCAAGTATAAATAAGACTGGAGATCGGGAAAGTTTTCAGATTGACTTCGGACTTCGATGAAAGCTGTTCGCTTTGTTTACTGGAGAGAGCTTGTATAATCGCTGTATTCGAAGTTGTTCTTACTGAAGCTTGTGTTAAAGCTTGAGATTGATTACACTGTTGTCTTTGAATAAATTTTGTGCCTGTGAAGAGTGAATAAATAATAGTTTTCATCTTAAAAACTGTGCCATCATTGCCTCAGTGGAAAAATTTATAACAATATTCACTCTTTCTGGTAAAACACCCTGCCTTGAACAACAAATGCTTCCCACTTGAACTCTATGAGCACGAGTACACACATATCGATTGAAATACATTCGAAACAATCTAAACTGTTATCTAACGAAAGGAAATCAAAATTGAATGCGTGTTCCCTTAATTATGGACCATTTAGGAATGCAGCAGTGTTCCACCGCCAAGTCGGATGCCAAAGCGGCAAATATGCAAGTGCATATTATACTGATCGAGCTACCCTTATAGTTCAACTTCTATTATACCTAGAGCCATGATTTTTTTAAAATTATGTTGCTTTGGGTAAGTAGACGAAAATTAACATTGAACAAGAGAACATGGCACAAAAAAGAAACCCTTTCAAAATCGCTGAAGTCACTCTTTTGATTTGTGATCAAAAATTTAGCCAGTGCTACTGTCGAAACTATTTGATGATTTTTTTACCATTCTTTTTTTATTTTTCTTCATTTAATTAGCGAAAGTGCCTTTTGTATGATATGATGGATACAAGGATCTGCACCCCCCCTCCCCCCAGAAATGATCCAAATACTTGGGAATTTCGGCCTGGCCTACCGCTTAAACGCTTTAATATATTCGGACCACTTATTTTTATTCCTCTCAGATTGATTAGAGGAAGTGTCATTTGTATGAATTAATTCGTACAAGGATCTATACCCCCAAGAAAGGATCCCGGAAGTTGGTGATTTTAACCCTGGTAATGACTGATTAAAAAGGGTCAATAGATTATGGATATGACTTTCGCTCAATTTTAAGAAGGGACTTTGATGCTTTAAGTTAAACTATTAAAGCAGTGTAATAAACTATTAAAGCAGTAAAATTTACTTATTTTTCGATTAAATTGCAGAAAAGCTCTGAAAACATGTGTTTCAACTTTGAGTTAGAAAACCAGTTTCAGTTTAAAATAAAGTTTTCAATGCGTCTGGTTGGTTTTGAACCATCTACCTTCTGATCAATAGCCTGATACCTTAACTACTGCACCACCGAAGATTGCTTAAAATGTTATTAAAATAACAACAAGTGTTATATTTCAAACTTAAAGTGGTGGTTGTTTTGAAACATATTTTTTTATATATCTATTTGTATCTATTAAAGTTGGAAATCCTATTTCGTATACAAAGCAAATATATTTTGTTATCCAACTTATTATTATTTTTTAGTATATATTTGCATGTTTTTGTACTCAAATTATAACTAGTAATACATATATTTAATTAAGAAGATTTTTTTATGTGGTAAGGAGGATTTTACTTGATAGAAATGAAAAGGATTTGAATTGCAAACCTAAATTTTTCTACAATATTTAATCATGATATTTACTGTCGCTCTATATACAAAGTCGTATATGTGAATCTAACAGTGTTGTCGGTTACATCATTTTGAGCTTAAAGGGAAAATATGATTATTCACGCTAAAATATTCGTCGACCGTATCCTGCTAATTTAGAACATAACTAACGCAACAAAAGGAATCGACATCTCCCAAAAAAAAAAAAAAAAATAGACGTTAAAAAAAAAAGTAAAATGGTCAGCCAGAAAACGTTATGAAATCTGATGTTTGACGCCAAACAGCCTCATATAATTTCTTTGGGTTACTTGTACACAATGAACTGAATTGGGATTTATCGCCAGTACTTGAAATCAGTACTTGGCCGGCTAAAGTTTATAAAAAATTAATTTCAACTTAGTGCAACAAAGAAGCTCAAGCATATGAAAAGAGATTATTCCAAAATTACAGATTGCCTATTGGAATTCCTTCCATAAATCCCAATTTAGTTCATGGTGTACAAGTAACCCAAAAAATTTATATGCGGCCGCTTGGTGTTAAACATCAGATTTCATTACTTTTTCTGGCTGACCAATAGGCCTGGGCGATGTTAACATTTTTGCATCGTGATGTATCGGGAAGCAAACGTCACGATACATCGCGATGCTACTATGTGTATATTTTTTTTTACAAAATACTATAAAACAACGTTTTCATAACACGCTATATAGCCGAAAGTTATGCTTACTTAGCTTTGTAATATTTTATTGAATTCATGTAGAGAAGTTTATTTTAAATGACATGAGCAGCGACCGAATTATTTTCAGGAGGATACACAAAGCATCCAAAGGGGTATGAGCAGGTATTTTTTTTTTTTTTTGGTTAAATCTAGATTTTTCAATTTCTCTGTCTTAATGAAATTTGATTTTGTTATTATCAGGGAAGGAGAAGGGGGGGGGGGGAGGACAAGTACACTTCATGGCAGTGCACATGTTACTTTAGTTATTGGACATTCTTAATTATTAAAACAAGAACATACTTTATAATGAATATTGTATTACTTACTATGTACAATATAACTATTAAACAAAAAAAATAAAATTAATGCATAAAATTTAAAATTCTAATAATCTTTATTTTGTGCCAAAAAAAATCTGCATTTCCACATTTTTAAGAAGCAAGTTAAATTGTGTAATCAATATTATGGAAATAAACTTTATTCAAATTGTACAAACTCAAAAAAAAAAATTAAAAATCATTTATTTACTTACTTTTCAGAAGAGAAAATCCTTCAAAGTAAATTGGAAGAAATCGTTTATAAGTATTTAAGCAATCAAACTAGAGAAACAACTATGATCAGTCCATGCGCTAATTCATATGGACTTTGGCAGATATAACAAACCATCATAGTAATAAATAACCTGATTATCTTAACTGGGTAAAAATTAGACAGAAATTACTGCGCTAGAATACTGCAATCCCCGTGAGTTAATAAATAGAGCAAAGCTCTCAAAGGGTAAAAATGTTAGATATAAAAAATCCTGAAGTAATTCTGATGTAAAAGATTTAAAAATACAAAAATGCTATATTTTATTTCTTCCAAGTTACAGAAAAAATGAAAAAAAAAAAAAATCGAAAATGAAACAAAAAGTTTAGAAAATACTAAACTGAATTCCAAAAATAGAATATCAAGGTCTTATATCTGATGACAAATTAAATAAAAATCAAGACGTTTTCCAAGAGTTGAGAGAACAACATAAATAATGTTCAAACAATAAAAGGAATACTTCTTTCATCGAATCTCCAATATTACTAGACTACTGGAGCCTGAAAACGACCTCGAAATTTCAATACTCGGCTGTAAAAACGAAATAGGAAATAAACGCGAGACCTAAAAAAAACACATTGTAAAATTGAATTATAATTTCAAAATGTCATACGTGCTTTTTCCCTTGAAATGTGCAATTTTTCCCATCTTTATATGGAATTTCAAAAGGCAGGGGATGCAAAAGCGAATGCAACATGTATGAGTGATTAAGTGCGAGATGCCGTATGTGGCGCTTTGTTTCTATATAATCTTGTAAACATCGCTCATACCGAAGGTGGATACGGTTACCACGATGCCGATGATTCGAAGTATCGCCCCAAAAAAGCAAATGGAAATCGTCACAAACGGCGTGGTGTTAGCTGTCACAGTACGTTTCTATACAGTCTTGGAGATACCGCGCATACGCAGGGTGGATTACTGCGATGTGGATCGTGTTTCAAACGGCACGGTGTCGACGGTTTCAATACGTTTCTATAGTATCTTAGAAACCCCACGCATGAATCGTGGCATCACGTTTCTTCGTCCTTGAAGTGCTAAGCAAGAATCGAGCTCTCGTCAAAAAAGATCGTGATGTATCGGTTATGCGAAAATAGTGACACCGGTTTGACGATGTTGATTTCACACCGATTTTGGACGATGTATCGATACATCGCCCAATCCTACTGACCATTTTACTTGGCGGTTTTTTTTTTGTTTTTTTTTTTACAACGTCTAGTTGTTTTTTGGGTGATTAAACTTTGATGTGCGCGACTTGAAACGCATCCTGTAGAATTCAAATTAAGTTTTTCAGTTTTAAGAAATTTATCAATAAATATGAAACCGCTGAGGGTTTTTTTTTTTTTGTATCTATACCTGTTGTAGCGCATTAGAAATATCTGTAAAAGCATCATTTTAGTGGCATACGACTGTTAATTTTTTGACCTGATTTTAGATCTAATCCTACTGACACTGAGCAAAGTGTTTTAAATGGGCCGAATCCATTATAGAAAAATATTTGAATTGGAAATAATTTTCAGCATCTTTAACATGGTAATTTAACCTGAAAATATTAATGGCGTGGCTTCATACAACTCAACACAAAGTTCATCAGATTAAGTGTGTGTTATAAAATATCTATAATTGTGAAGTTTTTTTGTCTCCCCAAAATGAATCTTTTATGCTAGCTCCAATCTACCCTCATCTAATAACTAAGAGGATTTTATAACACGTCCTTGGTGTTAATCCATCTCAAAAAATAAATCCTACATTCACATTTCTCCACCTGCATTGTTCTCCTATGTTCCAATAATAAAACCTTCGGGATGTGGGCAACGATTAGATTCTTCCCCGGCCCTAATTTTTGCAAAATCAAATTCGTGGGATTCGTCCTCATTACTGATTCCAGTCTGCAGCAAATAATTTCCTTTCATTGCATTGTTGAAACCTCGATTCCTATTGAGCAGCTGCATAAATGAGTCTCCAGAGTGTCCCCTTTTACAACGCATCAAGGATGTGCACGTGATCTGGTGCTGACCCACCTCGTAATTGCTGGTCCTCATCGAAATGGCCTTTTACGTTGTGTTGACTCTAACGTTAAAAATTGCGTTATCCATTTGTGGAACTACTTCGTAGTTGCGACTTGTGACGATATGGAAACTGAGAGAATTAGTGATGAAAGTCAGAGAGGTCTTTGTCTTTTGGTTAGAGACTGCTAGAATTCCGTGACCGTACTTCCCTACGAAATTCTGCCTTGTGAATTTTAGTAATCAAAAGACATTCGTGCATTTTCTATTTCGGACATTTGGCACCCGAAAATTTGTTTATCAAAATCGGAATAGTTTATTTTAGCTTTGTTTGCCCTCGTTGACATTTGTACTGAATTTTAGAGCTGTGACGACATTGCAAGAGGGGCATTTAAATGTCTCACGTTTGGAACGATTCCACAACTTTTCGATACATTAAAATTAGTTAACCAAGATCGGATTTGCTTATTCTATCTAAGTTTGAAACAGTGGGGGCCCGAGTTCGAAAATGTTAGTGCAGCCGGAAACATAAACATGCGATTCCCCCTCCTCTTCTTCCCCCCCCCCCTCCCCTTAACCACACCACACAACACACTTTCCACAATCATGTATAAACACACTTGAACTTTTTATTTTAAATTATCATTTTAAAAATCGGATTTTTTGCACTTAAAAATACATAATTAGTAATAATGTTTATATGAAAAAAGTTCAGTTTTATTCAAAAATTAATTAACATTTAACTCGTTATGATTAGCATATTTTTGAACAGGGATTACTCGAGTTTTATGGGGCCAAGAAAAGAAATTATGGTTGAAAATTATTCGTAATATCATTCTTAATGTCATGAACTGCCATCATGTTTCTAGAATGTATAGTTTTTTAATAAAATTGTTTTAACATTGAAAGTAGAAAAAACTTCTAAAACTTTTGCACTTAAAGATCTAGCAAAAATCATTTTCTTTTCCGATCACTTTGATTGAGGTTCAAAACATCTAATAGTTAATGCAGATTTGAAATTCTCAAATCATTTCTCAAAAAATTATATCAAACTGCAGTTATCACTGTTTAAATGAAGTTTCGCGTGCCAAAACCATGATTTTTTAGATAATGAGTTTAAAATATTCAAATTTATTTTCAGAACAAATTAGTACTTCAAAATAATAAAATAACTCTCTAGCCTTCAGAGGATACCATTTATCTTACAAAAATTTCATCTAGAAATTATTTTAAAGCAAAAATTCTCAAGTGCAGCCGAAGTCGGAAAACCACTGACCTGGCTGCCTCGCTACACATTACGTGGAGGGAAGGCTCTATAGGATTCTATTGGTTACCATGGCAACGTCGCAGCCGAAACGCGGTTCAGGAACTCATGGCTGCCGTTCGGAGAAAGATCACCTTGATTGAATTAAGTATTGAGGCATCAAGTTTGCTGTTTATCGGATTTTTTTTACACTGACCGTAGAAATTAGATCTTCATTTTAGAAAAAAGATTTTTACTAAATTTAGAGGCAGCCTGGCTGTTGTGCCCGAGCCGACACTGGCTTGCCCTTGTTGCCATTTATATCAAATTTCATAGTTTTAACCGGTTGGCAGTAGAACTCTTGGATATTCCCCCTTTGAAATGTTTTGACCATTTAATAGTAGTTAATCGATATCGTAATAGTTTACTTTTTTTTTATGCTTACCCTTGTTGAAATTTGCACAAGATTTCAGAGATTTGACTACTTTGAAGTGAAACATACTCGTTTGGACCGTTGGCCCCTTTTCGACACCTTTTTAGATTTGATTAATCGAGATCAGAATAGCTTACTTTTTCAATGTTGTCGTTGTTGACGTTTTTACCAAATTTAAGGGTTATGACTATATTGGAAGTGGGAGAATTACTGATGACTGGGTGATTCAGTGAGAGCTTTGACTTTTATATACAGAGAAAAGCTTTACTGCGAGATCTCAATATAGATTAGAAATATGAATCTTTAAATTTTGCACTAGCACCTTCAAAATTTTTTATTGATTGTGCCCCTAATAGAAATACTTTTTTTTTCTTTCTTTGTAAATAGATTTTTGTAACTTTCATGAAAAAATCTTGTTATCTTACTCAATATTTCCAACTCGTCTTCTATTTTGACACGGCTTCAATATAGAGTTTATGAGAATCTGTCTCCCAGTCGCATCAAAGAAGCGTACGCTTGATTGGATTTTCTGCCATCTTCTGAACCCTCCCCCCCACTCCCATTGCTTCTGAACCCTCAGGGGGTTATCCCCCTTTGTCTTAAAGACATCCCCTGAGAAAGTTAATCTGGCCCTACAGATGTGGAGAAAGACAGAAAGAATATGACGAAAGAAAGTGTCGGTCAGTATAAGAGTGTAATGTTTCCAAGTTGAAGAGTAAACTTTGTCCATTTTAAATTTAATCTGATGTAACAATAACTTTATCTTTTGGTTTTGCTTGCAGTTAACAAAGTCATTACCTGATTTTTACTGCTTGACGTCTGACTTTTTTGATGGAAAAATTTACTTTTTGCTTTTCATGACAGTATATGCAGATAATTTGTCCACAATTTTCTTACAAGGGCAAAACAAACTGCATATATTCTGTGTTGTTTTATATCAATAATGAAAGTGTAGAAAGCAATAAAAAACAAATTCTTAGTGAATTTCATCATATAACTTTGAGAGTATCAATTTTGTTCTTCGAAATGTTTGCTAAAAATATTTCAATTTACATTCTCTAATCGAAATTTAGTTTAACGTTATTTTTTGAGAAAACTAATTTTTTTAAAAAACTTACTAGTCTTACTAAATACTGCAATTTCAACTATGGATAAAGTGTTCAGTATTAGTCCGTTTCAATAGGAATGTCACATTCAAAGTAACTGTAAAAGGAGCCGTTAGGAAAACTAAAAAGAAATTCAATTAAATGATTGCTTTCATGTATAATTTGTGATTAACCTTAATTTAAAAGATGGACAGAAGGACCATGAGTCCTGTTAACAATATTTATTCAAAAATTTGAAAGTTTTAACAAATATTTTTGTTAACATTGGCCATTTTATAAAATTAGTCTAAGTCAGGTGGCAAACATAAAATTTCGCATTGTTCAAGTGTGTCTTCACCTACGAATTCGATGAACTCATAACACTTCGGGTGGCAAAATATATATCAAGGTTCGTTTCGTATTTTGGTTTGGCAAGAACATTTTTATCATTGCGCTTTTTGTTAAGTGCTTCAAATTGAAACGGTAGTTGTTCATTTTGTTTGGGAAGTCCATATTTATTATGTGTTAAGTTTATTGCGTGTGTGAAGTGTACACAACAAAATGTAACACCGCATTTGTCACAGATACTCTTGTATTAAATGATCGTCGTATAAAATATAATGGTTTTCTTTGCCACCAGAACCTACAATTAATTGTAGATGTAGAAATTCAAAGACCATACACGACAACCTTAGATTACTCTTAGTATTTTCTACATGATTGGGCATATATATAGCATAGGGTATTCATAATTAAATTTATAATATTTTGAGTCATCTGGGAACTATTGGTATACATTACTATATATACTACTGAGACAACGGGGAATGTTTTCTAAATGTATATTGTTTTATTAAATAGTTCATATTTACCTCGTTTTGAAGAGAGCAATTAGGACAAGTATCCAAAGCTTTTTTAATTTTTTTGTCGTCTAAACTTAATTTAAAACTTTTCGGATTCGTTTAGCCCACAGTAATATTCCGTATAAGTCTTTTAAATGTCAAAATTTTCAGCGGTAGTAGCGAAATATTTAACTGCTGGTTTTTTTTTTTTTTTTGGTTTTTTTTATCTCTACAGAAAATTTAGTAGTACGTATACTAAATTTTCTGAAAACCTATTGATTGTTAAAGATTCCATACAGTTCTAAAGAAAAGAACTGTAATTATGATCACCCTACGTATATGGAAGCACGATAACAATCAAAAATGATTTTTATTAATTTAATTATAAAGCTTATTTGCATATACAATGATCGTTGGCGCATCTCTTTAGCAGGACTTTTTGTAATAAGCTTTATAATCATTAAAATTTGTAAACTGTCAGTACTATAAAATTTTAATTACTGGATTTAAATATAAGTATTATCACATTTTATAAATCATATTTTAATTAAATAATTTAAAAGATTTATTTATAGATTTTTAAATGGAAAGGATGATGATCACAAATCGTGTTCTACGGTACTCTTTCTTATTCACTAATACAATAGCAACAATTAAAAATTTCTATTATATTTGTGTTAGTAGCGCTATACAATTGTCTTCTACAAATCACCTTCTTTCTTAACAGTGATCGAACCATTTATTAGTATAAACATTTAGTGGATATTTTTAAATCCTTTATGTTAACTTCGATTTTCATTGTGGTGGAAAAATTCTTCGGATGGCTAAATTAACCCACCTCTCTTCATCCAATCGAAGTGAAACTTTACATATAGACTAGCTGTCGTTGACAATGCATTGTATTAAGTTTTGAGGGTAAAACAAAGTTAGTCAATAACAAGGAATGAATGCTTTTTCCGAAGTGGTCAAACACCATGAAAATTCAATCTGAGCTTAAAATCGCTTACCTTTCGCAGATCGTTGCTACTGATCTTAGCCAATCTCACCCATGCTGGAAGTTTTGAAATGTTGATGCAGAGTTTTAAAATTGAAATATATTTTTATAAGGACGGAGGGATAAAATATATGTTTTGTAATGGTTTTGACATGTTCATTTAAAAAAAAAAAATCGTGTAAATATGGTTTAATCAATCTTCCCAGAGCCCTTGTTTCCGCCATTGGCCAGTGCCGCTGTAATATCTGGGTATGTATTGTGTAAATAGTATAAAATGTTTAATTCATTGAATTTTTTTTAAGGTTAAGGGAACCAATTTCTTCTTTCTCTTATCCTACTTTATATATAAATAAAAAATAAACAACGTTACAGAACAAAAATATCCCCTCCACACACTTTCGTAAGATAAGACTGTCTAAAATAAGAAAGTCCGTTAAAGTATCATTCTCGGGGAGGTTTCTTGTTGCGGAAAGAAAGTATCTAAAACTTTTTTCTGGCTTTTTTTTTTTTATAATGAAAGTTTTCTTTTATTTGAGATGGCACCCGGAGGTCGTAGAAAACATATTTTGTAAACCTAATGATTTTAAAAGAAAGGTATTGCATTGGAAACACTCTCCCTGTTAATAGATCGATATCAGTTGAAGGGCACAGTCTAAAAACACAAATTTTCTTGAAGTTGAACTATTGACGTTTTCTTGTCTCTCATTAGTTATTTTGTCGTTGTGCTGTCATTTTCTGTTCAAAACAACGTCAGCCCATTTAAAATTGGCCTCAAGATAAGCGTTATCATATACTCTGCATGGAATGAGGAAATTACATTTTGAGTTTTTCTCAAAATTGATTACAAGGATTAAAGTTATATCTCCCCGGGCCCTTTGATTAGTTAAAAGCTTAAAGGACGTTTAAATGTAAATCTTTCACTTAGAGAAAGTAAAGATAATAATTTTTTTTTTTTCATTTACAGTAAAATACTTGTCTACATTTTAAAACCAAATTTCTTAAAACGAAAAAAAGATTTTTAGTTGTGGCTTAGCCTCTGTTATTGTGTTTAAATTTAAAAGAGCATTAGAGAAAAACATTTCTATGGTTATTTTAAATCATTTTGGGTTTAATAAAAAAAAATTAAAAAAAAAGAAAAGCGATAAAAATAACCCAAAAAAGTATTAAAAAACATGTAGATTTTTCACCAACTACTCACATTAACACAAAACATGATATATATAAATAAATGAATAATTATTCATTTATTTATATACATCGTATTTTTCCACAAAGGGGTGTTTTAGAATACCATAATAATAATGCTTTTCTTGTGGAAATTAATGTAAGGAATAAAATGGACGAATGCAACATTACTCACTCCCCCCCCCCCCCAAATGAAACAATACTTGTACCAGGTTATTATACATAATATTATTTTTTATAATATTCAAATTAATCACATTACTTATAACATGTGAAACTTTATATGCTCATGAAAAAGCGTTTTATTTACAAAACTTTACAAAAACTCTTTTCTCGAACTTTTTTTTTATTTTGTAGCATAACTTTTTACTTTCAATTACCCATATGTTTACATATGGTAATGAAAGTATGGCAATCGGTATTTTTTTTTTTTTTTTTTTTTTTTTTTTTTTCATATCTCCACGTTTTAAAACATCTAGATTTCAAAACCCGGAAAAAAAATGTGTCTGTGTACGTGGTCTGCATAACTCCCGAACAAATTGATTTACGATGCTCAAATTTGGTATGTGGGTTAGTGGTGGCCATGGGACCTACCATTAAAGTTTTCGTCGAAATCGCACATGCAGGTTGAAATCATGAAAATATTATGTTTTTCAGCATGCTAAAAAACGGCTCTAATGCTTTTGATTAAAATCCCTGTTCTAATGCCTCTTAAGGTGTTCTAATCGTCCCCACCTCCAAAATTCCGGTAGAAATTCGATAAAAGCGTTAAAAGTTGAAAGGTGAGTGTCTTTAACACACCTCTCTTCTCTTGAGCATCGCCCATCAATGATTGATGTTTTTTTCTGTTTCACGCACAAGAAAGGAAAATGCAATGTGTATCGAATAACATCGCCAATTTCGTGCCCGTGTGAAAATTATTGCTAAAAATATCGCCCAACTGGCAATTTTTACTGAATCACATGAAAAACTGTAAATAACACCATATCAAATTTTAATGCAATGACCAATATTATAGTGTAATTGAAAGTTGTGCGATGTTCTACACCCCTAGTTTTTTCACTTTTCTTTAAAACTTAACCCGATGTGTGGTTAAATGGTACCGTATGATTATGAATGCAAATGAAATTAATAGTGCGGAATAAAAATTACTTACGATAATTTTTTTTAATCACGTTTTGGGCATTGTGACATTATTTGATATTTCTGATCTGTATTACATAGATTAAGGTGGTGGGTGGATTAATAAATATTTCAAATTGATATAAAAGATTTCTTCAAGAGTTAAAATTCTAAGCACATTTTGCAATAGTTCAATTAGTTATGTAAATAAGTTGGTATAGTTATTAGAATAGCAAGATTTTTTTTTTGTTGCATTAATTTCAAGTGTTACTAAATCATGTTCCATTCATTCTCATATGATATGATTAGACTGAATAAAAAAGTGTTTTGAGTAGTTTTTTACATTTATAACACATATAATTTTACAGAACTTTATTCTAGCCCTGATTATTTTCATTCTTCTGAAAAACAAGTTCTTTGTCAGTATTAATTTTTTAGACTTGGTTTACCTAAAAATTGTTTTCGTTCTATACTTCGTTACGTTATCATGCTAATTCCTTAGGAAGAATAAGGTACATTTTTGCTTTTAATTACCCTAGATGCAATACAGGGTAATGAAAGTATTGCATTCAGTCAAACAAAATTTCGATTTTTTTTACACTTCGGAAGTTACTGAGTTCAAAAAAGTGGACAAGAAAAAAATGTCTGTCTATGTGTCTGTGGTCTGTATAACTCCCGAATGGGTTAGCCTATGATGGTATTATACGTGGTTTGGTATACAATATGATGGCTATATGACCTGACCTGTCATTAAAGTTTCCATCATCAAAACTGCACATAAACACAAGGTGGCTGCCATTATTAAAAAATTAGTTTTTCAGCAATTGCCAAAAAAAAAAAAAAAAAAAGAGAAGAAAAAAAAAATGGGGGGGGGGGAAGAAATAAGGAAAAAAAAAAGGCGGAAAAAAGGAGTAACGATTTAGATCAAAATCGCTTGGTGACCAGAATTAAGTGTAATTGAAAGTTCTGCGATGTTATACACCAAGTATTGCTTAAGAAATAACACTCCCCTCTTCCCCCTTATCGTTAAAAATGAAATTTTATATTGCATCTTATATGTAATAATTTACAACAATTTCACACCAAAGAAACAAATCTTTCTTTCTCACTCCTATCTTCCATCCCGAAGTTCTCTCTACCGAAACACGCAAAAAAGACTTTAAGAGACAAACAAATGATAAAGCCCATAATCACATTCAAACCAATTTAAATCCCGTTTGCAAACACTCTCAACGTCTTTCTCTAATGGCCGTGAAAACATCCCTTAACACTCCACCGCCCAAACATCGAAGTAAAGGATGACACATTTTCTCTTTATGAAGCCCCCTTTAGACAAAGAGAGGGTGCGAAGGCGGAAAGAAATTTAAGAGGGTCTTCCCACCCCCCTTATAAACAGACGATCGATTCCTTGAAGTGTGTGAGGCCTAAGAACCCTCTGTGATGAAGGGGGAGGGAGGGCAGTGTATTAAAGAAACAAAGAGTACTTCAGCCCTGGATTTCGGAATGAAGATGACTGAATTAAAGATGAATATTAAATATGTTTCTGATCAATATTGTTCAGAAGCGATGGGGAGTGTGATGGATTTGTAGGTAGCATCCTTTGGATGGAGGAGTTGGTATTTCATGGAAGCAAAGCCTCGAGGATGAAGATGTAAAATATTGGAGATTTGTGGCTGCTGAACATAGTTTTTCCTCCATGAAATTTATAGGTTGATGTGATTTCTTTCGTTGATTTTTTTCTTAAGAAGGTCCAGGGCCCAAATTATTTTCAAAATTGTCACAAAAAAAAAAAAAAAAAAAAAAAAAATGCTTTAAAAAATATGTTTAATTACGATCATTTTGATACCTCATTTATAATGCTACCCTTTTCCGTTGGCTTGCAGTTGTCGAAATAATATCTGACAGCTAACGCTGATTTAGTTTCTGCATGAATTTTAAAACAGCTTTTTCTCGCTGATGATTTTTTTTTTTTAATTTTTTTTTTTTACATAATTGTAAAAAATAACTCCATTTGTAATTAAGTAACATGCCCCAAATTTCTTAAGCATATTGTATTAACTCTTTAAAAGATATTTACCAAACAAAATTTTAAAATTTTGTTTTTTGCTCTCTCTATATTTTTTTTAATTAGGAAAGAAAAAAAATATGAACTTTTACATTTAAAATTTTTTATTTTAATATCCGCTATTAATATCAAAATTATGTTTGGTAAAATTTCTTGTTATATATTTGTGAACACATACATATAATTTTTAAGTTTATTAAGATACTTTTTACTAACTTATATCAAAATATTTAATGCGTTGTTTTATAGTAATTATAAAATTTTATTAAAATTTTTTTTAAATAGATTTTATAGACCAGTACACTGTTCTACAATTAAATAAAAAAATTGTGTTAATCAAACAAATATTAAAGAAATTAAAATTTTGGGCCCTGGACGCCCTTAACTCAATATGTTGTAAAAATTCCGATAGGCAACGTAAACAAATTGTTTCAAAAGATTCTCTGTGTCCTAAAAATATCTTCTTGTCTTTGCTTCTTATGATTTCAATATGACTATTTTCTTATCTATAATAAACCTACTATATAGTTAAAAAAAATATCCTTATTAGGAGGAATGCAATTGTAGAAAGATGGTATTGAATATTTTATTCTGTTACTAAATTATATTTCAAAAAACCACAGACGGGGTTTTCTCTTTGGCTAATCTTGCAGTTAACTTATATGACTTGAATAATTAACTAAAAATGGCAAAACTATCACGAAAAAATATAACCTGAATTAAAATAATTATATTTGTTATAATAAACGGATTTAATTCAATAGCCTCGTTCCAAATAAAACCAATAAACTGGAACTTAATATAAAATTTACATTTAATTGTGGCCAAAAAAATAGTATCTCGATTCCCACATCTCTGTTAACATTCATTATTAAAAAGAAATATCATCGGACATTGATTCACTTTCTTCCAAGTTGCAGGAGTGATATTTATAACTCAATAACCTTCATTATTTTGAAGAAACATGTCATCAATGAACATTGTTTAATTTTCTTCCAAGTACCAGAAATCATCAACATCTTGATCGTAACATGGATATTTAAACAAACATTAACATCATCATCCAAAAACCAGCATGCTATGGACGTCCATGAGTTCTTATAACTCCACCATTCCTTCTCCTACCCCAACATTAAGAAATCGGGAAGATGGGGAGGAAGTTTTAAGATCCCTTATCATCGATCTGATCAAGAAGAAGAAAAAGAAACACCAAGCGATAAGAAGGGGGTCTTAGAAAAGGGGGGGTGTCCCCCTCTCCTGTTTGCAGACTGGCAACCCCGTCTGGCACATACACAAGTAAGTGGACTTAGTGGCAAAGGCGAGAAGAAAGTTTCTTAGCACAGAAGCCAATAAGAGAATATCTCCATGAGAAACGACATTTGTTTGAAAAATGACTTTCTTTTCCTGACAAATAGGGTGAACTTTGGAAGAAAGTTTTATGCGAGGTATCGCAGAGATCTATCTGTCACTTCTGGATTTTAGAGTGATGTATAGAAGGATCTGAGTGGCTAGGTGGTTTTATTCCGAAGAAGCCTGCATTTTTATTTTATTAAACTTTGCTTTAGCTTATAACTCTAAACTTAAAAAAATTCTTTAGTTTGAAAGTATCTATTCGGGTGTTTGAGAATGCATTTCACTATAAAACTGGATGTAGAATCAGTTTTAAATAATGCTGTTTTCAAAATAACTGATGTATATGACTTGACAGAATTTCAGTCTGAAATACAATTAAAATCTTGTTTAGCCTGTAACGAATATAATCATGCAAAATGTTATTTAGATGTTTTAAAGTTTTAGCTTATGAATCAATATATAACTATGTTTATTTCAGACTGAGCATCTATTACTCGAAATTAGCAATTTGAACGACATTAGACATTTTAGAAACTGATGTAACTGACTATCTTTGGCAAACTGGTTAGTGTGATATGCCTATGTTATAATTATGAATCTTGAAATGGTATTAATTGTAATTGGTAAGTAATTGATATGAATAAAATCAGAGAACAAGGAGAAATAATTTATTATATAATTTTTTTTAATTCGTATTCCCTTTAATTTTTATAACAGCAGTTAAAATTCTTACTTCCTTCCAATCAATTATTCATATGTTCATATTACTACTTTTTAAGTAATTAGTAAAGAAAAAAAATTATACCGCTGAAAATAAGTTATTATACTAATTTTTATACGTATTTTTTAAATTTTTGCAACAGTATTTAAAACTTGTATTTTCTTTCAATCATTATATCCATATGCTCAAATTACTAATTTTTAAATAAATTGTAAAGAAAATCACATGAATATATTCCGAATATTGCCCATTAAAAAGGCGTTTCATAAACTTCTACTCAGTTTTGAGCAAAGTTCTCTTACTAAATTCAAATAACAACTGAATTTAGCAGCACTTTATGCCAATAACAAATTCAGTAGTGCACATGAATTTCTGTTCCACTCAGCATGACTCAATCAATAAAGTTTTCTTCAAATGCAATAGAAATGACATTCATTTTTCCGGCGATGTCAAACGTTCCATCCGTCTAGTAATTCGATTGTCCCCCCCCCCCTCCCTCCCCACTCTCCCCATATCCCAGTAGTGGGTTCCTTTTACCGTCGACGCTTTCAAGGCAGACATGGGTCATGAATCACTTGGCAAAACCCCTCTGCAGACATACGCTTTTAGATGATTTCCTATCAGCCCTGCAATGCAATAGCCCTCGTAAAATCTTCTCGGCCTTTTTTTTTGTGGATGGGTCATTTTCACGGTTCCATTGTTTCCATTCTAGAGAGATTTCTTCGACGCTGGCGACAAAGAAACTAAGATTCATTAAAGACATATTTGCTTGGGCGATATTAAAGCAATTCTGCTTATAGTTTTTGAAGAAGTTTTTCGTTTTAATAGTTATTATTTAGAACTAGTCAATTCTTGGATTCAGTATGCTGAAGGTCCATTTAGGAGGCCCATTTTATCTACTTATAATGAACTTTCCTGATACCATGAGCATTATTTAATTTCCACTCGGGGCTCTCAAACCTCATCTAGTTAAGCTTCATAAATAAGAGCTATATTTTTTGTAGAACTCCTTATTCTTTAGTTTGTAAAGTAGAGGTTAAAGTTCTGCTAAAAAAGTTAGGCTTTTATTTAAATTTATTTACTTGTATGTTCTACAAGTGCTGTCCACCTTCCTCATTACAATTTATTTCAAGTTGTAAGCAGAATAACTTTTAAGAACATCTATAAAAATCGTGCCGTCTGTATTGCAAAAATCCGTTTACAAGATCCCTTACAACAAAGATACGCGATAGAATAAAATCGTTTACCAACGTTAAACAAATTTATTAGTTTGCATTTAAATTATAAGAAAATAACAGTTTTCTTAATCTGAACATAATTTGAATGATTTTTATGTAACGATATTTCAGATTTGTTTGAAAATAAAAGTGCGATTAGGAGACTATTTTTACGTAAGAAGCAATGGGGACACTACAATCGATTGGTGCTATCCGCCTTCCTCATTTGATGGCGTGATAAATAACTTTAATGTTCGACCAGACCCTAAGACTACTCGTTATATAAAGTTCCACTCGATATTTCATAGCTTCTTCCAAGGATCCATTCAATGTATTGTAGCAGGCTTACAAATATTTTTCGCCGTTGGAGACGACTCATCTTACCCTACAAATTAGCCCCCTACGAAGAAAAGAAAGAATTACATTTCAGTTATTCATGGAGTCTACCGAGATTAATTCGTTTTTGATGAAGAGTGGGAGCCTAGAAAGAATCAATAGTCACAGGCTGGTAAAACAGCAACGTCAAGGATTTGAATAGCTCCTCCAAAGTTTTATGTCGTGGCATTTTCCAGAAGGGTGCATCTTAAGAATCAAACCCTTCTCTTAGTCTTTGAACTGCGACTGTAATTTCATGAGGGGTTCTCATTGTGTGGTCGGGGGACATGGAACATTGTGTGAGTTGGAGTCGCACGTTTAAGCTGAAAAGCATCAAATGGATGGATCATTGCTTGGTAGAAAATGAAGGGCATAGGAGGGAAGCAACTTCTGTCCACTTTTAGAAGAAAACGGAAAGATAATGTCTTTTTGCAGACCATGAGGTTAATTTTGAAAGCATGCTACCATTTTCAGTGCACAAAAACGTCAGCTAACGTAAAATTAGCCATAAAAAAAGATAACACGACCTATGAGATGATGAAATTTTATTTGCATTAATTTATAAATTGATTTCATATAATATAACTGTTTTTGCCACGACCCTTCAATTCAAAAGTGGATAAATTTTACTTAATTTGGTGATTATACTGGAGCGTCACCACAGGAAAAGCACGATAATCTGGAATCGTACGGGATATTGGTAATTCTGGAAATATTTTATTTCAATAACTCTATAAAAAACTCAATAATTTGCGATCCATGATAAATCATTGGTTCTTCTTTAGAGAAGGATTTAGTTCGTCTTCTTTTGAGGTTTAATTAAATTTTTTTTTATATATTCTGAAATATTAAAAACGCATTTCATATTACAAAGTTTATTTTTAAGCTAAATATTTAATCGCTTACGTTTGTATTATTTTAGAAGTACGAGAACGCGTAATCAAACATAGAGATATTATCATGGTTGGGTACCAATTTAGCTGGGAAACTTTGGAAATAGATAAAGGATATAATTTTGTTTCTTCCTTGTTTTCTTAGACATAGAAACTACTTTTGTGCATAAACAGAAGAAAAATCACTAGCACCTAATTGCATACAAAATTGCTTTATTTAAAGTTCCACACTTCATGTACCTCTTTGATTATGTTTTGAAAGTCTAGAATTCGGAAAAATTATAGAATATTAAAATGTCAATTGATTTCTTCGACAGGCAATTAAAATGTCATAAAGGTGGAGATAACTAAAAGCTTCTATTTATTTAAATTGTATTTTTCAGTAATGAAA
This sequence comes from Linyphia triangularis, assembly GCA_963978545.1. NCBI lineage: Eukaryota > Metazoa > Arthropoda > Arachnida > Araneae > Linyphiidae > Linyphia > Linyphia triangularis. The sequence goes on from OZ021725.1 coordinate 36,846,059, forward strand.
AATTATAGAATATCAAAATGTCAATCGATTTCTTCGAGAGGCAATTAAAATGCCATAAAGGTGGAGATAATGAAACGCTTTTATTTATTTAAATTGTATTTTTCAGTAATTTCACCAGGAGAATGACAACACTTCGTCTTTCAAAACATTTCCTGTGGATTCTCCTGAAATGTCGCTTTTACAATGGAAATACATAATATTAGGTAACTTAATCTACGTTAAAACTACGTTTTATGAATTAAGTATGGTTTATTTTTGAACTTAATATTCATCCCCTTATGCTTAAAATGGAATTTTATTTGTGTATGAAACTAAACCTCAATATCTCTACGTCCCAATTATAGGAGCCTAATTCACAATTAGGCGTTGCCTAATTGTGAATTACAAGACAATGATAAACTTTTCATTCTATATCTATTGTACTCTCAATGTAGCGCAATGTTATAGCTTTCTCTTTATGCTTTAAATTTTTTAATATAGTTACGATGTTATAGTTTAATTTAAAAAAGGATGAAAATAAAAAAAGGGGGGGGGGGAAAAAGATCGTCAAAAAAGATCGGATTTCGATCGCTAAAAATATCTATAGTATTCACCAAATTTCGACATTGAACAGGCTTACTCGTCTCTCATCTTCAGATTTGTCAATAAAAATCTAATATCTTTAACACAATGTAAGTAATCTTAATTTTTAAATTATTAATCATAGTTATTTGTGTATGAAACTAAACCTGTGTATGACTATTTGTGTATAAACTATTTGTGTATGAAAAGATCATGTTTAATCAACAATTTATTCATTTTATAATCAACAACCGTCTCTTCTTTGACGGTTCGTGTTAAAAATTTCGAATCCTGCCTTCAAACATTTCACTCATACCATCCTTTTAAGAAATCACATATCCTCAAAGTTTCACTCCGGAAACAACGTGAGTCGAATGGGAATGCCGGATGACTCCTTTCTGCGAGCCGGATGGTGTGTTCGAAGCAAGACTTATTAAAGCTTTGTGGCGCATCATCCAGCATGCCTCAACGAGCACATTCTGAGTGGTAAAATGCATAGAGTAGGGTAACATTCACACGCTTCAAGGAACTTTTCCTAGCATTTGTGACTTCATTCATTAATATAAAAGGCATTAGCTGCTCTCTGTAAGATGGAGCTCAGTTCTGTTGTTCGAGCCTGGTTTATTACAGTGCAGTATGACGTTTTGTCTGAGGGTAATTTGTATCAGTAGTGGTACGGTTAGGAAAGTGCTACTGACATTTTCGAGAATGTAACCGATCTCATATGAAACTTGTGTCATTTTTGAAATTTTATTGTTTTATAGCAGTTGTTGATAAAGTAGTTTCAAAGGCACTTGAAAAGTTAATGGAGCTAATAAAAATTGTCTTATTTAAAATAAAGATTATTTTGTAGAAATAGAAGCACAAAGGCGAAATAGGAGATTTGGACATCAGATATGCTAATACCGCAGATATTTAAATATGGATAACTTAAAATTGTTTATACCATCAGTGGTAAAAGTAAGAATTTGATATTGATTGCTTAGGGACTTAGATATACTTAAGAGTTATCAAATGTCACAACCCAAATGTTAGTACGTAGCATGTGATTTGGATATTTAAAATATACGTAAAATTTTTACCTTGCTATTTTATTATTATTTTTATAAATTTGTATGTAATATGTAAAAGGAAAGGAAATATGTAAAAGGAACTTAAAAAAGTAGAAAAAAACTAAGAAAATGTTAATTTCTTATTAAAATTATTATTTTTTCTGCGCATCGCCCACGTAAAAATATTGTAAAAGGAAAAAGTGGATTTGCTTTTACTTTCCATGACAAATAAGTGACTAGACCAGCGTTCGCCACTAACTTTTAGAGGCGGACCTCATCACTTATGTTGGAGCTTTTTTCGGGCCGGATACACCAATATATGAATTTTTATTATCAATTTCACAATGCGTAGCATTTCTAAACACTGGGGAGAAAATGATTTTTTAATCTTAATCAAATTGCAATTGATATTTGATTCTTTTTTTTTTAATTAAAAAATAATAATTTTCATTATTAGTAAATTAAATTCTAAAAGAGAAGGGAGTCTTTTGTTCCAACATGACAATTAAACTTGACCTAAGTTTTAATATAACTATTTAAACTGTACTTCCAGATTATTCTGCTTTAGTGGGTTGTAGTCAATATAAATTGTGAGACGATGGCGGTCGAAATAGTTCAGTTTATTTTGTGACAGAGTCGATGTCTGTCGCAGTATATTTTATAGTATTTTTTTATAAAATAGTCCAAATGAGATTCAGTTAAGTTATTCCTGTATTTACTTTTTCTGAAAGTTTCTTTATATAGTTTCTTCGGACACGTAATGGAGAACTCTGTTCGACATACTTAATACAAACTCTAATATTTCGGGAAAATTACAATTATGTAAAAAAAAAGTTCATTCAGTGATTTTTTTTTTTTTTTTTTTTTAAATCTTCTGTGCTATTTGCGGGCCGCAGAAATATCCGTCGCGGGCCAAATCCGGCCGCGTAATGGCTGACGCTGGACTAGACCAAGGCCTATTCTAAGCAAAATTTAAGACTGCCCAAATTCCTCTCACCCCCCCTCCCCCCTTACTCCTCCTCTCCTTAATAAAAACTAGGTTATAATGAAGTCGAACAGTGGTATAAGCAGGATATATTTGGGTTGGTTGGTTGTATTCAGATTATCTGGCGCCGTCAGCAACACGAGGGCTATAATGCGCCGAAACATTTCGTCATTTAACAAACCAACATACATTTACAAACACCCATGCCTACACGGGACTCGAACCCGCAACCTCGCGGTCTAGAAGCCAGCACGCTAACCACTATACCGTTTGGTCGGCGGATATATTTGGGATGATGGTATTATTTGAATTTAGTAATAATTGTGTTCAACGAAGTTAAGCATTCACCAAGAGCAAACCCTCCTGTCTTGTCAGGAAAAGTTTCTCCCGTGATGAAAATGTAACAAATTCGTCAAAAGTGCCAAAACTTTATTTCTATCTGATGAATCGCTTGCTAAAAAGTATCATAAATGTAAATATTAAAGGAATTACAATAAACGAGTAAGTACTTAATTGAGTCATCCTCTCTAAAAATTTTTGTCAGGTAGAAAATAGAAGGGCTAAGTGGATGAAGGGAAAGGAATAAGTACTAAAAATATATTTTTGAAGTTACTACTGTCCAATTTTAGATTTGCGACTGCCCATTTTCAATTTACGACTGCCCAAATGAGCCACGACTGCCCGTTAGAATAGGCCCTGTACTAGATTAGATACATGAGTTATGCATGAAAAAAAAATTCAATTATAAAATCTAAAAGAAGCTATTATCAAAATGACCTACTCGATAATACTTAATGAAATAAGTTATGAAATAATGGCTATGAAGTATAACGAACCTGCAATGAACGATTAAAAAATATGGAACTAAATAACCCCTTTGTTATAAGAACATTCACAATCTCTGCACAGTTAAAAATTCACACTAGAGATATTGAATGCATTCTAAGTTGCGATCTTTGTTTTCTAGGGTTGTGACCCTAATGCGAGTGCCCTCTCACCCAAGCGCTCCATCTTCACCTCCTGAGTCCCATAAAAGTTACCACTGAGGCCATGCATTGCCTTTAACAAAAAAATGTCCTCTTTGCTTATTAAGGGAGAAATGGAATATTAAATAACCGTTAGTGTCGGGGTGCGATTCGAATGTAAAAGCAATTGTGGGGTGAGTTGATGAATTTGAACAGGGAAGAAAATTATTATTGAGCCGTATTTCGCAATATCTCGTCTTCCACTCGTCAGGCTTTATTCGTGTTAGTTCTTAAGTTGTGATTTGTTTTCCACAAATTTTTACAACCACTGTAAAAACATAATTTAAAAATAATTTCAATTGAACTATTCATTAAAATAACACGTATGTAATATTAAAAGCTCAAAAGTTCGTTAATATCGATGAAGTGGGGACCGTTTAGTTTAAAAATAAAATATTTCAGGAAATAAAATAATTTTAAGGCAGACAATGTATTGAGGATCGATGATTAAATAATTTAGATTGATATCTATTCGTGGCGTATTAGAGCTGTTGTTGAATTGCGTCAGAAAGAAATTCTCTAATATCCTTTCCAAGTGAAGTTTCTGCTACAAGCTGCTTATTTATGGTTGAAATAAAATAGGAATTTGAGATTCTAATTATGTGACTTTCATATACGATGTGCTTTTCGGTCGAAAGGAAACTTGTAATGTGGAAAAAAGTTGCTTATACAGTAAATTCTTATCAATTGATTATATGTTTGCTACATTCCAATGCAATAACACTATATATTTGCTATTTAGCTTTGAAGGAAGGTCCGTATTCTATTATTCAAATGTCAAAAAATATCAAAGTGAAAATATTTTCAGAAATCAAACCTATTTTTGAAATCAAGATTTTAGATGCAATTAAAAAAACAGTGATTGTTTTTGTTCAATAGACTTTGAGCAACTAGCGTATAGCTAAAATACATCTTTCATAGTAAATCGCTTTTCCTATTTTCTTACAAGCTACTATTTAACTAAATAACTTAATCATAATAAAAAAATACTCCCTTGCAATTTTTCTACTTACTATCAACATTTAAAATTTCACTTACGATTTTTCGACTGGTTTCTGTAACCCAAGTCGTTAACTAAATGTGCAATTGCGGACTAGAATCCAATTTTGAATTAGCATATTTCCACATTTAACCGACGAACTACAATTCTTGTCACTATATCGAAAACAATTGTAACTCAACTTGAAAAACTTATTTGTCTTTTTCTGAATGTAAGTAGAAACTTCTTCTGATATAGAAAACTCCTTCCAAATATTGCGAACTTCTTATCGCCAGGAGCATCAAGTCTAACCAGAGCATGAAATCAAAAACAATCTACTGCTCCCTCTCCAAAGACTCTTTTCCGTAATTTTGATTCTCCGCTTTCCTTTTCCTGTGTAGCACCCACTCTTCCCCCGAAAGACACTTCAGTGTGTCTCTTGACTTCAAATTAACAACCAGAGAAGTCCCCGTACAGAACATCTCCCCGCTCTTTTTGTGTCACTGCATTGACTTTCCATTTACTTAAGAGGCAGTAGCCCAAGAAGCTTCCATTCTGGTGGTGTATACTGGCAAGGGAATCCCTGCCTTCAGCGTCTTTTTATGAGGAGGGAGTCTGCTTTTTTTTTTTTTTTTTTGTTGCTTTTTTTTCATTTTACGAAATTGCTTCATCGGAATGAGTCGGTTTGATTGGGATGGTGACAGGAAGGTTTGCAGAGGAAAAAATGTTGTGTAGTTACATCCCTCCAAGTGTTGTTCTGAGAAAAGAAGTCATAACTGAACAAAATGAGAAGCTAGTTTATTGACCAACTTATTAATTTTTGCATTTCCCATGCAAATATGGCATTAAACTTTACAATCAAGTATAATAAATTACAGAGGACCACCTGGTAACAATAACTTTGACCAGTACGACCTTTGAGTTTAGCACAGCATTGTATGTAAGTTGGTTAAATTTTTGGAGTTGTCTTTTTAACCGTGTTTCTAAAGACATTAAGTGAAGGATAAGTCGGTACGTTAATGTCGACGTTGGAGGTTCGAATGGGATAATAGTTTATTCCTCCTCAAAGTGAAGCTTTCACTAGCATCATCTACCTTTTAACAACTTCAGAGTTTGAATTATGAATGTAATAGCTGTAAAGCTCTAAATATGCTATACGTTTGAATTCCTTTCATTGGTATTTATTTTAATAATGAATGACAATACAATAGAACTACACAACTACAATATACTTATTTACTTAAGTTTGAGGCAAACGAAAGTGTAATAAAAATTAATACAAGAATAAAAATTAATTTTTCATAAAATTTCTCCATTACATAATGTATTTTTTACGATGGTAGTCATATAACAGTAAAGGAAGTATGCAGGATAAAAAGTAAAATAAAACATGAAAAATTTCCCAACTTGGCCTCTGAATATCATTGTAATCAGTTTTTCCCCCAACGTAATAAGTAAGGTAGATAACGTTCTGCAATCATTTACTTTTTCTTTAAATAAGTAAAAAATAATAATTATACAATTAAAACACTGTTTCACGCCAAAATCATGAAACTCATTAAATGGCTCTCAAATAGTTAATTAGTTAAACTTTACGTTTCTTTTATGTATTTTATTCATATTTTAATGAACAAAGATAAGAAAGTAAAAATGAACTCTGAAAAGCACGCGATCGAAACATTTTCTTCATTTCCCCTTCGTTTTTTCTTTTTATTCTTTTTATACCTTTACATGAGATTTAAGTAGATATAATTAAAGAAATGGTATTCAAAGCATAAAATTTACATGGTAAAAATTTAAGTACACGCAACTTATTTATTTGGCACATGCTAGTATTCTCATAACTTGCAGAACTTCATTGAGGGCAACTTTGGAATTTCACAATATGAATATATTTTATTTTTTAAAAATAGGTACCGAAACTAAAGTTTTGTATTTTAAGCATTAATAGATTTTATTTGACCTCAATATTATTCTTAAAAGTGCAAAAGAGAAATTAGTTTACACTGTTATGTCCGTTGCTATTTTGCAATAATTTTTGTTCTGCTATTAGACCATTCGACTAAAGTGTTCATTAGTTATTTTTTACAGGAAACATTTTAGTAAAATTAAGGGGAGTTGGTACCCTCTCTACCGGTAATGTTAATTTGGCATATTTCAAGTACCTTTTTCTCAGAAAGTATTTGACATAGAAGCCTAATTTTCTTTTCAGTGCATTTAGCAGACACTTGTTATTCTACTGAAGTCTGCTTTTGATTGTGATTCATTTACTTTTTTTTAAGTGAATTTTCGTGAAAGCTACTCAAATTTGTTAAAAATCACAAGTTTTTTTGGTCAAATATATATATATATATATATTTAAAATAACAATAAAATCTCACTTCAGTATATATAGATACATAAAAGGAATATGTGTTAATAATTTTAGGAAGATAGTTTGCGCAGTTTCCGAGAAAAAGTTACATGAACAATGAAAAATGTAGTTTTGAGAAAAACGCATTTTAAAGAAAACTTTACTTACACTAACAGTTACCAATTTTGTCTTCAAAAAATTATTAAAAATAGTTCTAGTTGAGGTATTATTACAAATGTGGTATCAATTTAAAGGAGAGAATTTAAAATTTTCAAAAACAATAATAAACTCAAAATCGATTATTTATAAATTTTTGGTTACCAACTCCCCTTAAAATGTAAAAACTTTGATAGATTGCATAAATCAGTAGTTATGGTTACACGATAGTATAGAGGTCTTCAACCCGTGACAAATCGATTTTTATATGTATATTGTTGTTATCATTTTACATGTTGTAATATTTTGCTGTTGTACTGGAGCAAATTTAGTCCAAAATGATTTAGATTTAGTCACGTGGTATTTTTAGAAGCGCATCAATGAGTAATTTGGTTAATCATAACAGCTGTACTAATATAATATAAGAATGGATGTTTTTATCATGAAAATTGGAACTGGAGTTACTACAATATTTTTATTGCACAATTACAAAACTTTAAAATGATAAGTATTTATCTCTCACCCCAGAAATGGCACAACTCAAAGATTAAATGAAAAAACCTATATGTCTAACTTAACAATCATAACAACACACAGATAAAACAGTATATTGTGAAGTTCGATAAAAGTACTGCTCATTATAAGTTTGATTCCATCACAGTTTTTGAGTAACTTATTTTTATAATCCTTGATTTTAAGAAAGTTCAAGAAATTAAATTTTGCAGACTTTCAGCGATAAAGGTTACCGTACACTGAGATAGTACGCCCTTTAACAGAAAATTTATTTAAAAAGAATAATATTTTCCCCCAAGAAATATATTTAACCACGATTTTTGACTTAATAAAGTCGCCTTAGTCATTAAGTCATTAGTAGCAAAAAAAACTAACATTATATGATTGTACTTACTGAAGACTATCTGATAGATATTCACCTGCTGCCAATTATATCCACATCCAGAAATTTTAGATATTTTTAAAGGTAAAATAAATAACCTTATACTGTAATTAGAATGCGTTAAAAATTATTAATAATTTTTATGAAAGTTCTTATAAACTTGAAGTTTTGAAAATCTTAGCAGTCATTGATGAAGCTTATAAATTTTAATTTAAAGATTATGCTGCTTTTAAATTCCACAAAATTTTATAAAAAGCATGTTTCATTCTACTATACACGATATTTTTATAAGTTTCTAACAAGTATTATCATTCACTTATATTCCGATGATCTTTAATTATCGTTAATCCAGTGCACCAGTAAATAGTATATCAAATCATATGGTTCGTATCTTGGCTGTGCAAAAAAAACCCTCTGTTTTCAGAAACAGGTAAAAACACAGCAGCTGTTCGAAAGATAAGGTAGTACCTCATTTTTAGAGGATTATGCTTAGTTTCCATGAGTTTCTTTCGTAAAAGGCGGCAATACGATAAAGCCTATAAAACATCTGAGGTTCAACCATTGAACCTTCTCTATTAAAATACATGAAAGAGTGCAATGCATATTTTATATTGACAGTTCTTGGTAATGTTAATCCATTCAACAATGCATTGGCGATAAAATCCTACAATTATATAGATTTAAGGCTTCCATTAAATTGCAATATTTTTTGATAAATTTTAAATATTCCCAAAATATTTAATTTTTATCTATATAAATATATGTCTAATGAGGGACTTCAAGGGAGTACAAACTTCTCTAAATCAGATATTTTGTATTTTTTAACCCTTAATAATTTGACTGAAATCGTTTTAAGATATATCTAGTATAAGATGCTCAAAGGAAAACTTTAATAATTAACAAACTAAAGTTAAAAACTACATTTACCCCATGTACATTTTCATTTGAGTTAAATTAAAATAAAATTCCACCCCAAGTTTCTTTTTTTCATCATTACGTTTTTTTTTTTTTTTTTAAATTGGCAATTATTTAGTTTTGAAACCATTGCTTAAGACTTCAAATAGGTGATACAATTATTATTTAGTTTTTATTAAAGTTTCCAAACATTAGTTACTTAACGTTACTTTAAAAAGCCATATTATATACTATATAATTTCATTACTTATTTGTGTTTATAAAAAATTTATTTAACAATGTTTCATTAATATAACCTAACTAGTCAAAGATATAACACCCCTTTGCTTAAGGTACAACGTCCTGCTTTGATGATACACCTTTATAAAGATTGAATATGGTTATTTAAATTTAAAATTTGAGGATAAATCAAATTCGCATAATAGAATAAAACCGTTAGATACACATGCTGCATTAATGAAATAATTTTAAAAATAAAAAAATATATATAATAATTCAGGAAATGAAAATAAATAAAAGGTACGGCACGTATCCCTATACTGATAACATTTTACACGTAAATGCATGCATGATTCTCATATATTTATTGAACTATTTTATAAATTGCTTAAAATAAAGATTTTTGAAAATATATATGTTCTTAAAAGTTAACTTGTCTAATATAACCTTCCTTTAAAATAAAAAAAAAATTCTTATCGACCTCATTTCTATAACAGCAAATAATTAGCGATTGATAGTAAACACCAGCTTTATTTTAATTAGAGATTATTTTACTTACGAGACCATGCTAAATTAAATTAATTTACTAAAGTTTATATCTTAATTAATATGTATGTCCTGATTACTACCATAAAATATACTACAGCTCAAAGATGTTCAATTCTTTTATTAAATGTGCAAAATATTTTATCCTTAAAATATTTTCTTATTTAATCATTCGCGTAAGCTTGAATTACATTTTAAATAATTAATTGTAATAAACCTTCATTTATTCATGTACTAAACCTTCATTCATTATTGCTACTCAATATAAGTATTTTTCTAATTTTTAATAATATTTCACTTAAGAAAGTAATCAATTTTTCATAAACGGAAGCATATACTTCTGCACACCTTCTACATATCATTTGATACAATTTTTCAACTACCTGCAAATGTGAATATTTTGGATAGTAATAATACATATAACGAAACTCGTATTGATACAACCATTAAAAAAATATTATTTACTCTTCGGTGAGTATTCTAAGGTAATGGTTTAGCCGTACGTTTTCTTTACGAATTTGTCATAAGTTTCTAAACTACGAATATAGAAGTTTGTAAATTTGTCACATATTGAGTATAGAAGTTGGAATATCGAATGCCTTATAATTCTGTACCTTCAATACATATTATTATAAATGAATCATAAATTTTCAGAAATATAGCTTGTCCTATGCAAATAAAATTGACACAATGAGATAACTGAAAATCCTGATTCATACGGAATTTTTAGGAAATAAAAACTTCACTTACCTTGATGGCATCTTTGCCTTTACGCTCAGGAGTTTTCTTCGGTATCCTAGATTCTGTTTCTTTTATCTCTATCTCAATAGTTTCCATTCTTATTGTTCTTTATTTTAATTTCATTCCTATTTCTTCTTTCAATGCTTCCATCATAATTAAGATTCTTTCCAAGAAATATCATAAAGATAATAGCTTCTATTTACTTGAAAATATTCTAGATTGGCAACTCGCAGACCAATTTCATCAGAAATTATTATTTATTACATTTTAATACATTTCCTACTTACTTCAAATTTCAATGTAATTGAATATTTTATATATTATTGTTATACTAAATCATTTACTGACTATTCTATCGCATTACTTATTATCCTAAAATGTCGTACTTATTTACACAGCTATCCTGCTACGTAAACTTCCCACATAAAAGCATATGCATCTATGTATTAAACATGACACACCAATTGATTAGTCTGTAATTATTATTTTTAATTGTCACTTGATTTTTTTATTGTTAATTAAATTCCAAATGAATAATTTAGTAATATTTTGTAATGCTTATTTTCACCCCATCAATTTTGTTTACAATATAAATTTAATCAAAATATCTTTATGACATTTTCAAATTTAAGGCATCTTCAAATGAGTCCAGTCTTAAGTAGCACTTTTGAAGTTTATATTAAATTTTTTAATCAAAATCTTCTTAAATAGTTCTACCATGTCTTTCGATAAACCAAGCTCACATTACTTTAATTGTCAGTACACAAAAACAATTTCGCAACAATTGAACTGCCTCAATTTGATTATCAGGACTTTTCTCTTTTATCAAACGAATTCGATTATACAGACTTTCTCTTGATTATCCGTCTCATCACTTTAATCTGGCATTAATTACTGTTATAACTCGATGGCACATCAAGAAGGTACACTTTCCAAGCACATTCATTAACAAAAATATAAACACTTTCAAGTCAATCCTCCATAATAACTCGATTATCTCTACTTTCTCTCCATCATCTGAACTCCATCACATGCCAACCACTTTTCTCTCTCCCATCCAGCAGATGAACTTCGGGATGAAAACTGAATGGAATATCCACTACTCTGCCGAACACGTGCGGATCGAGAGGAACGATCACGTGTGCGCGGAACCACGTGCGCGAGCCACTCTTCTCCTTCCTTAATTTCATGAATGAATTACCTCCTCACTCACAAACTAGTGAGTAGTCAATACATTATTAATGAATGGTTTGCTTGCATCAGGATTGATCTTATACAATGGCTAAATTTTATGATTTTGCTTAGTATTGCTAATGTTCACTGTTCAGGTCCTTCTATACAATAACATGTTTTCCAATAAAAATATGTTTTTTGTTTTTATTTATTATTGAAATTTTTGAAACCATGGTCATTTCACGATCATGTTTTCCTAAGGGGTATAGTACCCATAAAATTGCAATTTTTTGTTTTTTTTTGTTTTTAGCTTTTTAAAAAATAGGGGAAAAGCATTTCTGAATAAAACGATATTTAACTTACTGTGATTAAAACACTTGAAATTACCTAGTGTATAAATATCATTTTATAAGGACATTATGAGGATTAATAAACTTTACATGTGGAGTTAGAGCAGTAGTGATTAACCGAAATGTTGTAAAGCCAAATTGATATATCTCATATCTCAAGAACTATTAACACAAGTTATTCAAATTTAGGGAGGATTTTACACATAATTAGAAACATTTTGCAGGTGCGCAATTTTATTTTTCATTGAAAGTTGAAGGAATAGTAAGGAGTAAAAAACAGAGATGTTTTTTCAACAATTTTTTCAAACATCGGCCATTTTTTTTAGTTATTTTGGGCTATTTGTAGTAAATTGTCGCGTAAGGAACCTTTCTTTTGAAGATTTTGTGTTTTTGTTTCAGATTTACCAATCCTGAAACTAACTGTCGGCAGTGGGACACCATTTTTTTTTTTTTTTTTTTTTGAGGCCTCGACTTTGGCGCCTCCTGGATAGTTGTTAAAAAATGAAATTGTAAAAAAAAATCAAGTATTTTTGTATTCTGTAAAAGTTTAAAAAAAAAAAAAAAAAAAAATCATTGTAATATCATATACAGGACATGAAAAAAAATTATAGGAAATATTGTATTTTTTAGCTTTCCAAGGTGGTCAAGTACCTTAAAAAAATTGGTAATTCAGTTTGGGCTACGTGATCATCTAATGATCTACGTGACAGATCATAATCTGTTTTTTTGTCTTTCAACGATTTTGAGACCAACTACTAGCGAGAACTGGATTACCGACTTGAGCCATAAAGTGTGCTCATGCAACTGTTTACTTGGTGTCCATAAAATTTTAAATAGTATATCTTCCTATTCTTAAAAATTATATGTTAAACAGTATAATATTTTTCAAGTAATCATTTTTTATCCGGGCAACACCTTTCGATTATCCTGTACACTAAATAAATTTATTTCACGGTATTTTGGTATATTAGAATATTGCATAAATTGTAGTCAAGCAATGCAGTTAAGGCTTTCGAATCTGAAATACTTGAGGAAATTGGAAATTAAACTTCGAATATGGGAATTATACAGTTTTAAACATTGATTTATAATTTGCAAAGATAAAAGTTATAGGATATTGCATGAAACAATAATAAATAGAAATAAAAAAGTTTATTACTTTCAGTTACACATATGTTAATATTGAGTAATGAAAGTATTAAAGGGCGGCCAAAAATATATATATATATATTTTTTTTAACATTTTTTCACGTTTTGAAATGTGCTGAGTACAAAAAAGTGGTCGAGAAAAATATCCGTGTGTCTATCTGTTGTAACTTTGTGTAAAGGTTTGGTGGCCATGGGACCTGTCATTAAGATTTTTGTAAAAATTACGTGTGAGCAAAGGTAGCTGTAATTGAAAAATTTATATTGTTCAGCGATTGTCAAAACACTGCTCCATCAATTTTGATCAAAATTGCTGCGGCAATGCCTTTTAAAGTGCTCTAAACATTCCCACCTCCGAAAATTCTGTGCCTACCAATTGGCTGTGTGATTAGCGTTCTGGCCTCGCATGCCAAAGGTGCCGGGTTTGAATCCCGGGTTAGACATGGATGCTCGTTGTGATTCGGAATCCACGTTAAGCTGTAGATCCCTACTTAATTAACCATCATTGAGCTTAAAACTAGGTCGGTGAGCGTACAAACCAACCAAACAATATATCCGTAGTAATGCAATAAAGGTGTAAAACGAATGTCTTTAGCACAGAGTTATCTTCCCTTGAGCATCGCACATCAACGAATATTTTTGCTCTGTTGCTCTTACAAGAAATTATCGTGTAATATTTATCAAAAAATATTAAAATATATCTCCTATTTTGTCGGGGTTTTTTTTCCCTTATTTTTTTTTTTTTTTTCTTTTCTTTTTCTTTCTATTATTTTGCCAATGCAATGATTAACACCAAAAATATCGCCAAAAAAAAATCGAAAACTAAAATGTTAAATTACACCAATCTATGATAAATTTAAATATAATGACCAGTTTTAAGTGCAATTAAAAGTTGTACGATTTTAGAACTGTATTTAATATCGGAGAAGTTTCTTCCACTGCAAAAAACGATACAAAAAAGTTCTTACATTGTTTCTTAATGCATGAATAGCCTCCGAAAAATTCTGTGAAGAAAAGTTAACACCACCAAATAGCATGTCTATTCTTAGGCGCACTGGAAATTTTTGAGAGCTCTGCGATACAAGTTCTTTCATGTATACCGATGTCAAATGAAGATGAACTACCTGAATAGTTCGTTCTTGATTTTCTATTTTTTTATTTTAACGTTTCAAAAGCGTTTATTTTTTTTTTTAACGGGAAAAGATTTTATGCCTTTAAAATCGACCGTAAAAAGTGATTCTGATTTCATTTGAAAACGCCTACCACATTTTTCATCCTATTCATTGGCAAAATGTAATTTTTTAAGAGTACTTTAGTTGATATGTTTAAGTTAACTTTTAGTTTAATTTTGGCTTTGGTCTAATTTTCCTAGTGTTAAAATATAGACCATTTATTATATTATTATTACCTATCCATCTTGTATCTAGTATTGCAAATGCTTTATATCAGAGCCAGATGTACTGCAATAGAACATATGTACAAGCAACTCTTTAGTGACAATTACAATCTTAATCGAAATTGTTTAATAAATGTGTAAGGGGGTATATTAGTAATTATTTAGAATGGGATTTTATTGCTTGTCAAAAAGTGGGAGCATTGGTATTGCACTTGAAAATAAATTCGAATTCTCAGTCAATCACAATCTTGTATTTCCTCTTTTCACTTCTAACATTACGAAGAGTTGTTTTTGACGTAGCTATTCATAAAATCTAACACTATTTTGAAATACAGTAAAAGCAAAATATTTAAATTTGGCAACATAATTTTGTTTATGAATTTAATGTTTTTAAATCTACATCGATATTTTGATACTGTATCTTAGTTTCTTTCTTTATAAGTGGCAGAAATAGACAGTCGGTAGTTCCAAATAACAAACAAAACAAAACAGTTTCTTTGACTGGATAGACGGTATATTTATATTGCTATTATTTTAATTACGAAAAGTTGTACGAAATTTTTTTATTTTCATACTTAATTCATTAAATAAAAGATTGAATTTTTCTGGAGAAAATATTATCGTATGTAGAGCATTTTATAATTTTTAGTATCTATTATTTAAACTTATATCATATAGTTATTCGTTATTTTGTTTATTGGAAAACATATAATTGTGGCTTAATCCTAGTATAATTGTTAGTTTAACATTATTCTAGGATTGTTTGTTTAATATTATACTAGGATTGTTAGTTTGACATTATACTAGGATTGTTAGTTTAACATTATACTAGGATTGTTAGTTTAACATTATACTAAGATTGTTAATTTAACATGTATAACTTAGAATTATTTCTTTGAAATTAGTGTAAGATTTCCACATACGATGCGGATACTGCGCCAAGAGTTGCTTACTTAAAACCAACGCCAACATTAGGTAACCATAAGCATAGATTATACCCTTGATTGTTAAAAATAGCGGCTGCTCGCTATTTGTTAGAGTTAATCGCTTTGACATAGAAGCCCCAAGAAATTGGAAGTCCAGCTGAAATGGTATTAAAATGAAGATCACAATTTCCTTTCGGCATTCGCTTGGACCCTTTTAATGTATCCCCTTTTGTTACTTTAATTGAATGTCACTTAGCTTTTTATTTATAAATATGGCTGAACTTTCGAATCGGGTACGGATTCTGTGCCAAAGTGATTTTCGCCAACAAGTGGTAACCACCGGCATTTTTTATTGCTAACAGGCCTCTGGTTACTAGGTATACCTTGGCGCGGTTTTATGTAAGCAGCCTTTAGCGCAGAATCCGTATAGAATCACATCGATCTCACGTGTTTTTTTGCTGGTTGCCTACCTTTAAAATGTTTGGGTACTTACGTATTTTTTCGTCAATGGTGGGTGAGACAAAAAATTGGCCTAACGGATTATCTTAGTTCGTCAAAACGGTTAATCCGGGTGGATGCCCGGTCTATCACAATGCTGTTCCGAGTCAAACTGGACTTCCAAAGCTGCAGCTGAAACACTTTGTCCCCATCAAAAAGTTCGTAATGATCGACGGAATAATATATTAGTAGGTACCTAATTTATAATGTATGCCATGAATGCAGAATAAATCTTGATTCTATACGATAAAACATGTTGTTAAACAATGCCACAAAACAATTTTATAAGGTTAAAGAACATAATATAATTTTAATGTATGAATGACATCTTATGTCTTTTTTTTTTTTTTTTTTAATATATTGTACACATTTTAATTTACACTATATTATTGTTATTTTTTTCTTCATCCAAATAAGAAAAGCTCAAAGCATTTTTAGGGCTATCTAAAAGCGCTATTCACATACACAAAATTCAAACAACTCTCCCCAGAATTAAGTTTCGAAAAATTCAGCCGATTTGGATCAAACTTAGATAAAATGATATATTTCATTGATTAAGATCTTACACTTAAGGTGGACCAAAATGTGTCTTTAAAATTGTATTTAGTTTTAAATCTTATTTAGTTTTAAATTTTATTTAATATATTTTTTTTATCGTATAATACTTTTCAATTTCATACTGAATACATTATGCATTAAAGTTAAGGCATAGAAGAGTAAATACATCAATAGTTTGAATTCTACTTAATGTAACATGTACTTTTTAATTAAGAGTAGGCTTCACTTGAGATTGAAAAAGTTTGCTTCAAGTTACAGTTATGCCCCAAGTTGCTAGAAACATATTAGTCTCAAGCATATCATTTCTGATTTGATATATTTGATGTTGATATTTATGGTTCAATGTCCTTTTACGGGCATGATGTGGCAATATCATTATTGAATTACCCTTTTTAATATTAAGTTTCAAATTTGAGATTACCATGAGGAATGAGATCAAATACAAAATTAAAATCTGATTAAATTTTGCAGTTTAAAGAAAAGACATAACAATGTCCGAAAAGCAATCAGAAAAAGAAGAAGAGTCTTCCCAACCAGAACCTGACGAATCGAAAGACCCAGAAAAGGAAAGTGATCTCATGCAACGTCATGCAGACAATCTGCATCAAGCCATTTCTAGAATGGAGGTGCATAGGAGGAAAAAGTTCTATTTCATGACGATACCTGGAATACTTCGAACAGTCGAATTAGTAAGTAAAAACCTTTAATATGTTTGCGATGTCAGGGATTACACATTGGATTTTTAAAAACATCCGCGTACTTATTTTAGAAGATTTTAATTCTTTGTTTTGGAAACTGTACTGAATTTTAGGAACTATGAAGTTTTTATACATTTTTAATATACTGTTTGTGTTTATCCATTTGTCCATTTGTTTAAATGTTAGTGCCCCTTAACAAAAAAAGAATACTCAGTTAGACACGAAACCGTTATTTATCAAAGAGAGAGGATTTGGTAATAGATAAAAGTTATATACTATAACTATTTTAGCTATATGGATAGGAGTACGCTGGGTTTTCTTGACCTTGAAGTGTTCTGTGATATCTCAAGCCACTTTGAGCATTAGACATTTAGGTTCAAGCATATTAAAAACAATTACAACTACACGTTACCATGTGCATCATCACTTGATTAAAATATTATGTTTTCCAGTTCGTTTCTTTGTTGAACATTTCCGTATTCGGTTATTATTGCACATACTACGAAGAAGTGAAGAACATGCTTCCTCCATTCTGCATGGCTCAAACAAGAGAACAGTATTTCATACTCAGCAACTATCATTCTCTGATGGGTTGTCTATCCCTCGTAGTGGCGGGAATTATCAGCTCTTTCAGCAACGCTGCGATGACATCCAGTCTGTATGTAAGTATCTCTATAAATAAGCACAATCACAGTTTGAAAGGAAAATATTTAACTGTTGAACTGATTCATAAACACAAGTTGTGTACCTCGATAAAGACCTATGAACTAAGCAGTAGTGGCTAGTTTATACACTCGAAACATGAAAAGAATATTAGCAAAAGACAAAATACAAGGAGTGTACGCAAACATAGTGTTTTTCTCCAAAATGGGAATTATTTCATGAGTTATTTACAGAATACTTAAACGAATCTCTATCGAAGTGTATACTACGGAAACTATTCAGACGTGTTTTCCCGAGAATCAGACGATCGTCGCTTACCTATCATTTTTGTATAATTCGCCTAATTACACTCCAGAATACTTCCTAGCTTCGCTACGAAATCTTACAATGTACAATTTAGCAATCAAAAGACATTCATGCATTCCACATTTCGGACGTTTGACCCCATTTCTACCTCTGAAAATTTGTTTTTCAAAATCGAAATAGTTTACTTAATCTTCGCTTGCCCTTGTTGACTTTGTACCAAACTTCAGAATTGTGACAACATTGGGATATTCGTCAGCTTGTCCTTTTGTTGACATTTATACAGAAAATTTCAGATTTGTGACTATATTGGAAGTGAGGACATTTTAATTTCCTTCATTTGGAACGTTTGACCCCTTAAAGTTAGTTAATCGAGATCGAAATAGCTCTCTTTTGTTTATCCATATTGATATTTGTACTAAATTTCAGAATTGTGGCTGTATGGAAGTGGGAGAATCAGTGATGAGTGAGTGAGAACTGATATGTATAGCGATGAAAATTTCAAAAGAAATTTGTAAATGTTTTTTTGAATAATGTGACGTCATTCTTTCTTACAGCCACTTATATTTGATAGCATTCAGGCAGCAACAATTTCGATATCTTCAGTCGCTTTGATGCACTTCTACAGAGCAAACAGTGGGAAAATCTCAAAGATCATGCCAGAAGGATCTGCCTCCAAAGAAGGAATGGCGGTGAGATATATTTTTAAAACATAGAAGGATAAATTTAAAGGATTGAAATAAGAAAAATTACTTCAATAAATTAAATATTTTATGAGTTCTCAAATATTCCAAAATGAAATCCATGTCATAATAATTAAAAGCTTATTTAAATCTAAGGAAGATTTTTTAATAGAAATGAGAAACTATGATCGTTATTGCCTTTTTATATGTTCAATATCGAAATGAGTTCTGGTTGGAAGGGTCTGGTTTTACAGTATCTACATTATAAATATGTCTTTTTCTGACTTATTTAGAATCTCGAAAATGTTTTAAAAGAACCGTAATTGTCACTCAAACTTTTCTCGAAACTTATAACAGTATAACTCCAGCTATTCCGATTAATTTGGACCAGGTCGCATTGTAGTAATCGATTACCGAGATAATCTGATAATTAACGAATTTCGTTAAATTGATTTTGCCAAATACAATGCCTCAATTTAATGATTATTGAAAACATTTTTGTAGTATTTTGCTTTACAGAAAGCTGAAAAACTCTGACTACAACTGTAGATCCACTGAAGGCCAAAAACACGCTGAAAATGAAGACTGATGAGTCATCGTCTGTGTATCTGCTATCCTTAAACTAGCGTACTTTTTATCATTCAACAAAAATAAACTTTTAAAATTCGGATTTTGTCTTTTTTATGTTTGTGAACCGCTTTTATGTCCGGACAATTGGAGATCAGGCTAACTGGAATACAACTAATTGGAGTTCTACAGTATGTTGAGAACTTCTGAATATTACTCCTGCTTCAATACTGTACAGAAATAATCATTAAAACGAAAGCCAATCTAAATTGGAATAAAGCCAATCCATCAATGGATCCTTTTTATTTTCTTTGCCTCACATATTTCTAAATGAGAATACTAGTTTCCTATGTCTAACTTAAAATATGTATGTATCCGAAATTTGTCAAAATAGCTTATTGACTTAAAGTTAATCAAAATACATTTAGTTTTCAGGATTTTTGTTGGCTTGTCTACACGTGGCTAGTGCAGTCTACGACGGGCTAATTTTCTTTCAACACTTGCATCAATTTCGTCAGGAACAGAAAGCACTCAAGAACGAAGAAGAAGCCTTATTGAAAGTGAATTAAGACATTTCGAATTATCTTTATTTACACCAAAACCAAAAACGAAAACTTTTTAATGAGAAAATTTTATAAGTTTTTTGCCACTCCTCGATGTCGAATCTCGGATCACCAAGTGCATATTGGAAAGTGGCATCGAGTGAAAGCTATTGTTACGAAACGAAGAATCTGTCAATATAGAAATTGTATCATCATCACATAACATCAAGTGTATAGTTTTCAATTTCGCACGCACTTAAATACCAGTCGACTGTTAATAAAAACTATTTTGTTTTGATGAAATGGTTTGTATAAAATTGAATAATTACTTGCTTAAAACACTGTTTAAACTTCCAAATGGTCTATTTGTGAGTATTGTCGTTTAGAAATTAATATGCGGCGAAGCTGATTTCTGAGGTCACCGGGCCTCGATCGTGGGACCATTGGTTTTCCTTGCAGATATCTTGCAGCTATGCAAAAGAGTACTCCTCTGCATAGAAGCTTTATCTGTTATTTGAAGGCGATACCACAAATACGAAGAAATCAACTATTTTTTATTAGCGATACCACACTTCGTATGTGTTTGGTATTAAAACTTAAAATTTATAAATCGTTTTTAATAGTACACAAAATACTAAATTTTATTGATATGCTACTATGCTACTAAACCTCATTTTTAATTTTTACTATTTTTTTTTTGCGGATCTGAATAGAATTAAAAATTTTTTGAACCCCTGAAGGAGTCAGAACTGGTTAAAGATTTTAAGTATGATTATTTTTTGTCCTAAATACTCCTCTTGTAGAACACAACCGAATCAAAAAGTTTTTAATTTTTTTTTAAAGGTTTTTTTTTCACTCAAGGTTAATCTTTATCAATTAATGTACTAATATTTTCTATTATTGAGATGTAAATTATTATATTTTAATATAACTAATCGCGGGTGCCGAAAGAGCGTTCTAAGAACGCTCGTAAAAATACCATTAACAATATACTAATGAACACATCTGAACCAAATTGGAATGAATATTTTGTGTAATGAAAGAAAAATTATTATATTTGTGACTAATGGAAGGAAACGAAATGTTCTAAGCAATGACATACAAAACAATGACAAAAATCTGTACCATTCAATGAACGAATATTTTCAACATTTAAATACAAAATGAAGATCATTTCACTTTCTCAGAAAGTGAAAGGACGTACGACCTTCAAAATGTGCCCGAGAGAAGTGTATATAGGTGTTTTTTTATAGTAATGCACAAACGCTAAGTGCATCAATCGAATTCACTGTGAACAAAACATTTTAGATCCAAAGCTTTAACTTTTAAAATAAACGTTTTAGAATAATGAATCCATATCAGCATATATGGTCAGTAGGGTGGATCGAAAAGATTAATTTTTGAATTTCCATTAGCCTGTATGTTACAAAGTTGCATTTTGTTGTTATGATAAAGTACAAAAAAATTAAAACTCTAGTTCAAAGTTTTGTGCTGCGCCAAAACTTCTATTACATTATACCATCCGTACATTACATAAATTATATTAAAATGATAATTACTTAGTAATAGTTGTATTATTAATGGTAAAATATTAACATACAGCGTGTCCCCGTATAACCTGGCCGACCTTTATTTTCGACACCGTTGGTCCTAGATGTATAGTCCCAATTGAAGAAATGTTTTAAATCATTAAAATATTTTTACTGAATGGTTTTTAAGTTAGAAAAGGGGTTGGTATAAAAATTACGGATTGTAAATTTTTATATGGTCTCCAGTTCCCCCAACTCATATTTAGAAAAATGTTGCCCATGAAAAAACATTTTAAACAAACAAAAATTGAAATTTGAACGACCAATATTCATGGAGATATGAAAAATGGAATTTAGTGACTTATACCACTTTACACCCGTGGTCATTAACATATTTTAAGGGCATGCACACAAAATGAAATACAGAGAAAAAGGAATTACGTTCGGAAAATTATTCTGTAATCAAATGCATGAATACGATCTATCAATGTCTATAGTGAATTGTGGATGCTGACTCGTTTGCAAGAGATAATAGGTGCCCATACTCCCTAAAACTAACAAAAATCTTTTGACCACGTAGGATGAAAAAAAAAAAAAAAAAAAAATTAAATCTGTCGAGGCCGAACAAATTCACACTCTTGTGTTGTGCAGGGGTCGCATTCGCCCTAAAATTTATATAATTCCTTAAATTTTCGTTTCTCCCTAAAATTGTACTTAAATTTTTCGTCTATCCCTAAAATTTTAGAAATAACGGAAAAAATTTCCATTAGTGGACAAAAAAAAAAAAAAAAATCCCGACCCTTATGTGTAAATTAGCATGTAGTACTGTGGAATTTGCAGGTTCCTATGCAAATTTTAGTGGCAGATTATTGATTGGTAGGTAGAAAACCAATAATGTATGTTCATCACTTCAGAATACAAGTAGGTCATACTAATACCAGATGCCAGATGTATTTAGCTATTTCGTCAATCCTCGTTCTTAAAATGTATACTGCGGAACAGTATGCAGAAATGCTATTTCTGTACGGCCAGTGTAATCGAAATGGGCGAGAATCTGCAAGACAATATGCAATTAAATTATTTCCAAATGGCATACATCCATCTAAAGCTACGATTTTAAATATTGTAAAGCGTTTGCGAGAAACAGGTAGCATAGGAAGACGTCCTCGATCCGGAAATACAAGAATGGCTGTCTCTGACGAACACATTTTGGGCCATGCTCTTGCTTTCCCTCAGTCTAGTGTCAGGGACACTAGTGAAGCATGTGTATACTCAAAAGCCCATGTGTGGAGAGTCTTAAACCGACACGGTGCACATCCTTATCGCCCGTGCAAGAGTTTTTGCCCGGGGATGAAAATAGACGGTTTGATTTCTGCAATTTCATCATGAACAAACTAGAATTGGATTCATCATTTGTGAATAACATTCCATTTTTTGATGAGTGTACGTTTTCAAGAACTGGGGTAGTAAATAGGCAAAACACACAATTTTGGTCCCTGCAAAATCCTCATGTGATCCGACCAAACAAGCATCAAGTGCGATGGTCCGTTTGTGTGGAATATGGAAGGGAGCGTTAGTAGGACCTTTCTTTTTTGCTGATACATTAACAGGTTAAAAAGTATGCGAACCTGTTACAGGGACCTTTATCTGATTTTCTGGATGACTCTGTCGTGTTAGCAGACCTTAAAATAATGTGGTTTCAACAGGATGGTGCACCACTCCTTGTGGGATGAGTTTCAAGACAACATTATCGGCTATGGAGGTCCGGTAGAATAGCCTCCTAGATTTCCAGATCTAAATCCTTTAGAATTCTTTCTTTGGGGATTTTTGAAAAGCAAGATATATGAAAAAGAATCGACGAGTCTATTAGATATGCAGAATCGAATTTTATCCGCTGCCAGGTGTATTACGCCTTTAATGCTGAAAAATATTGAAGATGAATTTGAATGACGTGTGCGCTTAGGTATTTTAGTCGAAGGAAAACACTTCGAGCATATGTAATTGAAAAAGAGGTTATTTATCCTTTTCACTTTGTGTTTATTTCTCTCACCTTTTATTTTTGTTTGTGTAACAAAAAGCGCTGCTTTCTGATTATGTTATTATTTAAAATTACTTAATTAAAATTGTTTATAAGTTTCTTTGCTGTTGCGTTGTATAATTTGTAATTTTTCTTTTTTTCAAAGCAGTTTCTAGTAAAAAATTATAATGTTTTAGGTGATGAACAACAACTTGTTTGCCATAGTCAAACCTAGTCTAGAAGCTCGTTGTTATTCCAATAAGACGATATTTCCTCATTTCAATTTATGTACGGGCCCCCCAAATAGTGTTAAAACTTTAAACTTCAATAACACCGTTGCTATTGGTCTAACAAATTTCAATTTCTTTTTATTTGAAATGTTTTTTCATGGGCTACATTTTTCTAAATATGAGTTGGGGGGAACTGGGGACCGTATAAAAATTTACAATCCGCAATTTTTATACCAACCCCTTTGCTAACTTAAAAACCATTCAGTAAAAATATTTTAACGATTTAAAACATTTCTTCAATTGGGACTATGCATCTAGGACCAACGGTGTCAAAAATAAAGGTCGGCCAGGTTATACGGGGACACGCTGTATAATTATTTATTATTATGATAAAATACTAACATACAACTAATTATTAATGAAAAAATATTATTATATAAAATTATGATTAATATACAGAAATTTATTAATGCATTAAATTTTTTTATTTAAATAATTAAGATATTTTATTCATAATTAGTAGCAATTTTTAATTTCAATTTCGCAAAATTATGCTTGGTAGAAAAGCAATACTATTAGTTTGCTTCTTTATGAAGAAAAGGAAACTTCTGGTTTGGATATCAGTGATAGTTGTAACGCCTTGCCATCATCTTTATTAACTCCAACCAGCCAAAGTAAACCAATAACCCAAATGGGAATTCCTTTGAAAAATCATGCTGCAGAATGCGATAGACATGGGGTATCTGATAAAAGTGCTGCGAAACTTGCCAGTGCAGTTCTACAAGATACCAATATAATTTATGAAAATGGCAAAACAAAAATTATCTACAGAAATAAAGTTTGAAGGGTTATAGAAAAGATGCTAGTGATATCATTCCGATTTATCATCAACTGATTGCATTATTTTTTTTATGGAAGGAAAAACATGACAATGAAGCCAGAATAGAAAGGTTGCAAGTTCTACTCAAGTATTATTAAGGAAGAACACATAACTTGAGTTCAAAAGCCTTCTTCGAAATTTATAGGGCATTTTATTGTTTGCAACGGCACCTCTCTTGCTTTAAAGGAAGGGATACCGATAGTTACATTTACACCAAATACTGGAGAGTAGTTATCACTTCGTTCACAATTACAAGACATTAGTACTGATCAGAGTTACAATCAATCAAGGTAACGTTGGTCCACATTTTCTGTATTTTCTCTTGTCCCACTTATGTTTTAATAGTATTTTCATACCTAATGGCATAAATGAAAGAATATACCTTAAATTATATCTTAATTTACACAAATTAGTAAATTTTGATGATGAAAACACCAAAAAATAGGAAAATAGCCCGGTGCAAAGTTACCAAGTCAGTGTAACTTTGAACCAGTATCAGAAATGTCATTTAAAATATCTTTGTTTATTCAATCTAGGAATCGGAACAATTTTGAAATAGTAAAACTAAGTTTCTAAATGTTTGAAACATCATAAGCTGTAATTCTCAACATCACAAATTTTGGATATTTTAAATAACACCACAAACAATATATTAGGTAAGAACAGTGGATTAAGAATAACATGAATATAATGCAAAAAAAGCAACAACAAAAAACTATTTATTATTCAGTTTAGACATATTAATATAGTGAAAAAACAATCTTCAGTTCAATAACTTAAATATAAACTCATTTTATAAATTAAAAATTGAAAAGATAAATAGAAAATAATAAAACTAATAGGTACATATATGAATATTCTACTCTTAATGGTAGAAATAGCATGACAAAATAAAACAAAAAGTTAATATAAATCCTTTATATTCATAGCCAATTTTTATATTCGTTAACACAGAGCCGATTCTGTAAAAAGCCTGTTCTTGGTATTTGCATCTAATTATAAATATCAAAAACATTCCTATCAGCAAAATGTGCTGCAAACTACGTTTCAAAAATTATTTATTAAAAATGAACGTGAATTTATGAACTCATATCCAAATATCATTTATTTGTTTTGGTTAAAGTAATGTTATTATTTATTTATTAAAAAAAGTTTCAACAGGAAAGAGTTTCTTCAATGGTCGGTTAAGTGCTATTTTAGCTCGAATGGATGACGGCAAGTTGGTTTATTAGTATTCCGTAAAAGTAACCTTTTAGTGACAGTTATAGACCCAAAATTTGATAGAATGCATCGTCATCGTCATCGAATATATCTGCCAAGTTTCAGCTCAATTGGATGACGTCAAGGAAGTTAATTAGGCCTCCGAAGATTTGTCCGCCATCGACACACAAAATCGAATTTAATATAAAGGATTTAATAAACACAATTTTCAAATTTCAAAATATTTCACTTTGGTATTCTTTAGCTTAATAGTTTTACATTAAACAAAGAATCATTGATCTGGAAAACTCCTTGTGTTCTAGCTGAAATAATAATTTCTGAAGATAATTATTTAAACGCCTCTGATTTTTCACACCACAGTTGTTTTCATAGAAATTTTTCACTTCCTCAACTGAAACGCTTTTTTCAGCAATTACATGTGGAATTTTTTTTTTAACTCTGTGAACTACTGCTAGATCATTATTTCTAATATTTTTTGGTACTTTTTGAATTCACTCCCAATATTTTTACGGCCAACCTGATGGCTATGTGGTTAGCGCTCTGGCCTTGCATGCCAAAGATGCCGAGTTCGAATCCTGGGTTAGGCATGAATGTTCGTTGTGGTTCGGAATCCACGTTAAGCTGTAGGGTCCTGACCTGATTAGCCGTTATTGTGCACAAAAATAGGTCGTTTGAGCGTTTAAACCAAACCAGCACAATATTTTTATTTCATTGGATTTTTGCATATAAAGGAAGAATCCGTAAATGAAGTTGGATTAATATGTATATAAATGTAATTAAAAGCAACTACAAATAAATTTGAATAAAATATGGATTATATGTGCAGTGTATATATATTGCACACTGTCATCAGCCTAACTTTGAACCGGTTCAAAGTTATGCTAAATATGTGGCAAAATGATGGTGCCTTGGTGTTTAGCTTTTTACCAAATGTTAACAAATAAATAACCATTTGCTACTAACAATTTCACTATTTTCAGAAAATTATACAGCTGATAAAGTGATAAGTGGATACTTACTTACAGAAATTAATTGATTTACATGAACTTCAAATAACCATAAAAATGGAACTTGCATACAAAGAGTAGTTCAGAAAAGCAACTGAATGGCCAAATAAATTATGTTCTATTTTGACTTGATAAACTGGCAGAACATCACCAGAATTTGTCACCACTTTTGAGAAATATTCCACGACAGACTTTTGAAGATTTTCTACAGATCCAGATGAACGATAGAGATGCATGGATCAACGTTTCTAAAATCACTTGTCATGTTCAGGCTACAGAGAGAAAATTGCGACTGACAGTGTATGTAGAGAAGACAACTGAGATGGTTTCATATTTGCAACAATTAATTCAAGAAATAAAATAAAGACATTCAATACAAGAAAGGAATTTAAACTGTAAATGCATATAATTATTGTATGTTCAGTTCATTTAGTTAAAAGTTAGTACAGTGACAATGAATTGATGAACACATAATAGTAATTATTTTTAATTTTGTTAACTGCTTGCAATTTAAATTATACTGTTATGCATCATTTTCGTATGTTTTCTTAAAAAATTTTCTTATTTGTAATTCGTTGGTGCAAAATAAAATGTATGTTAATGACCACTTTTCTCTTTTATATTAATATTACATTTTAATAACAATTTTTTTTTTCAACCAGCCTTATCATTATCACAGAACAATTTTTGGTAATAGAAGACATAAAATATACGAATTTTTATGCAAAGATTGACATTTCAAGGTCATTGGGGCAGTAGAAGATATCACTTTAGAATTTTTTTTTTCTTTTCCAAATAATAATGACAGGCAACTTCTCCACATATAGGCTAAACTATTACCCGAAATTCTTTAAAAAATATATAATTTTCGATCCACCCTATGTTCATTCATGTGGTGACACATACTTATGCAAAACCTTTTTTTTTTTTTTTTTTTTAAATATGGATGTTAAATTTATAAATTTTTAAAATGGTTATACGTATAAACGGTATTGGTCTGTCGAGAAATTGTACTGAAACTTCATTGGTGTAAATCTAATGTTTTATACATATTAGTCAATAAAGGTAGCTTCAACTTGGGGTCAAGTTTTGTACGAATACAAACACTTGATGAATATGGTAATAAAATAGTATGATTAAATAAAATGGGTACTTATGAATTATTCCATCGACCGTTGGTGACGAATCTGGTTTGACTTAGACCAGCGTCGGGGGCCTTTCCGTGGAATGCCTCAGCTTCTAGGTGGACCAGTTATCCGTTATGACGGACTAAAGGAATCTGTTTAGAGCACTTTTTTTTTATCTCGTGAGCGGTCGAAGGAATAATACGTAAGTACCATAAAATAAAATACAAAAATGGAGCAGAGCAATTTTAATGCTTTCTAAAAAAAACTATCTAAAGCGTGAGAATCGAAGATTTGCAATAAAAGATTTTTCATCTAAACTAAGCTAAATAGAATTTTCAAAAAATATAAGGTACCAATTGTATCCTATTCGGGTTTGTAACGAAATGCTCTCCATCTAGTGGATTTATTTAGTAACTTATTATTCCTGTTGCGTAATATTTCGTCCGTAGACTTTCATTGAAAAGAATGTGAGTAAGTTAACTCCAAAAAAATTGAAAATGCCGAAAAAAGACAATACTGCTGCAATTTGCTGTGTTCCACAGTATAATAGTAAAGAATCATGAAATGAGCTAAGTTTTTACAAGTTTCCATCATTAAACAGCAAGTTGTATAAAACTTGCCCCAGTTCTCGCAAAACTTTTAGTGTTAACAGGAGAGACAAATGGATTATGTTATTCCGTATAGGAAAAGCTGTATCGGCAAGCATCTGCGTTTGTTCCAAGCATTTTAATGCTTGTGAGTATCATGCCCCAAGTAAGTACATTTTATTTTGTAACTTACTGCATAGCGATTATGATTAGTCGATATTCATAAAATAAATCATGATAATGTTATACAGTGGCTACCAAAACTCTTCGTACACTTTAAAAATTTGTAGAAAAAGTGCTGTAGTTTGGGATTGAATTCGAATATTAACTTCAAAGCTTTTTTTGTCGAATGGTAATTTAATTCTGAATGAAACCTAACATTTTTAAAAGAGGTATTGAATCGTTTTATTTTATCAAAATATAAATTCATGGAAAAAGAGAAAAAAATTCCACGAAAGTGTTTGTAAACCATAAAATTTTCTGATAATTTCATTAATAAAATAATTTTTCATACTTTTTTTTAATTTTTGCATTGTGATGACTTTTAAACAATCGATTGTCTGTAATATTTGCCTTCTCTATTTATTATAATCTATTTATTCTTTAAAATTGTTCGTAAAATATATATATATTTTTTATAGTCGTAAGGAATCAACAAACAGTAGTCTAAAATTGATCATATATTATCGTAATAGTAGTAAATGTATGGCTCATATATTAAATTTATTCCATTTAACTGTTTAGTATATGTGGACAATTTTCTGGCTGAAAGCACGGGACATTTTGACTCTTTTTTCTACTCGTAAACAGATATGAACAATAAAATTAAGATGAATCTAATAGTTATATTTTTATTTCATATCATATTATTTGGTCACAAAGTTATGTGGAAAAATAATTATTTTAAAATGGCCGTGTCCCTTGTGTCAGACGATACAAATGCATATTTGACCTAATGAAAAAAGTTATTTTTTCATATAACTTTGTCACCAAGTAGAGCTATATAAAACAAAAGGATAATTGCTAGATTCATATTAATTTTTGAATTCTAATTTGTTTACGAGTAGAAAAAAGAGATAAAATGTCTCGTGCTTACAGCACAGAATTGCTTATGTAATATAACGTTCTAAACAAGAAAATAGAATTCGAAACCAGCCAAGAAGAGAATATCCAACACAGTTGTATGATCGTAAAAAAGGGATTTATTACAAGAACATTTAATAAATATCCACGTTTGTGGCCTACAAAAGTTTCTTCAGAATATAAAGAAAAATATTTAACATCAGTTTCACTTGAAATTGTTTGAAAAGTTAACTGTACAACTGTTTGAAAAGCTAGACAACATGGCTGTTCTGCCAGAAGAAAACATTTTGTAAATGCTAGAAATAGAAAGTTAACAGCGAGAATTGCTTCGGCTTCTCGAACACAATTTTCAAAAGCATTTTGGGAACTTTTCACGAAATTTAAAATTGTTGAAATTTCTAAACGTTCTTCCATTGAGAAATGCTGTTTACCAAAAAAATGCACTCTTTAAAAGATTGATCCTATTGGAACCTATCACGTATAAGGTAAATTGTAAACAAAACAAGAGCAACGGGTATATTTGCAACCCCCCCCCCCCATCCTCCTTCTCCTCTCCTATCGGTTATTTCAAACGCGAATAACTTCAGTTCCAAAGACCTACTACACCACGTGTATCTATTTAATTATGTTGTAAATATTTATTTGATAAAGAAATTTTGTAATACATATAGTAAAGGGTTGGCATCTACTTGGATATCAAATGTAATCTTAAATTTAAAACAAAATGAGGTTCATTTTTTTTCCTTCTTCCTAAAGAATTAACTATATATTACCGCATTTCAAACTCCAGCACCACGAAAATTACACAGTATATTCTGTTAGACTGCTTTTTAAATGCCCAAGTAACTCCATATATAAAATAACTTTAATTCGATAACTATCGAAATTCTTTTCTGTTGACGAAATATTTTTCAAATCCGAATAAATTATTTAATGAAAATTAAAAGAATATTTGCTCGTGAATGTATAAATACACCAAGGAGTACCTCCTCGTCAATTCAGCATTGCATGTTTTGTAAGAGTGAGGACAAAAATGTTATGAAAACTTCTCATTCTTACAATGTTCTTAGAAATATAGTTAAATAAATCGAATTCGGACACTAATTTGAAATGTAGTTTACTACTTAGTTTTGTTGTTAAATTTTTTATATTTTAGATAAGTTGCAATCACACACACAAAATATTTTCTAACCATGCAATTTGGTGGGGTTCAAAAATTAACCATTATAAATTAATCTATACGTAAGTTTACAATACAAACATTGTATAAATACGTTTACTAGGATCAAGCGCAAAACATAAAATTTATTTTCTCTTTCAAGTTATCTTAGTAACTCACTGGGTGAAATTAACTTATTTGAAACAGTCCTATAACCCAAAACGAATAATTCAGAGCCTTCAAATGACATTATGAAAAATAAAACTTGTATTGAAAAATGTACTGTTGCTTTAAAAAAAAAAAAAAAAAAAAAAAAAAAAAAAAACTTAGAAAATTTACTGTAGGAGTTACGTTTGCACTGACTCCCTCTGTAAAGCTGATGTCAAAATTTGATTGTTGTATAAGATTTAATAGTCTCACTAAATAGTGTGAACAACAACAAAATATTCTTACTGAATATTCCAACAAGATGAATGCATTTTGCGAACCGTCCATAGATTACGACGGATTTCTTCTAGTTAATGTTGATTTAACATATTGAATATATATTAAATATTCCGACTCCAGGAATTTGAACTCTTAGAAAGAAAACTCTTCTTCGGGTCCTCGGTTGACGTCAACTATTAACAAAGTAAAAAATGCAGAGAAATTGCAGATATTAATTTTATTTTATTGAGTTTGGACATTGAGTCTGTAACCACTAGCCATTGGGAGACTTTATCAGTTACTGAGAGGAGAAACAAGAGAGCAAAGCCAAAATTAATCATGTTCCGAACTTCAATACTGTTTTGTCATGCTTTTGCCAATATTTTTTACCGGAATACGTTAATATAACACACTGATTGTTAATTTAAAAAATTAAACTAGGGATATGGAACATCGCACAACTTTCCATTACATGATAACACTGATCACAGGATATATATTTGACTTGGGTTGGTGTCACTTACTCTTTCGTTTGTAAAAAAAAGTCAGTTTGGGGATATTTTTGCCAATATTACCGTTAGCCAAACTAACCAATCCTCATTAAAAAATTTCAACATCATTCTTTTCGGGTAAGTGTGAAACAGATGAGGAACAATCGCTGATGAGCAATGCTCAAAGAAGAGATTATGGTAAAGACGTTCATTTTTCAACTTTCACACCTTTATCTGATTGTTTCGGGAAATTCGGAGTTGAGGATGTTTAGAGCACCTTAAAAGGGATTTTGATCAAAATCGTTAAAGCCATTTTTTTTGGAAATTGCCGAAAGACATAAATTATTCAATGGCAACTACCTTATGCATTGTGCAATTTGACGAAAACTTTAATGACAGGTCCCATGGCCACCACCAACCCGTATGCAAAATTTGAGCAACCCGTTTGATCCGTTTGTGTGAGTTATATTGACCACAGACAGAAGGACGGATATCTTTTCTAAATCACTTTTTTGAATTCATGATGCTCCAAAGCGTGTAGAAATGCAAAATGAAAAAAAAAAAAATTACGAAATCCAATACTTTTATTATCCTATATTAGATATAGGGTAAATTAAATAGACTGAGAGGAGACTGCAATTTTTGGACCCCATCGAACATCATTCTGATTTTTTTTTAGAAATTAGAGAAAAGTGAGTAGATTACGAATCCACTGGTCTGCCGTGGCAAAAATGGCCGAAACTGGTCAAAAATCGACTTTTAATAAATTGAACTAAATCTAATTGCCAAATGAGTCATAACTTGCCGAATAATTAGCATTTTTTTTATTTATTTGGTAACCCTCATTCTTTAATTATCAATTAAGAAGGTTGCAGACGATTCAAATATCTGACGACGGTCTACTTGCATCTATTAAAAGGGAGCCAAGTTGGCGATAAACATTACGTCACGGATGACGTAACTGATTCGCCAATTTGGCTTACTTTTAAAAGATACAAATTTTCCAAGCCAGAGATCAGAAATCGTTTGCGCTTTTTCTCATTGAAAATCAAAATGCAGGGTTGCCAGACGAAAAAGTTTGTTCTCTTTTTGGCAAGTTATGACATATTTGGCAATCGGATTTTAATTCAACTAATTCCAAGTCAATTTTTGATCGGTTTCGGCCATTTTTGCCACGGCAGACCAGTGGATTCCTAATCTACTCACTTTTCTCCAATCTCTATAAAAAATTCAAAATGATGTTCGATGGGGTCCAAAAATTGTAGTCGTCTCTCGAACTTAAAGTAAATTAAAAAACTAGCTCAGTTTGCTGCTTCTAAGCGTGCAGACAATAAAGTATTATTTTTGTTAATTTTTTACCTATTGTGACCTGTGCTTAAGACACCTGTGGTCGGTTTGGTCAAGGCCACCAAATATTTTGCCATTTCACCAACCGTCACATACCGCCATTTCACCACAATGTCTTAGAATCGGAATGGATTTTAAGCATGACGGCCGACAAGTGAATCTTGGTTGGGAAAATGACACGCTTTTCTGATTAATTGAATATTAGATTTGGTTTTTAAAGCTTTATTCTGTTTCATGTTCATAGTGGGTTTAATTTACCACTCTGTAATGGAGAATACAGTGTTTTATAATCACATCATAGTTCACAAAAGATATGAATGAGTTTGGTAAATACGGAATAATATTCGTACGGGGAACCTAATGGAATTAACACTGAGTAAATTTTAGAAAGCATTATTACTATGCAGCAGGCTATGATATGAAATACAGCTACATTTATGCTATGATAGCGCCTCGATAGAATCTCGAATAGAACGTGATCGAGTGTAGCCGCGATAGAACAGAGAAAGTCGAGTGATTTCCTTTCCGATGATGTACGCAAACTCTGAGACATATTTGGCGGAAAGTTTTAAGAACGCTAAAATCAAAACATTTTAAATCAATTTTATTTAACCTGAGTTGCATAAACTTGAATAATTGAGCGTAATTAATTAAAAAAGGAAATAGTTGAATACTTTTTTACAAAAAAAAATAAATTATTTTGGGTTTCACTATATTTTTTTTATTTTTTTAGTTTCATTTATCCATATTTTTGAGAGTGGCAACATAATGTTGTTTATACTTGCATTTTAACGCAATATCATTTGACTTTTTTTAACACTAATTGTATTTTATAATTCATTTATAAAAAGATAATAAATACGCTTTTATTTACTATAGCTTGTAGTGTTTAAGGTATGTATTTTTTTTTTTTTTTGTATTTGATTGATTTAATAGAAGATTTGAGTAAAAGAAATGTAATGTATAGAAAATAAACTAAGTCAACTAAACTGAGGGAGTGAAACTTGTACAATCAGACTTGGCGTTTAAATAGTTTGGTCGATTTTCTACCATTTCTTGCATTGCACCATTTAAACCATTTAATAAAGTAATCAAACTAAAAACAAATTTTTATTCACCAAGTCTGATTTATGTTTTTAAAAAAAAATTACAATTATTGAAAGCAGCACTATATGGTACCATAACAAGTGTATAATTGGTAATAAATTCGTTTTCAACGAAACTGTTCTGGCAATAAAAATAAGGCGAAAACCCAGGGCCGTAGACGGGGGGGGGAGGGGGGGGGACAGGATACCTCCTCCTCGAAATTGTGTGAAATCGTGTTTCACTACTTCCTCTCCTTTTTTTTTTTTTTTTTTTTTTTTTTTTTTGTGCAACTTGCTCTATATTTAATTAAACCTTCAACCATAACCCCTCCGATAAAAAAATTCTGGTTACGGGCTTGCTAAAACCTACCATTGTTTGTGCAAACTAGGCAGTTAAAATCCATCGGGAGCAGAGTGAGTCCTAATCTGAATCTAGCTGGTTAACTATGGTGGACAAAACCAACTTTTTTAAATGGCAGAAGTAATATTAATGCATTTAAGTGAGCATTCAAAGTGCAAGTATTCAAACATCACAATATAGTAGCTTTCATTACCTTTCCTTTGTTCAACAAACGTTAAACATTCTAATCCATTTTGAGATGAATAAAATTCTTTCAGGTAAACAGACATTTTTTACACGTAACAATTCCTTTGAATCAGACTTTCATAAGTCTTAAAACTTTGAGATATATGCGGACATGTTTTTCAAATTTTGTCTGTATTTATCTTATTTGGACAACAAAAAAAAAATTGTACAGCCTCAAAGAAATCAAGACACGTTTTTATTTTATATATTAGGTTAGGTCTCTACGTTCAAAATTTGAACTCTATCCTTGCTTATATCTGTATATAATTTTTTTTAAGTGTTTAGGAGTTATCACACGACTTTTGTAAGGTTTGTTTCACACCATTCAATTAAGAGGAGAAAAGGTTCTAAGGAAACACAAGAGCAGGAATAATTTCTCGAACAGAATAAATTTGTTTTGCAGTATATTTAGGCTATTGCAAATAAAAAGCTATCAAGGATGTATATTGTGTTAAAAAGTTTTTATATCATCAGGATAAAGATATCCCTAATCACTTTTACATCCCATGGACATCTCAAATCAAATAATAGAGGGCAGTTCAACAATTTATATCTTCTAGTCTCAATGTATGGAAGTGGACCTCATATATTTTCTCCTTAATATATTTCTCTTCGTTTCTTCAAAATACAAGATGCCAATAGTTGAGCTTCACTTTGTTTAGTTGCGCTTCACTTACGGCAATTATGAATCTAGAAAAAATAAAATGATCTTGCACAATATATTTAGAATTCTTGAAAAGGCTCAAGAAACATGCAATAAAGATTTGTCTTTAATAACCACTGCCAGAAAAAAATCCTTTGCAAAATATATAAATACATAATGTCTTGGTTTCCATGCTCTAAGCCCTAAACAGTCTGGTGTTAACAGTAATTGCGTAAGTTGTATGAAGATTTTTGGAGTTAGTTGAAATACAATCAACCTATTTCTTTATTATTAATCGGAACGTCTTCTGACGTTTGTGACGTTTATCGAAAAAGTCGAGCCTCAGGTGAAGAAAACCTTTAATATTGCATAAAATATACTAATTATTATCGGAGGATTTCTAAAACATAAAACTCCAAGAGTGGATTATAATACATATGTTTAACAAAGCATCTTAATAAGTGTTGAAATGTATCAATCTCTCACCTTGATTATCAAACTTCTAAATAAAAAAAAATAAAAAAAACTAGGATATCATTATTTGTTTTCGAAGAAATATCGCTCATCGAAATACTTTTAGTGTTACTACATGGACTTTTTATTAATTTCGAATGTAACAAAACAGTTTGGTTACCTGAAAAATCTGATAACTGATTTATTTTGAAAGTTCATTAAATATATATCGTCCGTAACATTGTTATAATTATGTGTTAATATTAAAATAAATATTGTATACCTTCAATTTTGTAAATGTTATGTGCTTAATGTAGCACTTAATTAAGATATTTGCTTAGAAAGCATATTGTTCGTGACATTTAAATACAAGCTTTATAAAATTAGAATTTTCTAATACACATGCCATTAATGCAATTTATTTTACAGTTTATTATTTTACATGAACTCTTTTTCTCATTCAACATATGTTATTCTTTTTTATATGCCAATTTATTCATCAAAATAGTTTTTAATTTGAAACGAAAAGCTTGTAGAAAACCACTGTGGGGATGGTGGAACAAAATAAACATCCCTTTTAGCTAAAGATCTTTTTGGTACTAATTGAAGCATACTTTATTACCACCAGTTTCAGCATTTTTCGTTGACAGTATTGCATTAAAATCGTATCAAAAAAGAAGAAAACGCTGATGTATCAAATTATATTTCTACTTTACCTCTCTGAAAAGATTTGAAATTCCAACAAGAACATAAACCTACAATTTGCCTCTTACCAACAGAAAAGCTCAACGATGTCATCTAAGCGGTCGGCATCAAGATCATCTCAGAGATCTTCATCTCGACGTTCCTTACAATCCACAAGATCCGTCCTCCCATCTTCCAGATCCCTTCCCGGCACATCATCTTCCAGATCACTTCCCAACTCACCATCTTCCAGTATCATGCCGACCATCTCGGGCTTGCTCATGAAGATAGATTCTTCAGTGGTTACTGAATCTAGGACAGAACCTCCCCGTGTCGGACTCGACCCTTCTACGACCAGCGTCCGAGAATTGCTGCATCACAACACTGAAAGTGTGATGCAAGCCAGAAGCCGGCTGGAGGCTGGACGAAGACATGTCTTTTACTTCCTGACCGTGCCGGGTGTGATTCGGATACTCGAAGCAGTGAGTATGGCCATTTTGGTGACAATTTTACTTATGGTGTGGGTTCTGAAAGTGTGAATATGTACTGAAGTTCAGAAGTTGAATTAGTATTA
The DNA here is from genome assembly GCA_963978545.1 of Linyphia triangularis. Taxonomy (NCBI): domain Eukaryota; kingdom Metazoa; phylum Arthropoda; class Arachnida; order Araneae; family Linyphiidae; genus Linyphia; species Linyphia triangularis. Next base: position 36,883,118 of record OZ021725.1, read on the forward strand.
ATATAAACAGTGTTTCCGTAAAGTCATGGTGCACTTTTGACCGGTCTCAGGAAATAGACGAAACAAGATGGAAATGTGAAATTTTCACCAACTGAAAGTAAAACTCTCCAAGTTTCGTACATATTCAGTGCAGTTCGACGTGGCTTCTACTGCCCTGTGGCTTCTGTTGGCTTCTGTTGCCCTACACATATCTTCGTTGCCCTACACATATCTAAACGATATTCAAGTTCTTCCCACACATGGTTAAGGACGTCTGGTGTAACAGAATGCATAACGTCTGTGATTCTCTGTTTTAAATGATTAACGTCGTTGATATGTTCACTGTACACATGTTGCTCACATAACCTCACAAGTTGATTGTTTCGTTGATTTCCTGTAACAGGGTGGATGAAAAATTGATCCAAGGGAATTTTTTGGAGTAAATATTTTGATTCCTGTTTTGAATTTGTGCTAATGTGTTTCTTCTTCTTTTTTTTTTTTTTTTTTTTTTAATTGCACCTTCAGGTGAGAAGAGTGAGCAAAGCATATGATATATTTTGAGCTCGCATAGTTCAGAACAGTTTGATTACGTTTCATCATAACATACACGAAAAAAAAAAACAATTGAATAAATATTCACAGGTTTTTAGTTTATTGGCAAGTGAGAATAAAAAGTTTATGTCTACTTTAAACATAGTTTATCGGATGAAATAAGATTGAAAATTGAAATTGTTTATCCTCAGTCACTATTTTAGCTATTCCATTCTGAATAGTAAGAACCGAAGTATATTTGTTGGAAGTTACATTCTCGTCATGTTTTAAATAACATAATAAATGACACTCAATTCAATTGAGACATGCATTTAACTAGTTGTAGCACATCATTATGAACAGCACAGAAAAATAAATTTTAACAGATATTGCTTTTAATTAATCACGAACAAACTGTATAATGAAAAATATGTTTGGACTCTTCCAGTTTTTTGCAGTGATGCACGTTGGAGTCTTTGGCTATTACTGCACTCACTACGAAAATATTGTTAAATACATGCTCCCACCTTTCTTTATGGCCCATGCGCGAGAACAGTTCTTCTTTTTATCCAACTACCACTCCTTGCTGGGATGCATGGTGATTATTCTGACAGGAATCTTCAGCTCCGTCAGCAACACGGCACTGCTCTCGAGCCTATACGTAAGTGCGTCCTTTATTCTTTGTTACTCAGGCTGTGGGTATTCCGATTCTATTTGGTTACCCAAAAACCATTCCTTCACAGACTAGGTAGCCAGAATATCGAATTTTGTCAGCAACTTAGCCGTAATTGTCCAAATCGATGCATATATAGATAGATTCCGAAATAGTTATACTGTTCAACTATTTCACTTTAACATACTTGGCGCATTGTTTCTATAAGAATATTCAGGTACGTCATTAACACAGTGTCGGAATAATTTACAACAGGGATAATAAACAAGCTTTGATAAATGGTATTTGTAATCAAGTAATTCTAATAAAGGTGCAATTGTTAGGAATACAAATATAAATGTAAGAAAATGTAATTCTCTCATAAGAACAACAAAATTTTAAACATCATGCAATCAAATTATTTATTCTTCCATCTTCGTGTAAATGAATAAAAAACTGCAATGTAAGCATTACCTGCCAATGCGATGCTGCTGTCTTAAGAAAACTAAGTTTATATCTAACATAGCACTTCCCTCATGTCTGTATGCGATAAGCAAATATCTGTAGACTGGATGTATTGCGACCCTCTAACTATTTTGAATTCTCTGATACATGGCCTAAGCTTAGACCATAATATTCAACTTCACCCTGTTATCCATAATTTTATAAAAAGATAGTCCATCTAAATTGTACTTTTAATTAATACTCTTTAGTAGGATCTGGACATCCTGTTTGCTTGAACTAACATAGAAATGGTTTTATACAAACACTGCCATCAAGCCCTTCTAAGCAGATGATAATAGATTAGTTGATATTGAAATAGTTTTAAAAGGCAACTTGACCCATTTTCAAAATTACGATTTTGTAATAAAATCCCCCTTCATAATGACCTGGATAATTCCATAAGATTGAAATACAGTTTTTGTTTTGTTTTTTTTCCTACGTAGCCACTCATATTTGACTTTATTCAGTCTCTGACGGTCGTGTCTTCTTCTGTGGCCCTATTACAGTTCTACACCAGGTTTGCCGATTTAATAAAGGAGGAAATGCCCACTGGAGCCTCTTATAAGCCAGTAATGGCTGTAAGTAAAGTTTGTATTTTAATTTTTGACTTTCTATGTTTTCTGGTTTGTTTCCTTGGACCAAAACTGTAGTTACCTGAAAAAAATTATTAAAAGCTTTAATTTTAGCCTTTACTGTTCAATTTAAAGAAAAGCTTATAAGCAGACTCTATTCATCTGTGTTTCTAGGTATTTATACTACGCCAAAATTGTACATGCAACAAATCAAATGAAAGGTTTTGTTATATGAGTTCATATATCAAAATTGAACACGAAGTTTTCTAATGAAAATACTGGAATTTGCAAGGGAATTTCGTTTAAAACTCTTGTACCCAGTTCTAAATATACTACAGATATGTGTTCATTTGAATTTGAACATATTTTAAAGAATTCGGTAACCTCAAACGGATATTCCGAACGAAAATGCATGAAATTTTAACCAGAAGATTGCTTTCATTGCAAGTGTATTAAAAATTTTAATCGGTTCTAAATTGTTATACCGGATTGAAACTTACACAAAAACCGTACAGGCTTGTATTTTCATTTCTAAGAAGCACTTTTAAATGCAGAAAAACAAACATGAAGGTTTTTTCCCCTGCAAAATTAAGCATTGATGTAACAGCTGTATAATTTAAATAAGAGGTTCAGAACAGATAGCCCCTTTATTGTAACGTGTATTTAAGCAGCCTTTTTTAGAGACATTAACTATCACATTAGAACTTATATATAATTATTCTTTAACCGTTAATTATTCTTAAGGGAACTAAAGTATTTGAAATAACTAACTTTAAAGAGAGCATTCTGAATGTTTCCTGTATTATATTGGCATAGTATTGACAGTGTATAATATTGAAACTAGAAAAATTACTTTGTAATAGAATAACCTTTTTTTTTTTTTCTTCTTCTTTTTTTTCAATATTAAAAAAAAAAAAAAAAATTCTATTTGAATGCACATCTTTTAAATTAATAAAACAATGATTAGAATTTTGATGAAAGTTAAATATTATTTTTCAATTTATTCTTTTTACAACTAATTCACTTTTTTTTAATTATCTCTATTATCATTAGATATTTTTTCATTTTAAAATTAAAACTTCAAATAATGAGAGACGTCATCTTTTTTTTTTTTTTTTTTTTTTAATTCTAAAAACCAGTTAAAATATCCAGTATATTTAGCAAACAGTTCTAGTTATACTGAATCACAGTTCAAAATATAACCAAAAAATATCATCACCCAAAACAATTAACTTAGAGTATGCAAATTGCATGGTTGAAAAGAAAATGTGCTAATTATTGAATACTTAAAATTTTATAGGTAGGGCAAAATTTGGTTTCATTCAATTCGATGCTGTCAATACTAATTTTCGAAACAGAAACGAATGATTGGAAATTTGTTGTCTAATACTTTCTTAAACTAGTTTGTATGTTTTGTAGTAAATTCATACATTTCTGTATCCCTTTCTTAGGTTACAGGACTAATTCTGGCTTGTTTACATATAACAAGTATTGGGTACGACTGGGTCGTTTTCATTAAGAGAATTAAGATTCTTCGCTTGGAGAGGGATGCACTAAGAAGAGAAGACGAAGCTACTGTTAGATAGTATCAAGGAAATGACTTAAGTACTTGAAAATGCTATCTCAAATATCAACCTTATCGATGAACATTAAAATGCAGTTTTTGCGTTTAGTCGAAAGAGATTTATTAGTGTTTTTTAATAATGAGCCAAAACGCTAATAAAGTCATGTAATGCTTATTTTTATTTGTTTCTGCTATTGCTGTAGCTGTATCCCAAATAATCAATCACGTTACTCTGATATTTCATTTCATTTGAAAATACGTACAATGACAAAACAATCAGTTCAGCAGCAAAATTGGTAACTTTATTTTCGTTTGTTATAGCTGAAAGTTGGGTTATAAATAAAAAGTCAATAATATATTTCAAACAAATTGTGAACTTTTTGGCTTTACACTTTTGCTAGGTTGCAAGTAAATCTTTGAAAAGTTAAAAACTTTCTACGTTTACCTGGTCTTCAGTAATTAAAAATTAATATAACTTACACACCGTCTCTGTAAGAAATATTTACCAATGTAACTTAACGAATATTTCTGAGTTCTTAGTAATATCATCGTTACATCAATCTTTAAAATTACCAAATTAGTGTCTTCGATATGCTGATTAATTTATTTCATGAGAAATATCAGATCTACATAAAAATAATTTTATTAGACAATTTAAAATTTCAATTATTTAAATTAAAGCCTAGTATTCAATAGAATAAACTGAGGAAAAAAAAGTTTGAACTATTTTCTTGTTAAAATTCTAATAGCAAACAATTTAATAATCTTGACTTCAAATATTTTCTAATAGATGGCAGCATCAACGGTAAATTTTGCACATTGCAAATGATAGACTATCTAAATGAAAATACCTCAATAGATGGCAGCATGTGCCAACATAGATTTGCTCTGAGATGAGATAGGTTATAGTTTTACTAGTCGGCAATCTTTCTTCAGCCAAGTGACAAAAAATTATTCGATTTCAAAAATTTAACTCAATATTAAAGCCGCAACTGAAAATTTAGAATATTTTAAATATTACATAACATTCCTAAAAATAAAACTTAAATTTTCAAATCGGAAATTTTTATTTTTATTTTAATGTGTCATATGATGCTTGTGTAAATTTTTCACATTGATGCCAGGGCCGCCGACAGGAGGGGGCAAAACAGTGCAAATGACAGGGGCCCGTCTTGCCAAGTAGGGCCCGCAATATACTACCAGTAACAGTCTCTCTTTTTTTTTTTTTTTTTTTTTTTTTTTTTTTTTTTTGGATACACCGTCTAACATGCGCAAACCACAAGTAGAGGGAGAGACTATGGGGGACAATTGTCAAGAGAACCTTTAACTACCAACAACAGATTGTAGCCTAAGGCAAGTTTTTACTTAACCATACATATGGTGTCTAACGGATGTCTGCTCTATCAGAGTGGGAGTTATCCGATTTTTACTTTTTGTTGTTCTTTTGAAGCTTAGTAAATAATCTTTTTGCTTCTAGTGAATATTGATAAACCTGTAAGGGGCACCTAACGAGCTCTGACCTCTAAGGCAAGCAATATTTATTGAAAAAATTATAGTGTTATTTCGTGGACAAAGGTTTAAAATGAGGTAAGAATTAATCTACAAAGTGGCCTTTGATGACCCGTATAGATCTTTGATGACCCGTATAGCCTTATAGATCTTTTTGAGGGCCCCGTGCCATATAAAATACGATATTTATTCTTAAACATGAAACTTTATTTAAGTACATGCAAAAGTTATTAATTGCCATTTCATAGACGAGAGTTCATTGTAATTTTTTTAGGAATAAACAAACACGTAATAAGCATCAAGTATGCCAATATAGTAAACAATAAATTTACTATGTTAATTTCCACTCAAACTGTGTATACGTACTAGGAATAAATAATTTTCTGTGGGGCCCTTTACAAGTACGTCTTGCAACGTTAAAAACATCTAAACAAACAAGAATTAAACATCAAGCATTGAACTTCGAAAGGGCCCCGTCGATTGTTGCCCCAACAGAATAAATATATTATATTTAAATTTAAACTACATAATCATAAATACACTAAAAATAAGCACGTGTATCAATTTTAAATTAAATGTTTCGTTTATGTGACCTCCACTTGCTCATGGACGTAGGCCCTGATCATCGCTTAGAGACACAAGGCCCGGGCCTTGGGCCCATGATTTTAGGGGGCCCCGAAATTGTCTGTAGACCTATTTGTTTCACAAAAGCTATGTGAATATCGTTTATAATCAATATAAAAGAATTTTGATTAAAAAAAAATCATTCTGTGTTAATCTTGAACCGTCTTTAGTATCGTAGAATGTATTTAATGAGATAAACCGAACCATAATTTAAAAGCGTAAAACACAAGCTTTCTTGAAAAATAGAGGGAAACAAAATTGAAAGGAAGTATTGACGAATTTATTGAGAGATCATCAAATGTTGACTCTGAAATTGGGAATAATGCTGCAGATATTGTTGTCACGGATATTACTACACATTGTGATAGTGAAATGTAATGCTATACATAACAAAGTTTTTCCTTTTTTGATTTATAAATTTGATTGTTTAAAATTTGTTTCTTAATTTGTGATAAAAAAAATAAAAAATAAACTTTTAGAAAAAAATATTAACATTAATTTATCAACTTTTTCTATAATTAATGTTAATTCATTTGACTTTGTGTCAAGCCCATTTCCAATAAATCACGCGTTTAAAATAAGAGCATAAGAGGGGCCCCAAAATGTGTCCGGACCTTGGGCCCCAACTTGTCATGGTCAGACACTGTTTGGAAGCCACGGTCCCTCACGAGTACAAATATAATTTATTTATTATTATTATTATTTGCCAAAAAGTTCAGCCCGAGATTTTAAGATTCTGTCGCTGTACATTTGTACAATTGTATTCAAGGGGAAATATTTCTTAGAATATATTAAGGAGGGGATTTTTAGTTTAAAAAAAAATTGCATATTTTTTTTAATAATTCGCATTTTCCCTCCTATTCTCATTTTTTTTTTTTTTTTTTTTTTTTTTTTTTTATATTTGCAGTCTCTACTAATTACTTTGACGAATTCCTATTAATATTAAAATATAAAATTTTTTCTTAACTTTTCTTTTCCTTTACTTCAAGCATTAAGGAGAAAGACTATTTCAATAAAATTCAAAATGTATTCAATTTCATCAAACTTTTTCAAATTTTTTTTAATTTAAATTTAATATAATACATTAATTAAAAAAAAATATGGACATTTCAATGCATTTAAAATTTTATAAAGACTTGCGACTTGTGAAAATTGTTCAACAAAGTTCTATGGTATTAAGCATACTTTTTTTTTCTTCAACTTTGTGCCATTACTTAATTCTTGTCTATTCAGAGTCGGTAAAATAAAGACTTGTTAAACAATAAGCATGTTTCTCACAGCTTTTTTTTAATTCACGATTAAAAAGTCCAGAATATTTAAAAATATTTTCAAATTTTATTTACACTATTGATTTTTCAACTAATACAAGTTCATTGTTGCACATCAAAATTTAAATTAACACATTTTAAAATAACATTTTCCTAATTTTTTCTTAACTTTTTAGTTCCCATTGCAATTTTCTGGAATATCCTTTATAGGGACCGGGTTCCCGCCCGAGAAGAAAAACCCTTTTCACCCCTCCATGTGAGGTAATTAGAGAGACATGGAATAGACCCCGGCTAAACTAAGGGTGATTTATCTCTCTTCACTGTCTGGTTTCCAGACAGAGGTTGACAACTCTATATCCTCAAGGCGTTTTTCTTTTCTTTAACAGTACAAAGTCTTTGTGTTTCGGACTTTCACCTGTTACCCTCTGTTGTGACGAGAGTCGTAAAAATCACCCCCCCCCCCGCTGTGAAGAGGGTCCTCTATCGCAATGTAGTGTGCCGCTAATGGTATCGGACCTCCAAGGTCCAGTCAAGAAAGGGGGAGGGGGGGGGGTAAGAACTATGAGAGACACGGCCGGAATGGGACTCAACCGGCTGGTCCCGAACGGGGACTATAGTTAAGTAATTGCTCCTTCAAAAAAGTTCCATTAACCATTGTTGTAAAACATTTTAGATTTTGCTCATAATGGAAAACGCAATATATATAGTGTAATATTGCCTTTCCAAGTTTATCGAGAGAATAGTAGGCATTTGAGAAAATAGGGTTCTTTTCTCTAGATGTCGTCTATACCACTTTACCTCCAAAGTAGTAAACACTCTCCTAAAAAAAGTTTGCCTCAGGGTCAGACGGGGGAGAAATTACAAAGCGATGTTAGATTTATCTATGTTTCTCGACAGCTATGTTGCAAATTCCACAATAGACAGGACCCAGGGGTTGGCCATAAACTAATTGCTTCTCGAGTTGGAATTTTAAAAGCAGGGGTTTTGCTAATGACGCTTTCCATGAAAGGCCATTCTCCAAACCATTTCTTGGGGTGTTACGTTTCTTTTCTTTTTCTGGATGGGGTGGTCCAATAGGAAATTGCAACAGACACATACTGTACTGACTAATACATGACACCCAGATAGAAGTTATATGGATACAGTTCACAGTTTTAACTATTGTTGCGTCGGTACTATACTTAATTCTCTTCGTGGTTTTGCGATACTTTTTTTCCCCACCATTTGAGTTAATTCCTAGTCTACTTTACGGTATTTTGGCAGTATTGGTGATAATTGGTAAGTGATAAAGTTCAGATTATTTTTTATATATTTATATATATATATATATAAATTTGTAGCTACCATCAATTCTGTTGAATCCCCATCGAGATTTTGACTTGACGATAAACTTGAAATGAAGCAAAATATGTTTCATTTGGAACTAGCTAAATTTTTCATAATCCAATGAAGTATGAAAAATAGTATTTAACAAAATATTTATTATTGTATGTCTATTTGTAATTGCTAACTGAACTCTGATAATGAAGGTTTTTTTTATTAGATATTTGCCTTAATTACTAATTGAGTAACTAAATAAAAATAATGTATCAGTATTTTATCCTTCGTAAGATATATATTTTATTTTAATATTGCTTTCTGAACCAAAGTTTTAAAACACTTTTTAGCAGCGAAGGAAATGTGAATCCTCTAATATTTAATATTTTTTTTTTTTTTATATATATATATACATTTAATATCTAAAACAAAGCCGTCAATTATTAATAAAAAATGACTTTCCAAGCGGATTTTATTCAACAACTAAATTTGAAATTTTATTTTGCCAAACGTTAATATGCAAGAAGAAATATGGCATGTTTTAATTTGTCCTAAACATTTTATTTATTGATTTTAATTTGGCTGTTAAACAACAATTCAAGTAAATTGCAATTGTTCTAACTAAATGGTTATAATTATTATTATTATTTTTTTTTTATGAAAATATTAAAAAATTGTTTTAATAAAATCTTATTGATTATAATTTTATTAAAGGCACATTAAAAATCCTTTTTGTGAACCATTTGGAAAATGTATGTACTCTAATAAATGGGCGCCAACTTTAATCGTGTGGGTACACGATCATGATCCACCTTTATTATAACTGTTGTTGACATTTTACTTTTACTTTTATATTTTTTTTTTACTGATTGCCACTCCTAGGATTAACTTTTGAATTTAATAGCTTGTTAAGTTAAAAAATAAATGGTGCGGAAATATAAAGTGGTACATATTGCTATATTGGTTATTTACTGCAGATGATATGTGGATTGTAAAGGGGGAGTTTTATGCACTAAACCAAGAATAATCAGATGATATGTGGATTGTAAAGGGGGAGTTTTATCCACTAAACCAAGAATAATTTAACATTTTAATAAATAAAACAAAATGAGGATTGTTCATGTTTATTTAATTGACAGATAAAAAAAAAAAGACTTTGGATATACACTTTTAATTGAGGGAATCATGTCAAAGAATTTAATGACTTAATTGAAATTTTCGATTCAATTTTTAGTTGCATGTACAAATTTTAATTGTGTCCAATTTTTGCCGACTAATATTTATTTATCTTAATTAAGGGAAAAGAAGCATATTTTTATAAATTTGAATATTCAAAATATTTCTTACTTATGTAATCTCATTGTACTTAAATTAAACTTTCAGTACATATTTTTAATAACTTTCATTTTTAAAAAATAGTTTGCATATTTGTACTTAACTTTTAAAGAACATAAACATTTAAAAGTGATGGGATTCCGAACCTTAAAAATTAGAGTTAACATTTACATAAAAGATTTTTTTTTTAGAAGGGTTAGCTGGGGAGGGGGGGACAAAATTGCCTTCGCTTATAATTAAAAATTTGCTTTGACCGCCCTTGTACACTGTAAAGCTTTCTTCATCGAATGCAATAGAATTTCTGAAGAAAACTTGAGAATATTGTATTTTAAGAAATTTATCTTCCATCGTATCTAGTAAGTAAATTTTTTAAAAGTGATATAAGGGGAAAAAAGTTGTTAAAGTTGAATAACACCTTGGGAGAAACCCTTAAAAACACCTTAAAAAAATTTCCCGATGCGCAAGCTTCCCGATTGTGTCCCGACTACACACCTGAATGTCGGCAACCCAATCAACGCTGGTGCCATATTTCTGTTAACGATTTTTTTTTTACTATATACGCTTCTCTACTTACAAAAACCTAAGTATTTAAAAAAAATTATAAATAGGGGGATATTATCGTTTTATTATGGGCGACAGTGTGTGCATGTGTATATAGAGGGAGGTGTAGGGGGCCCGAGGGACAGTTGCATAGGGGCCCAAAAATCCTGTCGGCGGCCCTGATTGATGCAATTGAGGTATTTAAACTAAATTTAAATTAAAAATATAAATTAAAAACTTTATTACTTCTCTTTTTCTAATAACTTTTTTTGTCATAAATCAATACAAATCCACGAGTGTAGTTATTGTGGAAACTTTGGGTTGGTTGGTTTATTTACTCATTATAGAGTGCAAAAGCTAAACTATGGTTCTGCTGCTCCAAAACATTGTTGTAACTATAGAATATCAGGGCGATCGTATTCCACGAGATATTTCAAGATGAATATACTCCGCATTTGCTTATCGAATAGGGGAAAACCCAAAAAAACTTTAAACAGGCAGCACAACAATCGACGCAAAAGAAATTTGGAAAGGAAATTTATTAATAAAAAAAAATCGTTTGAGGAAAAAACATAATTTCTTTGATGCATAACATTACTTGTTTTCAACACATACGACAAGAGATTCCTTCAATTGCCTGCCAAATAAATTCTCAGACGCAACAAAAGAGTTATTCAGTTATCTTTAAAAAAAAAAACGAAACGTCAGTAAATTTGCTAAACTATTCCTTCTAAGCAGTGACGGCTCGTGGTCGAAAATGTTACTACAGCCACACACTTTCCACAACGATGTACAATCACACTTCAATTTTTTTTTAAATTATCATTTTAAAAATCGGATTTTTTTGCACTTAAAAGTACATAATTGGGAATGATGTTTAAATGAAATTATTTAATTTTTAAAAAATTAATTAACTTATTAACATTTAACTCATTATAATTAGGATATTTTTGAAAAATTATCACTCGAGTTTTATAGGGCCAAGAAAAGATTATGATTGGAAATTGTTCGTAATATCATTCTTAATGTTATGAACTGCTATCTAGTTTCTAGAATATATAGCTTTTTAATAGAATTTTTTTAACATTGAAAGTAGAAAGAAACTCAATTTTTCTAAAAACTTTTGCATTTAAAAGTCTAGCAAAATTCATTTTATTTTCCAATTAATTTGAGGTTCAAAGCATCTAAAAGTTACTGCAGATTTGAATTCTCAAATCATTTTTCAAAAAGATTATATCAAATTTCAGTTATCACTGTTTAAATGAAGTTTCATGTACGGAAACCCCGATCTTTAGATAATGAGCTTAAAATATTCCGATTTATTTTCAGAACGAAGTAATACTTCATACTAATAAAATAACTCTCTAGCCTTCAGATGGTACCATTATCTTGTAAAAATTCAATTTAGAGTTTATTTTAAAGCAGAAATTCTCAAGACAGACGAAGTCGGAAAATCTCTGATCCGGCCGCCACGCTAGACATTACGTGGAGGGAAGGCTCCATTGGATTTCATTGATTACCATCGCAACGTCGCAACCGAAACGCGTTTGAGAAACACATGGCTGCCGTTCGAAGGAAGGTCACCTTGATTGGAAACGAAACCTCGTGAATTGAATATTGAGACAAAAAGTTTATCGGATGTTTTTACACTTACAGTAGAAATTGGATTTCCATTTTAGAAAATTGTAAAATATATGATATTAGTTTGGAACTAATAAATTAGTATGCAGCACAGCTGCACTGGCTGTAGTGCACGAGCCGCCACCTCTTCTGAGAATAACCAAAAGAAAATCGTCAAAAGGCATATAGGGTATCACAAAAGGGACTCGATCTTTAAAAACGAACATCTTGAAAAATGCTACTTACATGGGAATGAAATTTGAACGAAGAAAAAAAATTCAGATTTCCATCCCATGTAAGTAGAGATCTTAAAGATGTTTAATTTTAAAGATCGAGTCTTTTCTCAGTATGAAATCATTTAAAAATCCTCAGTTTGTTGAAAAGTTAGTAAAATGGCATTTCTTCAAAAAAAATACAATAGCATTTCTATAAGGATATAATGCGTTATCGAGAGTTAAGTATAAAATATGAGTGTGTTATATATTAACACCGTGCATGTATCTTTTGTCAGTAAATATTTTTTGTTATACTTCTCAAATACTTACAGCGAAGTATTTTAAACTGTTACGTAGCAACCTTAATCGGAAAATCTCTCTAAATATTGAATTGCAGCACGTGTGTATTCCAAAGTGGAGTATCTCCACTTTGTTTGCACACAAGAGCCCCACTCAGTGGTGCGGTTTCACCTTGCATCTGTCGTGGATGAGGGGCGATGAAGAATAGTATAATTCCGGAAGTACGCATCACAACACACCCGTGAGAAAGCTTTCGGCCCGGTCTGCTAAAAAAAGAAGGAAGACGCTTCCCTTTACCTACATAAAGTGTGCATAGAGTAACTGACAGTTAAAATAATAACAAAGCGGAAAATCGAGTGTTTGATTACTTGTAAAACTCATTCGTGTTTATTATATTATAGTAATGAGGAACTTGCACAAGTGAGGAAAATGAATATTTTTTGTAATTTCTAGTGTTATCCAACGAATATGTTTGAGCAGTGCAATTAATTGTTATCTTTATGCTTTCAATTAATCAAAAATCGAGTTTGAAATCAAAGCAAAATTCACAAGACCAAAAACGCATAAAAAACCGTGACGTAGTTACGCATAGATTCCGTCGAAAATCCGAGGAGGAACCCGGTCTAAAACAGGTTTTAGACTGGTTCATCATCTGCGCGTTGACGTCACAAGCAAAAGTAGCTTTTTCCCGCCAAATTGCAAAGTGAAAAACTAAATATTTTTTTAACTATCTATGCCAGCTAAAATTTTTGAAAGAAGATGGATTTTTTTTAGTGGTATAAGTGAAATACATATTAAATTTTTTGCTACTTAAATTACTTCTAGGCGGGAATTTAAAATTTGAAAATAATTTAAAATGAGCTGTTTGTGGGGAATAATACAGGGTGGGGCATAAAGATCTCCCCATTTTAAGAGGTCAATAAAAATATATAGGACATTGAAAACAAATATTTTATTTTACATTCGGATAGAATAATGTTTGCCATTAATTAATTTTTACAATCTGCAACAATTTTTATTATTAATTAATTTCGAGGTTTTGTTGTACGAAAAAGGATATCATCTAAATGTTTTCCTTCGTTCTCTATACACTTGTGAAGCCTCTCCCGGAAATTCAGCATAACCTTTTCCACCATTGCTGGAGGAATTGCTGCAATTTCGAATCGAATAGCATCCTTTAGTTCGTCGAGTGTCTTAGGTTTATGTGTGTAAACTTTAGCCTTGAGGTAACCCCATAGGAAGAAGTCACATGCAGCAAGATCCGGTGAGAGTGCTGGCCATGGAATGTCACCTCGAATACAGATTAGGATGCTCACTAGTCCAAGACATACTGTCAGTTGAAATAGCGTAATTAGGGAAATATAACAGGGCTACTTCGAACATGCCCTCTACACTAGCGCCACCGCAGCGACAGCGGCAAATTAGGGAGATCTTTATGCCCCATCCTGTAGTTTGATTGCGATAACCTTACTTGTACAAGTGAAGTTGCAAAACATATGTAGCCCGATTTAAAAAATATATATATATACAAGAAATACAAATAGTTCCAAAAGGGACTATTTCTCTTATACAAAAACTTTGGAAATACTTAGATTCAAATTTATTTTATCCCTTAGGGAGAAGTCCTAGTAAGAGTAAGTATCACCCTCCCCCTATACTGGCTATATTATAATCTTCTAGCTCAGTTCATTTAGAAGCTACTTTTTATAAAACCTTGAAATTGTGTGCGTAGGTACGAAAAAGATCACTTAATGAAATGACACTAATTATTTGAATTTAATGTCTATCTGTTATAAAAGAAAATTAAAATAGCAAAAGACAAAACCAGGTGGAGCCACTGCATATATGCATAGACGTAAGGATTTTTACACTAAAATGAAATATATTAGAGGCTATTTTCGAGTTTCTAATTTACGTCATTTCATTAAGGGATCATTTTTGTACTCTACTCACCAAATTTCAAGGTTTTATACAAAATAGTTTCTAAGCGCACTGGGCTAGAAGATTGTAACATAGCGAGTATAGGGATGATTCAATGATCCGTACTAGGAGTTCCTTTAGACCAAAAATCCTTGAAAACTCTCTATTTTGATCAGTTTCGTTGGAGATTAAATCTTACTCTAACAAAATTCTATAACGAATTTTTACATTGACTTTTAAGTATTCAAATTAACCCCCAGAACACGATGGTAATATATGGTAAAATAATGGTATGGTAAAATAATACACTGGTATGGTAAAATAATACACTGTATTTGACATCTCTAATTGAATGCATTCCACAAAAATAGAATTTTGTATTGATCGAAGAAACGAATTTTCCATGTCTTTAAAAATATGCTAAAGCATTGTGGAACCATATACTCAGATGAAGAACATCAAGTTGAGCATACAATGCTAATGAATCTGTACAATGAACTAAATCAGAAATGTGACTTCATTAAATGTGATAAACCTCTCCCTATCCTGTGCCCCCGATAGACCCCCTCCCCCACCCCTTCTCCCTTTCGTGATACTGCATCTGCCCTCGCATCTGTCACTGAAAGAAGCAGGAGTTCAGATACAACTGTCGGAAGTAAAGATTTCCCATTTCCTGCAGCAAGCTGAACGATCGTGTGAATATTGCATGTTTAGAAAGTCTCTTGTTTTCAGGTTTTCCTGTCTCTTTCTAAACAACATGATTGAAGAAAGGTCAATGAATCCAAACTTGAGTTTTTATGGTTTATGTTTTCATAGCAATCGGAGCATTTTGTTTATGGTGCGTTTAAATTAGTGTTTTAAGAGAAGAAGTTTTTTTTTTTTATTAGAAATGGTTGCTTTTTTTTATTGACTGTTTTAGGAAAGAAAATGTTTACATTCAGTTCAAACGCTACTACTATATTACGAAGAATAAACTGATTTGGATTGCATACTATATTTTTCCATATAAATGCAAAAGCACAAGAGCTGTGAAGTTTTGTATTTCTGAACTTCACGCTCCGATAACAGAAGCAACAGTTCCTATAATATTATCAGTCGGTAAATAGCGTCTTTTAAATCCCAACAAAAACATACTTAAACAAAATTGCCAAGATCGACATTTCTTGCATTGTCCAGTCATAACAATAAGTCAGATTTATAGAGTGCAAAGATTTAAAATGTTATGAACGTTATTTTCTTTTGTTTTCAAAACAGACCGTTAAATATACTTTAAAACAAGTTTCGATGAAAATAGAAAATTATAGTAAACATATATAAGTAACCATTTATATTCTACCTGGCGAGTTTTAGTGAGCGTGTTAAAATACCTTAAAAAATAGCTATGAAAACATAAAAGAATTTTATAAATATATGTATGTTTAGAATGGATTTGTAATTTATTCCGAACCTGATTTTATATTTTTATATTTAAGGTATCCTTCTAAAGAACATGAAGAATGTATTTTTTAAACCAACTGAAACTTGGCTCTATTGATCTAAGTTATTGTTATAGTTGAAGAATATACGAAATAAGGAACTTGGTCCTTTTTAACTACTATGTTTTTGTTCGGGTATCAGTCCTTTTTGTAAACATTACCAATTTTATTTCGTAAAAATACATTTTGAAGTGTGTTATTTGAATTATTCTAGAAGAGTGTACGCAAGTTTCCTTGAACACTTTGGTAGTATTTACACTTGACATGTGTTTCTGACCATAACCTGGCCATCTATGTCTGACACTTCATCTTTATGTCTACATTATTTATCAAAACATACTTAATATTGTTTATTGAATGAGTAAAATATTTACCAGGTCATTAAAAATCTGCTTAATGTTTGTATGAGAGCATAATATGGATATGAAATATTAAAATATTATAGCACTTTTGGGTAATGAGCCTTATTGTATTTCGTTCTTTTTTTAAAGTTCTTTTTAATAATTTGTAACGTTCTTTTTATATCATAACACCATTAGTGCGATTGTAATCCGTAAAGTGTCGTTTTCGGTGGTTTTGAAGAATTTTGTCAATTCTATCCAAAATTCCAATTAACAGATTGAAATAAAAGCTTCACATTCAGTAACGTGTATTGAGGTATATTAAATTTGTTTCAGTATCTTTTAGTGCCTTTCAAATAGAACTATAAGGATAACAAAACAGCCAAAATTGTTTCATTGATTACATTAAATAGATACAATATTCAATAATTATCTAAAATAGAAACAAATACAAAAAACGGGAACCTTTCAAATCTCGATGTATGCTTTAACACTAAGAATTTTAACCGATGCCCGTGTTATCATTTAGACAACATTTTAAGGAAAACACGGCTTGGTTTTATTGTCTCTGTTTTGAGTTTCTAATTTTGATTTGGTGGAGCAGGAAAGTTAAATTTCGTATAATGCCAATTTAAGCGTTTATTACATTTTATATTTTAAGCGCGATTTAATATAAAAACTTCAAACTTGGTAAAGTATATAGAAATATAGGACTGATCATGAAATCTTAACTTTCATTTTCCTATGTTTCTACAACCATGATTTCTACGTTTGCTAAAATTTAAAAGGGCATTGAAACAGCTGTTGTCTCTTATAAATAAGTGACGGCCAAGTTCTGAACATGGCCGGTTGTACTGTAACCCTTGATCTAAGATTTTTTTTTTTTTTTTATCCTTGATCTAGTTGTTAAATACTGCCTATTTTTCAATTCTCAATTCTTTATCTTACCTAAAAATATATATTTCATATTGTTTTATGAGATTTTTTTTTTTTTTTTTTAATTTTTATACTTATTGAACTTGTTCAGATATAGTCTTCAAAAGCAATACATTTGCTAGGAATATAAGTCAAATCAAGTCATGAGTTTTTTTTTTCATGATACTTAGAAGCAGAGTTATAAAGACTATAAATCAGCCGAGGTTGTTTCATGTAAATAGTTTTTTGCCTTGACAGCACTGACCAGGTACCAGCACCGTCCTCCTAAGTAAAAACATTTTATGTGTTTTAAATAGTTTTACAATTTAAATTTTTAACTTAAAGAAAGATTTAGATTGATAGGTTTGAAAACAAAATCAAAGAGGAACTCTCACGTTTTTTGGTTTGGCGGTGACCCACTGACGGTCAAGGGAACGAGCGAAATTTTACAATTGTTTTCCCTGCAATAATTTTTAAATTATATTTCTAATTCAAATATATAATTTTTCATTCATTTGCTTTTTATAGGTTGTAAACTATAATCCTAATAAATTATTATTATTTTTTTATTTTTTTTAATTTAAAAATGTTAGGTATTGCTGAAAAAACTGAGAATCAAATGAGACATATATACGTACATGACCGCCAGTGGGTTAATTCGATATACCAATACTAAAGCATTAAAAGTTATTCATTTTTAATAAGGATAATACCATAGTTGTGACAAAAATAAATCTTATAACTTTCTAGTTCTATAACTATTTTTATAGCTAATTGTTCTATGAGTGAACCTTTTAGTGAAGTGAACATAAATCTAACTTATTTTGTTATAAATTCATTCGAGTACCATAATTATTCACAATAATAACGGTTGTCATTTGCATTAATTTAATGCTTTAATTTGATTGAGTTAAATTTCCAAAACAAATTTCTTAAAAGTAAGTCTAAGTTCGATATTTCTTGCCCAATTATAGTGGATTTGATAAAATATTGTTTAGTTCAACAGTTAGAACAATAACGTGTATATTTTAAAGTAAGATAACTTGCAGTACATAGATTAATAAATAGTTTTTGATTATATAGTGAGGCAGGATTTTTAACAAAATAACTTTCAGTTTATATCTGTGAAACAGCCTAATATACTTCATTTAAGCAAATCAAAGGCTAATAGGCCTATTTAATGATTTAACATCATTCCCTTAAAGTTAGGACGTATCGAAAAAAACTTTGCTTTTGGATATTCAAAATTTTAAGTCGATAAAAAGTTGTCACTATGCTCACATATTAACTAAAAAAAATTTAGTTCAATTTAAAAACATTTAGGTCTCCCGCAATAGACCTGAAATTTGATTTTTTTTACACAAACGAAGATTTAATTTAAAAAAATATATATAAATATAAAGAAAATTTTTATTTTCTAGAAAAAAAATGTATAGTTTAAAATATCAACTAATAGTATTACAAAATTTATATCTGCCATTTAACATTTAGGTCTCCCAGAATCTACATGATAACCTAATTTACAACAAACGGATGTTTTCCAATTTTCAACCCATTCTTTTTGTTAATTTCAATTATTTTATTTATAGTCTAGGTATAGTAGTACTGCATTTTGAAATATCGGGGAAATCATTTTATGAAATGGCGTATACTAAACTCAAGAGTTAAGTCATGTCACATCTGCACGACCTTGGAATCTCCAACCAACGAATACTCTTACGTTTGAGACAGGAAGGTAAGTTCAAGTGATGAAAGTGTACCTGATAGTAAAATGCTTCTACATGGGGAAAGCCAGAAAGTTCAATATTTCAGTGATACAAGAGTTGGCAGAAAATCTCCTCTCTTTTACCAGAAAATGTGACAGTAGAGCATTTCTGTTAGCACTAGAAAACCAGGCATTGGTAATGGATAAAACGAAGGTTTTTCATGAAACGATAAAATACCATCAAGGTATTAGTTCAACTATTTTTCACTCTATTTATATAATCGAAAGGATGAAGCAATAAGTATAGAAACTAGTAGTAGTAAATGTGGTCGCATATTTAAGCATATTTTAAATTAATTTAATTAGGAAATTAAGTATTTATAAAATCCCACAACACAATAAAAAAAGACAAATTTAATGGTTAATTCTTTAACTTTCATTGGAAGTTAGTGTAATATTTTAAACAATTGATTAAAATCATGTATGTATAAGAAATAAGTCTGACAACAATATCGAAAATTACATTACATTTTTCTTTATTATTAAATCTATTTACAACATATTTGGAAAATAATAAAGTGATACAAATAATTAGCAATACTTATTCCATTCACTTGCTTTGAAATAACAATTCGTAATCTGCATAATTTAATAATGCGAATCAGAGGATTCAAAATATCACATTCCTCCGTAGTCGTGACAATCTTTTAGCCATTTTTATTCGAATGAATCGTTAGCACCATAATAATATTATTTATTCAATTTTATCGATGTAAAAAACATTGACTTACAACGATTAAGAAAATGGAATACTTCTATGATCTCAAAATAAAAACTTTTTTAGTTTCAAATGACCCAATTTCAGAAGAAAATCTGGTCTTCGTGGCAATACATGGTGATGTAATTTATGAATCACATAAAAATAATTGCATTACAGTTGTTTGATCTAATACTAAAAATCAATCTTCATCCAGAATCGCATCAAATACACAAGACATTTTTTAACTTTTTTTTGTATCCATGTGTTTACATCTGCTAGATGAGAAGACGGTGAAAATTTATTTAATCATACAAATGGAATAAACCATTCTAATTGAAAACTTCCGATACGAAGACTGGCGTTCAGAATATGATTCATAGACAATATTGCGAAATGCTTCAATTCAATCAAAAGTCTAATTTTTTTTTTTTTTTTTTCGGAAACTATCTTTGGAAACTATAGGCTGTAACACTATTATTTATCAAACAAAGTCAAAACGTCAGATATTATTTACCATTGCAAATATAAAAAACGTGACATAGGCAAACGATCTGACGCGTAACTGGTTTCTTGAAACATTCATCATCTGCATTTAGGTTAAGGGAATAACCCTTACAGAGGTTTTGAACAAAGAAAGGACTTTCGTTCGATTAAATATAAGTGAAGTTATTTTAGAGTTCACAAAAAAAATTGTACCTAAAACCACTTCAAAGATTTTGACTGTTCTAAGATTTGTTGGTAGTTCACAAAAAAATATGCATTTCCAATCATTTGAAAGATGTTGATGGTTCAAAGATAATTTGGTAGTTCACAGAAAATCACCATTTTGAACTGTTGGTAACGTTTTGAACTATATTGACGGTTAAAAGATGATTTAGTAGTTCACAGAAAATCTATATTTTAAAGATATTGACGGTTAACGATTTCACAGAAAACCGGCATTTGACGGTTCATAGATGATTTATTTTATTAATAAGAAGTAAAGGACAGAGAGAGGAAAAAGGAAGTTTTAATCTTCCCTCGGGAAATATTCTACTTTAGAAAATCCCAAATCACGAGTTTTAAGCACTAGAAACATTAAAAGAAGGCTCATTTATAAAAACGTGCTTGCAGTTTCATTGCATAAAGGCTTTTTATTTCGCAATACGTAAAACGTTTATGTAATCATGACACGGTGCTTCACAAATATGCGAGTCATAGGAGGAAACTTTTTTTCAATGGATGACTCTCAAATGAAGCGAATTGGCCAAACATTAGATCATTTCTAAAACAACTTTACATTAACAAACAAAAGGGCGTATACATGTAGATTTAGTCGTTTAAAAGATTCGGAAAGCTTGAAAAAAGTATCTGCAAGAATGGAAGATTTTTTTTTTTTTTTAATAATTTTGCGAGATACGTAATTTTTAAACTGCTGTATGACCGAATTATCCTCTATGTATGGTATTTTAAAATAAAGCGAATGTTTCAGTAGACGTGTAGACATCTTTAAAACTGAAAAATAAAAATTAAAATTGTTGACTTTAGAAGCGATGATTTGAAACTTATAGAGGAGCAAATTGTGCTTATTTTCCTTATACAGGGTGTTCACAAATTAGTTGGGCAATGGAGTTCAAATAGATCTGCATAACTTTTAATAACTGAGGATTAAAAACCATTCTTTTCTTCAACTAATTTATGTTCACCATGCCATTCTGTAAGGAAAACAAATTGCTTATTATATCTAGTTATTAAGATTTATATAGACCTATTTGAACTCTATTGCCCAACTAATTTGTGAACACCCTGTATATCTGCGTACATTTCCATGAAGATGGCTGAAAATGTACACTAATTTTGTCTAAGGCTCAGTGGTAAGAACTTATCCAAATATTGCTCAATATTCTTTTTATAACAATCCTAAATCTCATTAAAAAACATGGGAAAGTTCTTCTATAAACATAAAAGTTTGTGTTCAAACCTTGATTTTTCAAAAATGTTAATTCGATCTCCATGAATTATTAATTAATGGGTAGACATTAATGTTCTGTTTAAATGAACAAATTAAAAGCCATATTATACTTCATTTTCCTGAGAAATTTAGCACTTTTACGCTTTAATTTATAACTTTCAAAAGCCAGGTAAGTGCAAATGGACCCCCTTGCACCTTCCTGGCTACGCTCATGTATGGAAAAATTTAAATAACATGAAATCACAAGTCTATTGGAAGAACAAGACTTTTTGTCTTTTAAACACTTCAAAGCTTTATTTTAGCTCATGCTTCTTGATTTTAAATATAATATTGACGAGCAGTCGTGACAGCGCTTTCACTTCACAAACAAATTATAAAATCGTTATTTTAACTGGAAGTCAGGAATTTACGCTATATACAAAGCAAATTAGCTTGCAGGTAGATTTCAGTCCAAATTCCCGTAAAGTCTATTTCTACATTTCAGTTAACTGTAAGTGATAGGCAGATCTATCTATTGTTCCAAGACAGCTTGAACGTGGATTCTATCACATCTGAATGAATAGACTGAATGCTCAAAAGTAAAGGAAATGTTTCAAACATCCATATATTTACTTAATACTTTACGGAAAGGTTATTAAAAGCAGATCCAAATTGCTTCCAACATATAAAACAGGCTGCCATTTCCAACGAAAAGTGAGTTTTAACCATAATATCACTTCTTCTCGGAAAGCACTGGCCAATAGTTTGTATTTTGTTCTTAGGAAATAGTAGTTTTTATAGGACGAGTGCACTCTATGAGCTCACTCGTTCCCCAGTTGGCACAAGAGTCGCCATAGAGAAAAGCTTCTTTTTGTCACCCAATGCCACTCTGGTGACGTGCTCGAAGCAGCACGGCGTCGAGATGTCACACTTTTTCGGTGTTTTCACCTGAAACATGAACAAAAAGATTAGGATAAAGAATGAAATCCTCCCAAATGGGAACATCAATTCAAAAGCGGGAAGGTTCGGGTCATAAGTGTGTCAACCCGGATTGTAACAAGAACGAAGAGTACATGAATTATTATTGGAGTTGAGGATTTAAAGAAATATAGTAGCCAAAAGAAAACAGTCCAGAAAAGCATTGCTAGTGGAAAGTTGATCTAGATTGGGGGAAATAAACATGATAGAAATCGAGTAACAGCAATGTTTTCGTTAAAATGCGAATTGTAAATTCGTTAATTACAAATTGTACAAGTAAAAGCTAATACAGTAACAGCAATACAGTGACAGCTAATAAAGTAACAGCTAATATAGTAACAGCAAAAAAGTAACATCTAATTTGTAATATTTGTTAAATCGTCTTCTCTATTCGTTAAAAAAAAACTTAAATCTTTAAAATTACCATCTTAAAAAGAGTTTCTTAAGAAATTGTAACTTTCCATTCTTTCACAAGAAAAAGTAATTATTTATTTAATAATGGAAGCAAAATAATCTATGATCTACTTTCCCAAACCACTATCTAAAAATTATACGTTTATTTGTAAATGGTCCTTCTTAGGTGATTCAAGATAGCATCGATGCGACAACATCAAAATTAACGAATACCGTCTTTATAGTTTACATTTACAAAAACTCCAAACTTCGTGAAACGGCTGCATTTATCGGCAAGATAATTTATATACTTAACTTCACAAAGCAATTAACTTCGATATAACACGTTCTTTATTTAGAGGCTTGTATCCAAACAACGAACTCGTACAAGGTAAATAACACAAAACTTGTTTTAAACGTAATAGAATGTTTTTATTTCAGAAAAGTCAATAAAAAGTTTTTACAAACAGCATTCACCTTGGCTATTATAAACTGAACTTTAAACATTGATTACTTTCGTTGACAAGTTTAGTTTTAGCGCGTAATGGATCATGTCGATAGGCTGGCTTTGTTGCGATCCTGAATTAGGTGTAAAGGTTGTTAAACTGTTTGTACAAATTATTTGAAAATACTTCATCATGGATTTAATGTACATAATATGGAGTTTGGTTTTTCCGTCATCACAATAACACCATTAATTCAAATGTTTGCAATCAATCAATGAAAAACGAACATGTATTTTATTTTTTACCATCAGATATTTCAAAGATCTGGGGTACATGACAAAAGCCATGCATTTAATCCACAAAGCAAGAATATCTTGGTAAGAGAATATTGGACACATTTTGGGAATACACTACGTGTTACATTTTTAAGTTAAATTTTTAGGTTAATTCACAGTTCATAGTACGATCGCTATTTTTGCGACATTGGTGATAAGTAGTAAATTAAAAAGTTCAGATTTTTTTGGCAATCCTAATTGTTTAATCACGATTTCAATTTCAACTTGACGACAAACGGACATTTTTATCTTGATTTGCTAAGGTAAATCTAATTGTCTATGTGTGTTAGTAAAATCCATGTTAGGAATGACATTTTGTTTTAACTATTTACCTATAGGTATTCCATATGCGTAATAGATTAGTGTTTACAAAGCCTACAACGAGGGAAATCCTTCATGTTTTATACTTGCAATTTGGTCACTGGCATAAAATCGCTCGTGACTTTTTCATAAGCAATGCGATCCAAAAGTACTTATACATTGGAAGTCAGATAGAGAGAAAGTAATGATGTAGCGAACTTTCTATTCTAAAAATTGTTTTAATCTGATGAAAAATTTAATAAGTGTAAGATCGAGGTCAACAATTTAAAGGGAATTAGGCATAGAGAATCCGAAAACAGACTGTTCAAATATAAAAGGGGGTAAATTTAGTGTATCAGAATTCAACAATTTGAATTTGTCCGATATTTTCACTATTCTCTTTATATAACTATAGCGAAAGTAAAGAAACGAACACAGATTATTATTTCTCAGTCAATGTTCAAGTCGTGATTTAATTCAAAATCTACTTAAATTAAAAAGTAAATGAAAAGTTATTGTATAGCCAAAATATATATATATATATATATATATATATATATATATATATATATATATATATATATATATATATATATATATATATATATATATATATATATATATATATATATATATATATATATATATAGTGGAACGAATTCTTGATGAAATATTTTTTTTCCTATTTTGGAAAGAAAATTGTCTTTTTAACTTTAAGAAGGCATGAATACTTAGATTTATCATTACTTTTTTCCGATAAATACCCTGACAAATGACTCTAGAATTATTTTCCCGGTTGCTGGATATCCAGTAATAACTTTAAGAGTTACAAAATCCTTACATAGATATTACAAATAAATCTGTAGTTGTATCGACTACATTTTTTTCATTTTTTAACACGTACGATTTGTATCAACTTTTAACATCAAGTCCTTTCCCTGTCCTTATTATCATTGGCGGATCGAGCGAGAGGTGAAGGGGGCGATATTTAATTATAATACTCATATTTTATTATTTTATTATACAAGCTTATGAACTTGTGAAAGATAAGAATTAAAAATAAAACCAAAATGTACAATATTGTTTTTACCGCTTACATATTAAAGAGCGCTTCACTCAAGTTTTAGAAGAAGTCAATCCAAATTTGACGAATCTGTACTGAACCTCTTGAATATAAATGTTTTCTTCCCAAAATATCGAGATGAAAAAGCCGAGAACGAAGCACAACAAAGCCAATTACAGTTTTGGTTTTGTATACTTATTCTTTATTAGATTTTTCCTTTCTATCATATGCAATAATAATTTATCCTGAACAATATTGTGAAGGACAACTCTAATTTACAGTCGTAAATTCACACATAGCGTCGCTTATTGAGACTTTTTACCTCTCTGTAACATATTCTGCATAATCAAATTAAGTTATCCCATGGTATAGTACTTACAAACCGTCCTCTCCGTCATAAAACTCCCCTTGCTTACTATGGTTAATTAAATTGCACTATTCTCTTTATATACGGGATACATATAAAGAAGCATTATGTTTTACGCAAAATATAATTACCTTTTCTTTCTTGGGTGTCTTTACTTTCTTCTTCTTTTGCTTTGGCACAGACAGGCTTATATTCAGAGGATCGGACGTCAGCTGTTCGATTTCGCGGAGGAACTTTTCAGCGGCATCCAGTACGTCGAAACTAAGTCCAGCCATCTTCCTGTGATCACTAGACAAGTACATGGTGTGAAAAGTGCTGCTTTCTTGCGCACGATAGTTCGAAAGATTGTCAATAACGTCCTTCCACAACACAAATCCAGACCCTTTCTCTGCCAGAACTATCTGGAGCATTCTTTTGTTCCTGGCTTTCGTGTCCCCTTTGTCCAGAAGTATAACCGGAATTCCAGTTCGCGCCAGTTCCCATTCGTTTTTTGATTCAACACCATCCGTGGTCGAAAAGTACAAATTAGCCAGACAGCGGCACACCGACACATAAGTCTTATGGCTCCTGAAGAACACCTCGACCTGCATGATGTCCTGTTCAGAAAGTTCGCCATTTTCATTTTCAAACACTTCATTGTTTTCGTCGTAATCCTCCTCGAGGTCATCATCGGGTGGGCAATTGCTGCTGTCGTCGAAAGAAACCTTCGCGATAGAATCTCCGGAATCGGAAGAGATCTGGAGATTGTCTATCTGACTGTTGAGACAGCGGAGGGAATCATACTTTTCCATGATCAGCTTGACGGCGTGTTTCTCATTGTTTGAGTTCTTCGTCACAATATCCGGATCGCAGTATATCTGCTCTGGCTTGTCTTCGTGGTAGCTTTTGAGATTGCCATTTGTGAAAGACTGGTAGATGGTGTGATTTGTTCCGTAGTGCTGTTCCATTACGACGTGCGTTGCAGAATGGACGAAAACAGAGGGAATCCCAACGTCAATCAGCTAACTTAGCAGAACACTTACTAACAAGTTCTTCAAGGACATTTTTTAAATGCATCCACATATTTGACAAGAAGCCTGAAACGTAGAAAAAAAAACATAAGCAAGAGATGTGAAAACATTGAACATATACTTCATACCAGGGGCGGATTTAGAGGTCAATCAAGGGGGGTGCGATTATGATCGTCAGTGGCGGTGATAGTTTGTCAACTTGGGGGGGGGGGGGGTATCATCAATTAGTATGATACTACCAGTGTTCAATGAAGCATAAAAATTAGAGGGTTTGACCTTTTTTTTGCTCCCCATATAACAAATTACACCAAAAATGTAATAAAAAATTAAAATTATAAATATTTAGTATTTATTTAAGAGCATAAAAAAATATCACATACAGATCGGGTGAATTGTAAAAAGTTCAACAAACCTGAAAATTCAACTTTCTTATACAAGTTAATTTACCAATACATTCAACATCATAAATCATTTAATGCAGAAAAAAGGCGGCAAATCTTTTAACAACTTTAGACAACATTGCAGGTACGTAAAACTCTATATTCATAAGGTTTTAATAATTTCCAAAGTTAAACAATGCTTTTCAACTCTGAAATCACATTAGTAAATTAAAATATAAGTTACATTAACTTGAGACTATACACTATAAAATTGACCACTGCATTCAAATTTGATATGATATTATTTACTGTTTCCAAATTTTCCTTCATTTAAATGAAAATGGAGAGTTCGGCGATATTTTTGACAATAATTTTTATGTGGGACAAGAAGAAAAAAAAGGGGGAGAGTAAACGCCAAACTGGCGAAATTGGTGATGATATTTAATCGACATTACACTGTCCTTTCTTGAGCGAAAAGCAGAAAGATATCAATCGTTGATGGGAGATGCTCAAAGGCAGAGAGCTCTGCGTTAAAGACGCTCGTTTTTCAACTTTTTCTACGGGAGTTTCGGAGATGGGGACGATTAAAACACGCTAAGAGGCATTAGATTCATAATTTCACTTTTATGTGAATGCGCAATCTTAATCGTAGGTCCCATGGCTACCACTAACCCGCACACCAAATTTGAATATCGTACGTCAATTCGTTTAGGAGTTATGCTGACCATGTACGCATAGACATTTTATCTAGACCACTTTTTTGAAATTAGGATGCTTCTAAACCTGGGGAAATGAAAGAAAAATCGATTTTTTTTTTACTGAATGCTATACATTTTGATTGCCCTATGTAAACATATAGTAAAAACGTGAAAGTAAAAACGTGTTTGGCTATGATTCTCAATATTTTGAAAAGAAGTATATAACAACATGGAACTCACTTTAAACTGTTAAGGATAAGTAACTTTTTTATAATTTAAGAAAGTAATTTTGTTTGACATTGTCAAAGGGTATTTGTGATTTTGCATTTGAAAGGGTGCAGATACAATGCTTATTCCAGTAAAATCAGTTTATTTTTATAAGAATGAAATATTTTATTATAATCTATTCAAATATTACGTTAATAATTGCTTACAATATCGAATATCATTGAGCACGATGAGTCCCTTATTCGGATCATTCGAAAAAAAAGGAAATATTTAAAAAAAAATCGGAAAAAAACAAATATCTAAACAAATATTGTTAATGAAATATTACATTTTGTGAAATAAGAAATAAAATTAAAAAAAAAAAAAAAAAATCTTACCAAGGTTTAGTCACATAAACACCATATATTGATGCAGTAAGACTACTCTAACTAAATTAACATACATTCGAACTTTATAGTAAAAAAAGAGTCAAGGTGTGTGTGTGTATAGTTTTTTAATAAAAAAAAAATTATCTTCTAATATAAGATAATTTTTACTATGGCTCTCTCAAGATTTTTTTTATTTATTATGTAAACTTTCTTTTCTTTTTATTGGTTAAATACGCATCAACAATATTAGTATTAAAATCTATCAAGATTTTCTGCATTAATCCAGTATAAATTTCTTTTAAAACTTTAATATAGTTCTAATTTGGTTAGAGGATTACTATTATACCAAACGGTACGTGTGCTTTATTTCTGACAGCATCGAAGGTTTTTAAGGTGCAGGCAAGCCATAATTAAACTGGTGTTATTTAGATCAGTCCGAAGTCTGTAGAAATTAGAAAATCTTTTTGAAATTTTGTATTACTACTGCTGGGAAAATCTGGAAATGATGTTTAAACATTATCATAAAAATTTTGAAAGGAAAACTTTAAGAAATAACTGTTCGGATTTTTGCTAATTACGTTTCAAGAACAACAATATATTTAAAACTTCATTGGATTGAATTCATTTTGGTTTATTATTTCATTTACAAGGAATAGCATGTAAAGCGAACAGCCATAAGCCCTTCTCATCTTAAAGTTTTATATTTTCCTTTAGTTGCAAAAATTCTCTAAATAAATGGATTTTAATTATACCCAACCTGTACTTTAATATAAATTTTGAGATTGGTTTAACATAACAGTATATTTTCTCTTATAAATATGATTTAAAAAGAATTTAAATTAGGAAAATGTACTCAAAGCCCATCTTAAACTGTCAACACACAAATCCTCACCATTAAAAAAAAAAAAAAAAAAAAGCAGCAGTAAGTTTTTCAAACAATCAACTTTACATTATCTGAAAATTAGTTTGCTTAACTCTCTGCGTTATAGTCAAATAAAATTCCAAACTAAATTAGTTACAGCAGGTGAAATTGTAATAATAATAATTTTCATATAACCATAGGACCTGCTTTTTCATCACAAGTAGCATCCCTAATCGGTTACATATTGTATCTCATATTATCAGTCATATTACCATCAAGTTTGAGTCACACACACAAAAACACATTTGAAATTAAAATTAAAAAAAAAAAAAAAAAAACATTTAAACAGATTTTAACATTAACTGATTTAAATTATTTGTAAGTCATCGATATTGTTCCTAATATTTCAGTCATTTATATTTAAATAATCAATTCATACAAAACAATTTTGGTTTTTATTTAACAGAGCAAAAGAAAACTGCCAAAAGCTGCGAATGCGCCATATTTACAAATTTGTAATCTAAGCTGACCAGTTTTGAAATTATATGTTAAATCACTTGATATTCTTCTAGTAGCAATCAATGTCGTTGTATCGGATATTTCCAGGCACTGCACCGGAACAACATTAGATTCTGATTAGTTTGTTTATCAAGCAGGGAACATCTACCAGATGGTCTTTCAAGGAAAAATTAGGCCTCATATGCATCTTAAATAAGAGAAACATCGGAAAACTATCAGGAAGCTATTATCCAAATATTGCTCGATCCGATGACTTTTCGCAGGGTAGGCGAGTATATTGCCTCTTGTGTGTGAGATTGGAGCACAGCAATATTTAAAAACGTGTTTGGCTATGATCCTGACTATTTTGACAAAAAGTTAAAAGCTATATGGACATCACTTTAAACTGTTAAGGATAAATTACATTTTATAATTTACAAAAGTAATTTTGATTGACGCTATCAAAGGGCTTTTATGATTTTGCATATGAAAGGGTGCAGATACAATGGGTTATCCAGTAAAATCAGTTTATTTTTATAAGAATTAAATATTTTATTATAATCTATTCATATATTGATGGTATTGAATTGAGAGTTACGTTGATATTTGCATAAAATACCAAATATGAGTGTGTAGGATAAATTACTACTTCTGATCATTCGGTAAAAAATGCAATATTCAAGCATGTTTAGAAAAAAAAAGCAAATGTCTAAACTAAAACACATTGTTAATGATATATTACATTTTATAAAATAAATAGTAACATTAAAAAATCTTATCATGGTTATATATTACTGTCAATTATCTTGAACTGCCATACCAATTGAAGAAACAAACAATCTAACTCTTGATATCGCACGCATACTCCAACTCATACTCCATTCCATTCACTTCCACACCAGAGTAGGGGCATTTTAGTAATTTGCAACTCAGAATGGCGCAATGTCACGTGCAAGGGAGGGGACAGTATGACCCCTCAAGTTTTATTGCTTTGTGCCCTTAGTTTCAATTCAAGGTCAAGAAAGAAGGGGTCATATTTTGTTCCTCCCTCAGCTGTTTTAAGATCTTTTGGAGAGAACGAAGGGAAACTTTTCTTGGTGCTAATTTAGCGATAGCTTCGTCATCGGAACTGTAAGTTCTTACAACATTCTGAAGAATTGCAATAATGCTATTGCACTGATTTGATCAAAGCTTTTCTTAATTATGAATTAGGCATTTTATTTTCCAATTATAATTAAAGTTCTTTTTTTTTTTTTTTTTTTTTAAAGTTATTTTAGTGCACGATTTTTTGTACATAGAATGAAGTTTAGGGGTGCGATGGCACACCGATATTAAACCTTTATAATTAGTTGGCCTCTGATCAAGAAGACAAGAAGTAGACCTGCAGAATGCTAATTGCAATCAAAAACTCTCCAGTCTTTGGTCCCATCTCATACTCACAAATGAGAAAATCGTGCTGAAATTGAGAAATTTTTTAAGGGTATTGTGAGAAAATTTTTAATTTGAGAATCACACAAGGGGTAAAGATTCGTTGACCGGTACATTGCATGTAATCACAATCCCGATCTACTCGTCCCCTCTCAAGCCTATTCCTTCTAAGGGTTGTGAAATAAGGAGCTCGGTTAGGTGGCTTAAAAACCTGTATTAATGAGGCATGAAAATTGAGAGAAAAAGCCTAATTTTGTTTACCCCCCCCCCTCTCCTAAATCCATCGATATTGATATTAAGTAAAAAATAGATCATACAAATAAAAATGAAATTTCATTTTTTTTTTTTTTTTACTTTTGACTCGGAGGAAACTGCCTTTAAAAATAATTTTGACGAGATACTTCATGGGGGGTGCGGTCGCACCCTCCGCACCCCCCCTAAATCCGCGCCTGCTTCATACATAGACAATAACTAAAAAAACATTTCATGATTAATTTTATATTTTAAACGGTGTCGCGACAAAAGCCAACAGTGACATTTGCCAACAGTGACAAAAACCAACGTTTTCGCTGTCAAGGGGAATCGGTCCCCCTACTTTTAGGGACCGTCCACATGTTTTTTTTATCTACCTTATTGAGTTAAGCCGCTATGTTTTGTTGGTAAGCAGTGATAATAAATACTAACTGTTTTTTCGGTCACAAATTCAGAAAAGGTTACAAACAAAATACAGTTGTCATTGTTGTTACTTTCTTTTATTTAAAAATATGTGATATTATTGGCTCTTCTAATGCCTACACAAGTGTTGCAATTTGTCATGACTATATAGTGTAAAAAAATGGTAACACTATGTGCATTTTACACGTGATGATTTTCCTAAACATAATTTTAATTCACTGCATGTATATAAAGTGACAAGGAGGATTAAGGACATGAAGACATGGAGGTTAAGTTATTAAAGATGTTTAATTTTTCTAAAAACATAAGTTTTCATTCTAAACCATTCAAAATGAAATATTATCACCCTTGTTTCTCTAAGTCAGACTTTCCCATCATTTGACCTTGAACACTGGATCAGAAATATGTACTACATTCAAGAAAGGATTGAAATATTATCCAAGTACTGAAGAAAGAAGAGCATTTTACAATTATTCAAGAGCCAGGCTCGCAATATATCGGCCATGTTACTGTGAAAACTGGAGAAACAAAAATTAAAAGATTCTTTAGTACAATTTTTGGAAATAAGTGGAATAGATCTAAATGAACTTAGCCCTTTGCACTCCAAGCCTTTTTCGCATGGAGGGACCAGCAACTCGAATCATTTTAGGTTCGGTTGGCGTTTACGGATTTTTTTCATGGAAACTAAACACAGTCATTGGCCTAGCATCGAACCTAGAGGTCCTCTCGTGTTTCTTTATCCAGTTGTGTGGTGCCTGAGAGGCGCCGCTGGAGTGCAAAGGGTTAATCTAATTGGATGCGTTTGTTCCATAAAAAAGGAGGAGTAATTCGTTTGCTGGAGCTTGGGAGACCATTATAACGGTGCATTTGCTTGCTCCATACTAATGAACTGCCCTTACGACACCTCTTATGTGCAATGGAAGGTGCCTGCCACAGTTGGTCTCAAAGCATTTTCCAAGCCAATGGGCAAAGCCATTAAAACCTGCGGGAATCTCACTACAAAGATATTTGTCTCAATAAGTTTAAAGAATATGCCGAATATAAATAGTTGATTCTCAGTAATGACCAGAAATATTTATATGATATTTGTTTAGCTGTAAAACTTTGTACATGTTCTTTCCATCTATCATTGAAAAAACCTGGTCCTGTTGCACACTCAAGGTGGCTAACAACAGCAAACCATATTTTGAGATTGTATGCAGGTACAGAAACTCCCTAAGAAAATTCGATATCGCTTATCACATATATTATGAAAGTTTATATACCTTTATGGTTTCATGTAAAAAGAAATAGTTCTCTTACAGAAGAAGCACGTCATATATGGAGACTTATTCCATTTTGTAGATGTATGACATCGGATATCCGAGCTATAGTTGAATAAGTTATTCAGCGAAATATATAAATATTTTTTGTCATCTCGAAAATTAATTGCTGGAAGTCAAAAGAAAGGAACCGTAAACATTCGAATTGTTAAATTGCCAAAACTTAACTTCAAATCAGAGGATTACACTGAACTTATTAATTGGCAAATAGTTGGTCCCCATGATCCTCATATAATGAGTATTATCCCAACAGATGAAATTGAGAATGCAGTGAATAGCTGGAAAGCAGTGGAATGGGTGACATATCCTTGTAGCACTCAAGTAGTTGAACGTGGAGTCCGACTTGTCTCTGAAGCATCAGAAAGTGTATGCGTAAAAATGAAGCGTCATGATTTCATATTAAATTGAAAAAAATCAAGATCCTTAGTCAAAAGTTTCAACACTAAGTCAGAATATAAGATTTCAAATGAACTTTAATTTCAATTAACTAGTACTGAATATTTCAAGAATGATAATGGTAACAAGCTAAAGTTGAATCCAAGTAAATGATTAATCCCCTTATATAGATGTTGGAAATGTAAATACCTTTCACAGATGGATTATTGTAATAAAATCTAGCAAGTTTACTTTTATATAATATTAGATTTTAGTATTTTAGTCTTCGAACTTTCATATACTTTTTTTTTTTTTTTTTTTTAAATTTGATTTTAGACTCCATTTCAGAAGGTTTGGGGCGCCGCAAAATATGATGCAAATTTAAAATACTTTTTTCTATATTTAAGTACATTTAAATTATATTATTACATTATCCTGCCGATTCCGTAATTTTTTTAAAAGAAATGTTTCCTTTCAGGTACTTTTTGCTAAAAAAATCACTTTTCAACAAATTTTCAGGTACCGTTACCTGAAATTTTAAGTGTAATATAATAAAGTTTAAATTACAAAGTAGTAAAGTGTTGACATTCAGTAAAAAATAATAACTGTATTATTTATTGAAGTAAAATACATTTAATGAAATTTTCTAAATTTAAATAGCCAAACAAACCATTCAAAAGAAGTACCACAATGTTTCAATAGCTTAGAGTTATATGCTTTTGTTTAATGACACGTAATTTAGAACTAAGTGTGAAGAACGAGTATTTATCTGTATTAATTATAATTTTTTCGTTCCTTAAACAAAAGTCAAAATTATGCTGCTTTTTTTTATGTTAGTTTGTGTAAATATCTGTTAAATATTTTTTCGTCAGTCAAGTAGAAACAACAGGCCCATATTTTAATAAGGCTTCATTGAGACACACATAGAGAAATACATTAATTTTCCTGACTGGAACTCCAATAGGAAATTATTTTAAATAACTGTGTTCAATCATGTAAAGACGTTTCCATACAATTCTTGCCTTACTACTTTGAGCTAAAAACATAGAATTTAAAATACACAGGTATTTGATACCATTGAAACCATGGTACTTATCCGAGCATGGACCAAAACCATAACTAAATTTCCTTTGCAGAATTACTTAATTTTATTATACAACTGGTATCACAGTATTCATTATTAAAAGTACTTTTTTTGCGAACTTACAATGACTCTTTACATTGATATATATTATTGGCGTAATAATTAATTATGCATCTATTTGCGAAAGTAGTACTTTTCAAACGTTGCAAAATGCTTCGTTGCCTAGTGCGTATGCATGAGTCAAATTATTTGCCGAGTTTGATCAAGTAATTTCGCACATGTTGCATACAATACTTCTTATAATCACGTACAGAAAATAATATATAATTTTGGCAACTCCAGTCAATGGTTCTGGAAATGTCATCTCTACACCACGACTACATAAAACTCAAACCCGATTCGTGCGATAAAGTGACTTTACTGCAATAAAGTGTTATTTTCACCACGATTTCTGATTAACTATGGTTAAATTTTGTGCACGTTGTTATAAAGAATACTTTATCGAAATATTTTATTTCAAACATTGCAATAAAATGTTGCTTTCGCCACAATTTTTTATTTGAAAAAGTCTAATTCTTTGCACGTTGGTACAAAAACATCTTCCTATGTTACTTAGTTATTAGGTTACTTATTATTTGTTAATTCTTACATTTTTATTATTTGACTATCGATTCTTAAACACAGACACTAAACAGAAATATTTATTTATGATTTGTGTTTGCCTTTCATGTGACATCACATAATTCTTTACACATCCGAAAAACTCGCATGTCAGTAAATCTTAATTTAAATCTTATTAATTCTACACGGTTCTGCTTTATCAGTGTAAATTATTTTCTAAAAATTATTGCAGCTGATAGTACTTAAAAAATATGACCACCAAACCACAGTAAAACTCGCAAGCGTAACACTGAATAGATTGGTCAGAACCAGTTTTATTTTTTATATGGCCCCCTGTCTGTTGCCAGGAGCATTTCTTAGCCCCCAAACTCCACTATCAGCATATAAACGTGACACTCAAGGCTTAGAGAATCGGCCATATTTGGTCACTAACTGCTTCCATAGAACACTGCATTTGAAAAATAGGGACTGGTTCAGCATTTCAACCTATCCCTCTCCTTTCAAGAAGAGGTCGTTAATTTAAAAAAAGTTGGCTAATGTCGCGATTTTCGGTTTTGGGTTTTTGTCACTCGTTGGTTTTTGTCGCACAACCATTTTAAACACAAATCAAGAAAAAAGTAATTTTAAATGAATGCGGTTGCCTATTTGCTTTAAATCTAAAGGTACATTCAAAGCCATTGGCCTTTCATGTTATCACACACTGCGGCATATAAGCTTATGGTGAAAATAATATGAACCTACAATTCACATTTACTCTTTCCAACTAAAAAAATATAAAAATTCGGGAAAGAACGCTAAACTATCCATCTCCTTATTCAATACCTCCAAAAATTGCAGAAAAAATATATCCTAAACGACGAAAAACCACTATCCGGTTTTACTGCGGGCATCCATTATTCCCTATAAAAATACGAATTTCGCAAGATCTCAGCATCCACCCTGAAATTTGAATACAGGATAGACCTGTCTTCAGGCCATGACCATTGTTCTCTCAGCTAAGAGGATAAATTGCGGCGCGTCGGCCACGCCTCAGCATGATGGAATACCTTGAAGGTGTGAAGGTGGAACAAGTGATTTATACAATTATTTTTATGGGAGTTTTTTATTGCCGCGGTGGAAACCGAGTTTGAATGCTTTGAGTTCTTTATAGTGGCATATTGGAAGAGTTTTCGGATGAAAGCAGAATTTACGCCTTTTTGGAAATTTATTTATTACGCTGACTCTTCACCTTTGGAAGAAACCGTTTACAAAAAAAGAGGCTTTTTTTTTTTTTTTTTATTTTTTTTTTTTTATGTTGCGCTGTGAGGTCATGTGTATATGTTTGACCAAGTTTCTCAAGAGATTTTTATAGATTTCTGAAACTTATTAATATATATATTTATAAATTTCAAATTTCAAATAATAACACGCTAAAGAGGAGAGGTTTTTAATTAAGGCCTAGCAGTGAATCGAAAATGAGATAGAAAACAAAAATCTCTGGAATAGCCAATTTTATCTATTCTTCGCCGCATTAGTTTCAAACAAAGTGGTGAAACATAGGGAAAACACCGCTTGCCTCTTGATCACAGAAACTGATAAGTAGCAGACAAATTTCTTTCATTTGAAGACTTTTGTCAATTATTATTCTTATTAATGTTTAGACACCTTGTTCGAGTTTTTAAGTGAGAAGAATGAGAGAACGGGAGAGAGAGAGAGAAGGAGACATACATTTTAAAGTATTATAGTATTTTTTTTTTTTTTAATCTTTTTAACTAAATGCGATAAAATAAGAAATGTAAGTTCTATTTTCATATGAAACAGTAATGGTCAACGTACTTCTAAATTATGCGTATTGTGGTAAAAAATACTTTGTAAGCCTAGTTGCGCATGGCTTCGTTTCCGGCACACATTTCTTTCTCTTTAAATATTTCCATTCCAAACAAAATATACATTTATTTTCCATACAAAAAGCTTTAAAAAAATAACATTAACGAAAACAAACAATGCCAGCAATTTTTAAAGGAAACTAGTTTCTTGCACGGAAAAAAAATCCATTTTTTGAATAGTTCTTTGATTTAAAATCAGAAATTTTTTCCTTTCATGCAATGAGATATTTCATTATAGCAGATTCTTTCAATGCAAAAAAAAAAAATCTTATGTATTAAATCTACCACAATTAAAATTCAAATATTTAAAGAAGCAGTAGATAGATGTGTTTTTGTACTTTCAATGGAAGACATTTAAAATGATGGAATTTTAATGCATGATAAAATACAAGAAAAGCAATCCTACTTGTAATAGTCCTCTTAGAAAAATTGTAATGATTCCGTGTAAACGCTTATGTTTTTTATAAATGGCTTTCAACAAAAAGCAATAAATGATCATGGCTTTATCTTGAAATGAAATTGAAAGCTAAAATAAAACTAAAAGAAAACATATTCAATCACTATCATTCAAGGTCAATGGTATGGAAATTTTAACGTCAATTCAATAGAATATTGAATTTTACTTTTTGTTAATCAGAAGCGATTCGAATGTAATCATCAGAAAAAAGAAAGAAAAAAACTAACTTAGGAATTTTGAAGAGAAATATGCAGTATACGTCAATTTTTAATGAATATCGAAATAGTTAAATAAAAAATCTTTCTCTGAAATATTTAGAAAATCTCAATAAATAAGAGTAAAATAAACACTCTTTACTAACTCATTTAGATAGTTTATTGTATCAGTATTGAAGAACAGGTAAAGGTATCACGTAATTATATTTAATTTACAATAAAATTTGATTTCTTCGAACTAAAATACGTATGTTTATTTTATGTTACTTTTTGTTATATGCCATTTTTAAATCACATATACTATGCATTTTAAAATAACTGAAACGTGATAACATACACACAAAATTAAAAATTAATCATTAATAATTATCTATAATAATAAAACAAGCTGTTTTTGTATCTGAATGTCTGTCTGTGGATGTATTATAATAAGATAATTAAAATTGGAGTCATGCATAGTATATTGGAGTAATTGTACCTATGACAAACAGTGTAAAAACTTTAATTAGTTCTTTTTTAATTAATTTTACTTTTAAAAAGTCTTTTCAAAAAGAGGTACAGCTCTGAAATTTTCAACATAAGTAGTTTTAGCCATCTAATTGGACTTTCAAAAAAACAGAATGTTAAAATTTTAATTAGTTATTTTTTAATTAAGTTTTTTAATTAATTAACACATTTCTTTACAAAACGACTTCTAACAGGGCAACAGCTCTGAAATTTTCAACATAAGTAGTTTTAACCTTTTAATTGACCTTTTGAAAAATAGAAGGTTAAAATTTTTATTAGTTTTTTTTATTTAATTAATAAATAAATATTTCACAAAACGCCGGTATCGTAATAGGGCTACAGCTCTAAAATTTTTAATATAAGTAGTTTCGGCCTTCTAACTGGACTTTTGATAAACAAAATTTTAAAATTTTGATTAGGTTTTTTTTTTAATTAATTTTCTTAATTAATTAATAAATACTTCACAAAACGATATCTAATAGGGATACAGATCTGAAATTTTCAACATAAATAGTTTTGGGCTTCTAATTGGACTTATGAAAACAAAATTTTAAAATTTGATTAGCTTTTTTAAAATTAATTTTTTAATTAATTAATAAATATTTCACCAAACAATATCTAATAGGGCTACAGGTCTGAAACTTTCAACGTAAGTAGTTTTAGCCTTACATTGTATATACTTAATTTATAATAAAAATTAACTTTGCACAACAATACATACTTTATATTATGCTAATAATTATTTAAATCACACATACAATTATATATTTTAATAACCGAAACTTAACACACACACAAAAATCATCAATAGCTTTTACTATTAATTGTACTTAATCTAAAAACAACAATATGAAATGAATTGGGAAATATTTCTGATTTTAGTTTGTGAAAAAATGCTTCGACTTCTTATTTCAAAATACACTTTGCTGCCATTTCCGTTTTGTTGGCTGAATTCTAAGGTTTGAGCGCGTGACCTCAGAACGCAGTTAACAAAGCAAATCCTGATGATCAGGTACGCAAGAAACGCTCGTGAAACAATGGACAAGGCTTTGAAACAAATAATGGGATATGAAAATCGCAGGACTGTCACAATATTCACTTTAGTTTCAATGTTTCGACGGTCAAACATCATACCTGCTAGAAACATTACCACAAGTTTAGCTTTGTGTTTAAAAGACGTACTTATGTACTACTCTTTGAAAAAAAAATGCTTTTCACGGTCAAGGACCTGTAAAGACCATGAGCTATTGATATGGACTTGGAACTTTTTGTACCCTTGTCGTGTTCAAAGGGTTATAATTTTAAAATTGCATAGTGTTTAAGTAACTCGTAGTATAATATTAAATGTTATTTTCAAGAACGACTTAACAGCGATTCTTAAGCAGGGTTGGTATGGTTTAATCCAATTAAGACCACGGTTTAAACCAAATGTTTTTTTTTTTCTTAAAAAAAAAAAATTAAATGAATAGTTTGAAATTGTATTTTTATTTATTTATAATTAGATTTTTCAAATTATTTGATGTTGTGAATGGACTTCTATATTTAAGTGAACAACTCAACTATTCTTTTTATTATTATTTTTTAAGAAAATAATTCACTAAATGAAAAATTACACGAATACTATAGATAGAATAAGTTCTAATGTATTTTAAAACAAATCTTGTAATTAAAGACAATTGAATTTTTTTATAAGTATCAACAATGAGTTTAGGAGTTTTTATGTTAAACTAATAGATATATTAATGTTTTATAAAAATTCAAATTTATTAATTAAACTTAAATTAAAGGTTGAATTTTAAATTTGTTTTTAAAATAGAAGTTTTTGCGTTTAACAACTTATTTCTAAATATTAAAAATATTTTGAACAACCCATCACAATTACTGATGAATCTAAGAGTAATATTCCATGTATTTTGTAGTAAACAAATACTATTGTATACATTGAATTTAAAAAATAATAACCCTAATAAAATATTAAAATTGAATATGATTTGAAGGACCACATAAGTAGCAACAATGGACAATTCCCGCATTTTTTAAAAATTTTTATTCAATTCTAAATGTTTTGAAAAGGCCATAAACATAAAAATGTCTGCTCAATGCGCTTTTTCTTTTTTTAATTTGCGATAAAAATTACCTTGTTAGAGGTTGGTTAGAAAACGACTCATTTTGTTGGCATTGAACATGACGTAAAGAGATCTCAGACATCTTGGCTTGAAATGCAACAGCGGAAACCAGATTTGCTAATTTCTCGCAAATCACGCCAACCTATACGGAATGTGGCAATGGTAGACTTTTTTAACGATAACTTTTTGGCAGACACCTCACGATAACCATAGAAACGCAAGGATCTCTTTAAGTCACGAATTTTGTTGACTGTTTTGATCGGACTGGTTTTGGCTCAGTTTTGGGACATTTTCTGTTCTTAATATTAAAATAACTAATTTTTTTAAAGAACTTTTGTTTAAATATTTGGAATCAGAAAGAAATTCTTCATAAATATGTACTAATTTCACTCGTTTTTAAAAAATGCGGGAAATGTTCATTGTTTATTTACTTGGTCTAAATTATTTTCAAAAGT
Source organism: Linyphia triangularis (assembly GCA_963978545.1). Lineage (NCBI taxonomy): Eukaryota > Metazoa > Arthropoda > Arachnida > Araneae > Linyphiidae > Linyphia > Linyphia triangularis. The sequence goes on from OZ021725.1 coordinate 36,923,750, forward strand.
TATTTATTGTTATTGTTAAAATTATTTTTGTTATTTGAACATAAATTATTCTAGTTATGTTACATTTTGTTTATAAATACGTATACATGTAATTAGAAAAGGGTTTTTGTAAAAAAAAAAAAAATTGGGGGGGTGGGGAGGTGATAGAAGAAAAAAAAACCTAGTTATTGGGGGCTTTTTTGGAAATTTTTTTTTTTTTTTTTCAACCCTGATTTTGAGTATTTTTTTTTTTTAATGCTGAAAATGAAAGTTAGCAGAAGCAATTTCAAAAAGAATTTAATCGCTGTAATTTTTAGATCAGGAGATATCTCGGATTAAAAATGAACTGAAAATTTAAATTTGAACAACGACACAAAAGTAACACTGGATTAAGATGCCAAAAGAACACTAAATTTGTAAGACATTTGTCATGATTGATATTGGTGGTGTCTTCAGACACTTGGCATGTTAGAATGGGTTTGGTATCCTTATTCATACCTGTCAAATAATGCCTGAATGGGCAGCTAAAACATTTCCATATAAGTTGAAATGTAATTAAAATATGCTTGCTATCACAAATTATGCAATATAAAAAGTCAAAATAATTGTTTAAAATCATTACCAGTGCGATACACACTATGATGATATCAACCCCTAGAGAATTTAAGCATGCACTGCAAATACTCGTGTCTTGAATTAAGACTGTATTTGGTGTCTGAATGCAGTACCGCTTATGTGTCTTATTTTAGGACATTTCAATTTGCAGTGAGAATTGAATCATGGTGAAACCTCTTTAGCATTTGATAATTAAAAATGAAGTTGAAAAAAAAACATAAAATTCACAGGGAAAAAAGAGTACAGTACGGGTTTTAAACTATTATTTTGAACTGAAAATTAATGCATAACAAAATTAATTACAATTTCAATAGGAAATCCAATACTCATAGATAACACATTTTAATCCTTTTAAACATTGCTTCAAAATTAAGTGTTTTGTTAAAAGTTTTAGCTCTATTATAGAAGTTTTTTTGCAATTTTAAACCATATAATGTTTCAAAGCTTTTTTATTATTAGTAGTAGTATTTTTTAAATTTTAACCTTGTTAGTTGTTTTTGCGTATTACGATTTAGCAATGAATGCATAAGGATAAGAATTTAGTTTACAAGGTTCTATTTTGATTCATTTTTATTTGTGGGATGAAAAATAATATCTTTTATACCGGTTTCTAACCCAAAGGTAGCTCGTTGTAGAACAAAATGTAAAGAATTTTCTTAAATACTAAAATTAGAAAATGAGATTTAGTTCTTTTGCTAAAGCATTAAGCTATAAAATTTATAAAATCAACATTTTTATTATCCAAGATTAAGCAGGCTACAAGTTGGAGAGAATTTTTCCAGTTATTATTTGGAATTAAAAAAAAAAAGCTAGAAGCTTTATATATTCAGTTCAAAATGATTTTATGTCAAAACACGTTTATTATTTTAGATTAAACATCAAGGGTGATGGAACTCATAATCGCATTTCGCTAAAATAAAAACGGTGACTTTAGACTTTCTGCTAAAAAAATTTTGCAATCCAGCTCAAATACTCCAAATATAAAAATGTAGTCACATTCCAAATTCCTGAAAAGAAAAATAAACTCGCCACTCTAAAACTTATTTCAATGCATGTATAATTTTGAATAAATGAAAACTTACATAAGGTACGATTTCTAGCTTGATGGACACATGAACCATGGATAAAATTTTTAGAATTAAAAAATTATGTTAAGACGATATAATTAAAGAAAATCCAGATTTATTATTTGGGAGATTATAATACTGTTTACTTCAGATGGGATGGAATAGAAATTTAAAAAGAGTCCACAGTATTGATAAAAAAATACGATAAAATGTATATCAATTAATAAAGAAAGTTAATAGGTAATTGTATTCCTAACAGGGACCGATTTCGTAAAGCAAAGAATGTCAGGCAATAATGAAAATTTAAGACGATTTTACTTCTCATGCAAATTAAAGAATGACAAAAGATGAAGGCCGACAAAATATATGATGCTCAGAAGGTTTAAAAATCGTTGTTCTCAGGATTATTAGATTGCAATTCAACTCATTAGGAGCCATCTTGAGTGCACTTTCAGCCAAATGTTTTCCAGCAGACCAAGATATTCTTTTACTATTAGCTTTTCTCTAAAAAAACTAATTCAGAATGATGTTCAACGGCAAACAAGAATTTGCAGCCGCTTCACCAGCTGTAAGCAAATTATGTTCAGACGACTTAAATCAAACGTTAATAACTGTAAAATTTTAATTTCATATATAGAGCAATCTACTAAAGTTGTCCCATAAATCTTTCAAGATTCGAGTACTTCAGGAAAAAAATAGATTACCAGAGAAATAATTTCTTCCGTGTGTCATTTGAGAATGCTGATTATAAAACTTGTATGAAAAATGAAAAATAAATGTGTCACTAAAGATATAAAAAAAATATGTAGGTTAGCAAAGGAAAAGCAATTTTCCGGCAAGTAATCACAGTTTTTAACGAAGTATAAAATCAAATTAAAATTTTCTCAAAATGAAAGGGAAATAAATTTAACAATTAAAAAAAAAAAATCCAGACAAAAATTGGGTACTTTTCCATTAGCTGGGCAGCAGATAAAAAGTGCGAAGCCAAAAGAAAACTTATTTTTTTAAAAACGGTTTCTTCTAGGGTTGCTATAAATAATAAACTCTTTAAAGGTTGTTAGTTTGGATGAATTATCGCTGTAATTTGGTGGTTTTTGTCTGGTTACCAGCTAACGGAAAACTACCCAAAAATGCTATTATTTATAGGAAATAGTGAGGACATTTTCAATGTTAATGTTTAAAAACGATTAACACAGGAATTGGTAGGAAAAACAAAAATAATTTTACGATGTGAACGCGATAGCTTGAAACGTATTTTTCAAGCTATATTGGAATTCATTAATTTCATAATCAAACTTAAATATTCAACACAGCTTAGGCGTAAAATTAAGTAAACTTATTCAAATAGGTAGATGTCTCCAGTATCAATTTTAAACAAATCAACATTTGTATTCGTATTTTCTACTCATAAGAAAATATCAGTAAAAAATATAATGATAATGTGTTTTAAAGAAACTATTTATCTAATATTTTCTTTACAATTTCTAAACTTAGAAAAATGGCAAAATAATTTCACGGTCAACTACACGGCATTACGACTATGACTTTTTTTAACCTTATTGCAAGTTCTCGGGAAATATTCCAACTTTTTTTTTTTACAAAGTAAATTTTAGAAATCCGGTGGAATATCGAGTAGTTGGAGTAGTCGCGTCGCACTACTGCGTTACGAATCTATCATTGAGTCACGATTTCTGAGTAGCTTATAGGAGTTAGAACATTTCCTCTTTCGACGATGTCATGGTTATTGCGTGAAAGTCAATTCGCGCAAAACGAGCGGAAGTTGTTACGGATTTCGATTGTAAACTGGGGGTTTTATACATCTGCAACTCTTTACGACATTATCCAATAACTGGGAAGATGAATACAACGAAGGATGCGCAGAATCTTTGGATTGCAATCATAGGCAACAAAGGGATATGGGAGGTATACCATTTATTATTGTAAAATGTTTTAAGACATCCATTTGTAAGAAAAATAAATATTGTATCATTGTATGTGAAGGATATAAAATTCGCAAGAATCAACTATCAAAAACATCAAAAAGTTAGCATAAAATAGTACACAAGTCCACGTTGGTGCAAAAGCAGCTCAACTGTAGAACTTATAACCAGTACAAACACAAATTAGAATTAGATATAACTAATAACAGTTTACCCCATAGGCTCACCCCCAACCGCGCAAAATGGCATGCAGGTTATCAAGTGCATAAAAAGGCGCATTAAAAAAAAAAAAATACTAGGGGCGTGGAACATTGCTCAACTTTCAATCACACTTAATACTGGTTACTGCATTTAAATTTCCCATGGATTAGTTCAATTTGCTGTTTCGATATTCCCATCATTTTAAAAAATGGCCAGTTTGGAGATAATTATTACAATGGCAAAAAGGGAAAAAACACCACCAAAAGGGCGAGATTGCGTATGTTTTTCGATAAATATTACACTATTCTTTCTTGTGTAATATTTATCGAAAATTTTCGCATTTATCGCAACAGAGAAGAAACAGTCTTTTAGGGGCGATGTTCAAGGAAAGAGAAAAGGTTCTACGGAGATTTAGGAGATGGGGATGTTTAGAAAACCTTAAAAATCTTGATCAAAATCGTTCGAGTCGTTTTCTGGCAATTGCTGAAAAACATAAAATTTTCAATCTACCTTATGCGCGATCGCTATTTTGACGAAAACCTTAATGGCAGGTCCCGTGGCTACTACTATACCGTACGCAAAATTTTAAGAACGTAGGGCAATCCGTTCGGGAGTTTTTTTTTTTTTAATATAGACAGGCATTTTTTCTAGACCACTTTTATGAACTAGTGATGTTCCAAAACATGTAGAAATGCAAACATACCGAATTTTTTTTGACCGAATTCAATATTTTCATTATCCTATGTTAACATATGGGTAATAGAAAGTAAAAATATAAATATGCATATGAAAATGTAAACACAAACCTTAACTAAATTCTATTCATAAATTCTTAAATTGTATAGGTTAAATCGCAAAAATAAAATTATCATCCATAATCTGGGTGTGAAACAAATATGGAGATTTAACAGAAACAACAACTTTGCATTGAATCCGCTTGCTTTGCAATGACCTTGACCCAAAAATAAACTCCAGACAACGACCAAACAAATGCAACCATGGAAACAAAATTCCTCGTCACCATATAATGAATTTTTTGTCTTGAATAACAATTGTCTAGTACCAAATTCTTCTTAGGTCATTTACTTTAATCAGCAGAATGAACTAGCATCAATAAATTTTAAAAAATTAAATTAGGAAATGTAATATTTTTCGGCAGTGCAAGAGTTTGATAATGTAATGTATAAATCATAAATTAATTTTAAAAACATCCACATTCAATACTTTATTATTTAAAGTCAAAAGGTATATATCTCTCAATGGGTTAGTCTTGTTGTCAGATGAAAGAATACCATTCATCAAAATATTCTCTACTTCCAGAATAAATTATTTGATTCGCAAACATTTTACATTGAAATATTGTCTGCCGTTTTGGAGTTTTTGGAAAAACACAAACGTTTAGAGAATTCCTGGTAATGCACAAACAATTTTAACACATTTTTGAACTTACAATTAGATTAGAATAGCAAACTTTTAATGAATATCCATTTATGTTTTATAATCCATAATATTACGTAGAGACAAAAGTTACATATGATGATGATGATGATAGCACGAGAAAAAACTTATGACAACAACTAGGCTATCGTCTTTGAATCCAGAAAAATAAACAAATTTAATTGATTGAGGTAAGTTCAGTGGTGCTGCCATCTGGGTGGAATCAACACACAGTTAGAATCTGTTAGTTGCAAATATGAATTTTTTCAGTGCTTTTGAGTTATCAGGAAAATATATATTGTGCTTTCAGGACCTCGAAATCTCACTCATTTGCAGACGATTCAAAGTTATATATGAAAAATATTTCAAAAGGGATAAACATGCATTTTTAATAGAATGACGAACGCGACATTCCGAGTCACGTTAGCCCAGTAAAAATTCTTTCCAAAGTGTGTAATAAAAAACGGAATTTACAACCAAAAAGAAAAGCATGTTTTAGTGATAAGAAAAAGCACCATTAAAGTGGGTGACTTTTTGTTTGAGATATAAGTAAGTTGTTTACTCCATACCTTTTCCAAAACATAGTCATTTGCAAAACAATGCAACTGATTAGAAACGAAGACAAACGAAAGATTTCTAAGTGCAGAAACATACAGGTTCTTATCTTGACCTTACCTTAAACCAGCAGCAGAGCCTGGCTTCTCAAACAAAACACGAAGATAAATTACCTGGTGTGAAAACAAATTTCATTTTTGGTGTAAATATCGACTCCATCCCATGAGCACAGGTATTTTCGGTTACTTTGAGATAAATCTATATTATGCCCAGAACAAACTTCATATTTTAAGATTATACAATTGTGAAAAATCAACAGAGTTGCAAGTTTAACTGTTAATACATAAAGACTGAAAATTTTATGTTTGTAATTTGCAAGCCTGAATGAATATTTCAATGGTGTCATGTCAGCTTTGAGGAGTTTACATTTATTACACATTCCTAGAATGAAACATGTTTTGGGTTATTAACTTAAATATTAAAATGTCTACAGATCATATACTTTTTTTTAACTTCGTAGGTTACTTTAAAAAACATTTTAGGTGAGGTGAGTTGGAAAATTAGTAAGTTTCTTTTAAGAAAATTCAAAACTAAATAAAATTAGGACAATGGCTGGTAATATACTAACTAGTTTAGTTAAATGACCTCAATATATCATATACAGCATCAATTTGTAAATGAGACATAAGGCATAATTAGCCGCGGGAAAGGATACTGCAGATGAGAGCGCAAATAAATGTAAAATAACGAATAACGGAGATTAATAGTTGGTATAGCGATTAAGAGATTGTGCAAGCTATCCTGATAGTGACAGTCCAAACAGTGACAATAATTCAAAATCAATTTCATGGGCATCAACTATTTTCGCATAAAAGGTATCGAATTAATGCAATATGCGGACAGGGAGGAAGGATGCTTTGATTGTGAAATTAATAAAGCAATTATTCGATTTTAATTTAAGATAATTGGAGACATCTCTTTTTTTCCTCCATTCTCTATTGAATATACAGTTAAAATTAAATAAAAAAAAAGAATCACCAACAAACATCAAGAAGAGCAATCTAATCCGTTTTTTCCAGTAGCACTTTTTTTTTAATTGAATTTTTACCAAGGCAAAAATTAAATCTTTTGGTGACGGAGTATATAAATCGCTCTTCTATTATAATTAATTGACCTATCGATGGAATCATTGATGTTTAAATTATGAAGTTAATATGAAGAATATTAATGATACTCTAAAGTTCATATTGATTACAATACGATAATCAAAATAACATAAGTTACTGGGAATCGTTAAAGCTTTAAAAGACCACACACGAAGCTGTCAAACACAATGACACTTTTAAAACGTTCTTTTCTGGATCACCTTTTTGCCACCGCTGCACAATTTTTAAATACGTGCAAAGCTGAAAACTGAAGTAATAGATGAATAAGATTTAAACGATTTGCAAGCAGCAGCATACTAATCACTATTCGATTGAATCGCAGATAAAATACAGATTATAATTTAATCAAATCGAAGCATAAACAGACCGCACAGGGAGAAGTTGAGACAGCCAGTTTCGCAGCCTGCTGTTATTTCCACTGAATCTGCTACTCGGGTAGCCCTATCTTAAGAGGAGAGAATCCAATCAGCAAACTCAGCGTTTCAAAACACATAAGAATCAATAATATTGCTTTCGAGGAAATACCTTCAATGGAAACATTGGATGAGGATGATTGATAACCCGCCTAGTTTAGAAAAATTCACGAAAGCGTTAAATCAAATTTCAAGAAAAACACAGAAATAATCTTTGAAGGATCATTGGGCAACTCAAAATTAAATGTTCTGATAATGACTAAAGTTTACATTTTTGTTATATAACACTGGAAAGAACTCAACACCAAGTTTCATACAACGCTATTATACGCAATGTTATCAGTTTAAGTTAAGAGGTTTGGTTTAATCGTGAACTTTTTCCCAATGTGTTTCCTCTAAGTCAGTTGAAAACGTGCGTGCAGTCGAGAGCTTGCTTCAAGAATGTGACAATAAAAAAAAATTACCACTTTAGGTACACTTTTGATACGTATCAACACTTCGAAAGGTGTTTGTGTGCGTTTAGAATTCATAGATTCAGATTCATGTCTGGTTTTAACAATTGCAAAACAAATGGAACTTTTATAAAAATCAAATATTCTATTTTAAAAAGTAGGCATGCTTTTTATTTCACTGAAGTTTTATAATTTAACCATTAATGCTTGATTATATTTGGAAAAGCGAGGTTTAGCTTAACTTAAAAAAGTTGCAATATTTCAATTCAATGCAGATAACCCTATCACCTGCGCCAATATAAGCAAATTCGACATACTTTTTTAAAAGCATTGACAGAAAATAAAGGAATAAAATGCCATACGCCTGGTTTTGTGTGGCAATTTACTTATTTTTCCTATGACGTTGGAAGTACTAAAATATCTTAAGTAAATATATAGGAATAGTCTATTGGGCGAAAGCATAATAACGCACATTTATGGTTTTAGCAATGAATAGTTAAAAGAGATGAACAAATTTTAAAAAGGTGAAGTGATAAGGATAAAATAGTTTTCTCCGTCAACGTCTTGTCAGATCCCGAAACCTGCATCGGTTAAAACAGCCTCATATGGAACACAGAACATATAACACAGAAATGAAATGAACAACTTTAAAATTGAGTATAATCAAATAATCATTCCTCTTTAATTCAAAGTCCACATGCTGATTCTTTCCCACAGCCAAGGGATCACCAGACGTACAATACGCCACGAAGCAAACAGGTATCTGGTCCATTTATGTGCAAAACACTAATCAAATAAAGGTGAATGAATGTAACAATAGGAAGTTTTTTTCTTTTCGCGTATATCACTCAGGCAGCTTAATTACATTTCCTGCACTTTGTTTTCAATTTATTACTCGAGGTAATTGTGCATGAAATGACTAAATGTACAACTATCTTCTTTCCCCTTGTAAATATAAACTGGGAAGTAAAATAAAAGAAAGTATCTGTACTTTGTTAAGCCGACTAGAGGATTGTTGAGAATGGAGAAAGGTATAAATCTGTCTTGCAATTCTCGCAAGTGTAATACCGGTAAATACGAGACAATATTCGTAGAAAAGAAGAAAAAAAAAATTAATGTATTTTTTTTCGAATAACTTTAAACTATTTTTAGGCAGAAATTTAAAAAAATATAATAGCAATTAAAAAGAAAATTCATGCTGTAGTTCGTCTTTTTGTTGTACAAACAATAACATTTTGAGACGTGCGCACGATTTTAGGAAGAAATCCAGAGTAGAATAATAATAGACAAAGTGAAGAAACACCTTATTTTTAAATGGAGCACATAAATTTTTTTATATGATACTTTTGTATAGTATTATTGTATACAAAATGTTTGGCTAAATTCCCACATTTATCGTAAAAACAAAACTTTTTTTCAAGATATGAAATGACCTAACTTTGCACTTTACTTTTTCCTTGTACAAACAAATAAGTTTTTCATGAGTCAAATCCTAAATCAAGTGCAGACATTTTAAGTTGTCTATGCTTAATACGCATCGCAATCGCCAATCGGAAATCTTAAGAAGACTCGGTACTCTATTCTATATATCAGTAATGTTAAATTGCCTATTTTCGATGTTTCTTTCCCTCGTAAAGATCTAAACAAATGGGTTAGAAGTTTTTTATATAGGTGAAATAGATTTTATTCAAGATTCTGACGTTCAAGTTTGGTAATATATGGGAATATCAACAAAATACTTTTTTTGTTAAATTTTAATATTTTTATACAACTTATTTTGTAAAGATTTAATATTTTAAATAACATTTATAAAAATAACCGGACATTTCCCCCTTCAGTTTAAATCTGTATGTTATGTACTACAATTACATAAAAAATTCATGGTAAATCTTTACTAGTTAGAAGAGGCACATTATCAAGTTTGGCGAAAAAAGGCAATTATAATTACGCATATAAAACCAGAAAAATTGCTGAGCTGGGGAACAAAACAATTTGTAAATTTCAAGTTCAGGCTAACAATGTCGACTTCGTAAAGATATCCTTTGTATAGGCTAACTCTACATTATTGTAGAAACTAAAACTAAAACAAAGTAATGTTAAATTAATTAAATAAGTTTTTTAGAAATAAAAATATGTGGCTATTAAATATATAATTAAAATTGAATTTTAAGCACTTAATTCATTGTTCTATGTTGCCTTCAATGACTATTGTGATAAACAACCTTTCTTCATCGACCATTGAATTGAACCAAAATCTTCATTTTTCAGAAACCAGACACTTGCACATACATAGATTTCTGTTAGTAGTCGATTGACCTTAAACATCACAAACCTTTACCGTTAATAAAACTGATTCAGTAGTGAATGTTTTATGAAAGGTAAAATTTCTAGCGTGACGATCAAGAGGACAGACGAATAAATCGATAAAAACCATCGTGAATTTTTTTTTTTTTTTTAGAAACTGCGTGTCATGTTAGGCCAATATACATAGATAAAATCATGGTCAATTTTTTAGGGATTTATATGATGGTTGAGAAAGTAAAAAGTAAAGAAATTAGTTTTAGAATATTATAATTTTGATATTGGTATAATTAATTTCTTAAGGGGAAGATTAGTACTTTTGCATTTTATTAGAAAAAGAACCAAAGTTTAAAATGGTTAATTTCTAATAATGTAATTAAAAGTTGTAAAAACTAAATATGCAAATCTCATTGAAAGATATACATCAAAACTTTGATATTTTCAATTTTATTTTATTAACTCAATTTGAGTTTTTTTGTGTAAAGATAATCGATCAGAGGCGGCTCGTACACTACAGCCAGTGCAGCCGGCCTGCATCTTAATTTATTAGTTCAATACTGAAATTATATGCATTTTACAATTTCCAAAAATGAAGATCAAATTTCGACGGTAAGTGTAAAAAAATCCGATAAACAGCAAACTTCTTGACTCAACACTCAATTCACGAGGGGAAAAAACGTTTCCAATCAAGGCGATCTTCCTCCGAACGGCAACCATGTGTTCCTGAAACGTGTTTCGGCTGAGAGGTTGCCATGGTAACCAGTAACCAATGCAATCCAACAACAGAGCCTTCCCTCCACGTATTGCATAGAATGGCAGCCAGATCAGCGATTTTTCTGCCTATGAGAATTTCTCCTTTAAAATAATTTTTAAACGGAATTTTTGAAAGTTAATGGTACCATGTGAAGGCTAGAGTTATTTTATCAGTTTAAAGTACTATTTTGTTGTGACAGTAAATTTGAATATTTTAAACTTATTATCAAAAAAATCTTGTTTTTGACACGTGAAACTTCATTTAAACAGTGATAGCTGAAGTTTGATATAATCTTTTTGAAAAATGATTTGAGAATTCAAATCTTCATTAACTACTAGATGTTTTGAACCTCAGTCTAATTGATTGGAAAGGAAAATGAATTTTGCTAGATTTTTAAATGCAAAAGTTTTTAGAAAAATTGCGATTTTTTCTACTTTCTATTGTTGTAAAAATCTATTAAAAGACTACATATTCTAGAAACTGGATAGAAGTTCATAACATTAAGAATGATATTACGAACAATTTCCAACCGTAATTTCTCCAATAAAACTCGAGTAATCACTGTTCAAAAATATGCTAACCATAGCGAGTTAAATGTTAATTACTTAATTTTTGAATAAAACTAAAATATTTTTCATTTAAACATCACTACTGGTAAATTCCTAGTTCACGTTTAAGGGTTGGCGCACTTTTGAAAAGTTGGCGACAAAGCCAGAATGTCGCCAATTCGGAATTTCAATATGAAAAATTGAGAAACGAACCAGCTCCATGATTTGTAGTATAGGAAGGTTGAAGCCAAAGCGCGTCAATAAAAAAAATGGGATTGCCAAATTTAGAACTGTATCGCCTACAAAACAGCGCCAAATCGGCTTGGCGATATTTTAACGTCAACTAGGAATAGACCTGATTGTACATTAATGTGATTAGTGGTTGGGGAGAAGGGGGGGGGGAGGTTTTTGGTAAGTCGTTATGTTCCCCGACAGCACCAACATTTCCGACTAAGGGCCGCCACTGTAATCGATACATATCATATACTTCAACACCAAATGTAAGTTTTTGAGTTACGCAAGTAAACAATATGCACTTATTCATGATAAGACATTAATCTACCTTCCACAATAAACCTTGAGAAAGGCAGACTGAGAACTAAATTAAAGAAAAAATCCAAATACAGGGTAGCCACAAAATTTAGGATAAAAAGTTCTCTGATTTCCCCCGACAGATTTCTAAAAAATTCCCTGATTTTACTGCAAACTTTTTTTAAATGTCCCCAATTTTCTTAGGTTTTCCAGATGGATAGACACCCTGAACGAGTAGAACGTGTATGCTAAAGAGATAATATGAACAAAAAAAATTTAATAGTTTAGCTGGTAATGAAAAGTTTAAATTATTCTGTAACATTACACTTCTAACGATTACCACCACAAATCTCCGGGTAAATAGCGCCAAAATATGGATGAACGTGCCTTAAATAATACAAAATTTCCCTGATTTTTAAGAAATTTTAAAAAGTTCCCCGACATTTCCCTGATTTTTTCCAGAATCAGAAAGCTTCCTGACTTTTCTCTGATTTCCAGGTTCTGTAGCCACTCAGAAATATTAAAAAATAGTAAGTTCTACTGCCTCTGAATGTCACTATCTAATGCATCAGTTCAATTACATCAAATAAAAAAAAATAACCCGATCCATAAAAAAATAGCTATTTTTGGTGTATTTCGAAATAAGTTTGCGCGAGTTTCTCCTAAAAAAGCCTTTAAGGCAGAAATAGCAAACCATTGTCCTCGCTTTAACGGAGTTAGATGAGAAAAACAATCAATTCGTCTTCACAACCTAACCGACCATCACCAAAATTTAGCCTGAGGGTCGGTTTCACTGAAATTCACCCAACAATATAAGAAAAAGAAATGGCCATTCTTTCCGAAAACATCATAAGTTAGCTAATCATCCAGAAGCCGTTACAAAAGACTTGGTTGGATTATTGGAGCTTGTCACCAATTTCCTTGAGGGAAAGGAAAAGTTATGTGCTCAAGAAGGAAGATAAATGCCGGATTATGACTTCGCAAGAAAACGTGAGTCAGTCAGACATAACTAAAAAAAAAAAAATTATATTGATGATGACAAAAAAAAAAAAAAAAAAAAAAAAAAAAAATGATGACACGTTGTTCCAATATCTATTTTTGGAAATATTTCGAGCTGTTCCCTTTAAAAGATGTATGTTCATATATTGAACTACAGAATAGTTTGAAATTGTAATGAAATTCATGTTAAGAGTTTCATATAGACCAGCGCAAGCCACTACGTGGCCCGCGGGCCAGATTTGGCCAGCGACAGATTTTTCTGCGTCCCACCGGCACCACAGAAGATAAAAAAAAAAAATCTAAAATAGAGTAATCTGGAAATACAGTTGAAATACTTTTATTAAAAGTTAGGTAGGTCAAGTCGCATTGTCATGTTGAAACAAAAGATTCACTTCTTTTTTAGACTTTGATTTACTAATAATGAAAATTATTACTTTTCAATTATTCGAAAGAGAAAAAAAAAGAATCAAATATCAATTGTAATTTTATTAGGATAAAAAAAAATATATATTTTTCCAGTTTTTGGAAATGCTATATATTGTTAAATCGATAATAATTAAATATACATATTTTGGTGTATCCGGTCCGCAAAAACTCCAACATAAATCATACGGCCCGCCTCTAACAGTTAGTGGCGAACGCTGATATAGACGGATGATATTGGATAACGTTTCAAGTTAGGAACAACTGAATAAGGGAAGTTTAATTTTTCACTTAGATTTCTGTAGTATAATTATTGTTTTGAAGCATTTTTATCAAGATGTTTAACACTTAAACTAAAAAGTAAAAAAAAAACTAACCCATATTAATTTTTTTTTACTACTAATCTTTTATAAATATATTGCAAACTTTAATGTGCGATTGCAACTTATTTCAGCGATTTTGAGCTCAGATTGAATTTTCAGTGTTGGACCACAACGAAGAAAGCATACATTCTAGGTCACTAACTTATTTCCCCCACCCAAGGGTAAGTAGTCAACAATGAAATGAATTTCGATAGTGATTTTACATTTTAATACCTTTTACAACAATTTGAGAAAAAAATTACTTAGTATCTAAGGAGTTTTGCTTTATATAGAATACTTAATTAGACTTTAACCAATCCTGTATTTAGACACCAAAAGAGTCAACAAAGAAAGTTTAACTGAACTCCGCACTGGTCAAAGACTTGTACGATTCTGTGTTCAAGAAATATAAACTTCCGAGAGAGGGAAAGTAAGCTCATATCTTTAAAAAAAACCTCAAGAAAACGGAGCATATCGTATACTAAGATGTTATTGATGGCAAGAATCCGGTTCTATATACAAAAACATTGCAGTTGGATTTTTTTTTTTTAAGTTATCTTTTGGGTCTGTCCCGACTTCGAAATATTGTTTTCAGGAAACTATTTCGTTCACTAAGTAACCGTAAATTTCATCCACTCGTTGGACAACGCTGATAAGATAAGTCTGTTTCTGGGCATTTTAAGATTTATCTTTAGCCCACCAAAGAGATAAGTTCGCAGCAGATAACAAATTTGGAAAACATACTGAAATACTAAAATACATCAATGGGATCAAAATCAGAAAAATTAAATAAAAAAAACTTAGTTTTAATTCGTAAAGGTTAATTTTGAATTTAATAAGGACTTAGTAGTGAACTACTTATTACGCAAAGCTATTTATCAGAACTGGTTTGAACCCGCTATTGTGTGAGAAAGTTTTTAATATTCATCTTACAAACAAGCTTATTCAGCAGTTATAATTTTAGATATTGCAGTATAATTATGATGAAAGAATGCTTTAAGTCAGAATAGGCATAATGCTAAAAGGGTTGTTTTAGACAGCAATTGTTTCTGGTCATATGTGACACTTCTCAAATTATCATGCAAAAAAGGGTAAAAAATTTACCTAAAGCAAGAATTAAGTTAAAAATTTAAAATATTTTCTTGCAGTAGTTAAAAAAGAATCAAACTTAATATTATCCTTCTTAGAATTTATAAAAAATTACGGGAAAGAAAAAATGCGGGTCAGCTTTCTTGTCATCATTCTAATTTTCAAATATATAATGTATCAAACAACGTGATACGGGACGAAAGATTTTAAAAAGTGTTTTGTTTATGTTCATAAGCATGTCTGTAAAACTCAAGGTTACATTTAATACCGATAAGAACTTTTGAAAGAAAAGTCCATACAAGAATTCAAACAAGGAAATGTTTGCATTTCTCTCAGATAACCAATGAATAAGTGGTAAATTATAGAAAAGATAAGAAGTGCAAAGACCGTCACAAAGAACTGTCCACACCTCGGTCTTGATAACACGATATTTCACTTAAGATGCACGTACATAAACATAACATTCGATGACAATTAAGAAAATCGTTATCTTCAAGGTGAATACTTTAAATTCCATTTCTACTAATATTTCTTACATTTATAAAACTAAAAGAAAAGTACACGCACAAAATATTTGATAGAACAGTTAACTAACTTTAAACAAAGGATTCAATGGAGAAATTCAAATTCATTCATCAACAAGTATAACAAATTTTATTTCACAATGTTACACTTTACTTTCTCTAATAAATTGATTAAGGAGTATAAGTCGTATGCCTTGAATTAATTTTACCTAATTTAAGAAATTAAAAACACGAAGTGCTACAGAAAATTAATGTTACTTTTAAAAAATGAGACATGAATATAAATACTTCTGAGAAATTTCTTAACTTAAATTTAACCTTTCAGAATTACGGGCATTTTAGGAAAAAAAAGACCTAGACAATTACTTCAACGGTCTAGTTTTTTGGAAGTTTGATTTTTTAACAATGTGTAAAACAGTTCTTTTATGACCGTGTTATGGTAAACTTTCGAGCGAAACAAATTAGTATTACGATTCTAGAAATGAAAATGTTAATATTTTTAAAACTACTAGTATTCAAATGTGTCTTTTTAAACTCTAAAATAAAAATAGTAGAAATCTTAAATATTTGTATCTTAAAAGAGCAATATGTTGCATGTCAAACAGGGAAAAGATTTTTCTCGAAAATATTGACAAAAAAAATCATCACAATTGTATTGCCGCCTGCTATGCAAATTAGAGCTTACTATTATACACAAAATGTATTAAATATATTAGAAATATAATAAACACTGAGTGGAGGAATCAAACAAAAATGTCGGTTGGAAACTATTTTAATTTAGGCGCTTGTAAGAAACCATTTTCCCGATTCCGTTCTTTCAAAGCAAAAATTAAAAATTTTTGATTGGACAGAAAAAAGTAATAATGGGTTAGTATAAACAGTCAAATTCCATTTCTTAAATTGATCCTTGTCATTTAATTGTTCAAATTATCATTTCTCAATTCATCAAAAACAACAATTAACAAATAATTACTTATTTCATTAAACGACCAAAATAAACACTTGCTAAAAGTAACTTTATGTTGTATACCGTACAATAATACCGTCAGGTGTACACCTATTATATATTAAAATATTTTTGCCAAGTTGATTTAGAAATCGACTTAAAATTCAATTATTTGAAATATAGAAATACCTTTATAACTAGTTCCCAAAATTTTATATCAACTTCTGAAATTAAAGAATTGCAAATTTATTTGCAATGTTTGGCTTAACGATGTTAATACAGCAAATTACATCAACAATGAAATGACAGTTCCAAATTATGAATACTCTGTTTATAACTCCACTTTCAAGAAAAAAAAATGGTCCTTATAATGTACATAATATTAATAAATATTATAGTATTAATAGGTCCTTATAACATTCTTAAGATAAAATAATTTTCTAAAACATAACAAATCGAAATAGCTTCCAATTATTTTATGGAGTAGTTGCTAATTTCATACAATAAATTAAATCACATAAAACTCCTAATTATTGAATAAATACTTTTTTCAAAAACTTACCTTTCTGAAAGAAAATCAATCCATAAAAGAAGATAAAATCCCATCAAAACAAACAATAATCCTTTCGCTTTTTCAGTAATTACTAAAAAACAAGAAAAAAACACTACACAGATTCAAATCCCGTTCGAATTCGATGCGATTCGTGCTCCAACCACCTTATACTTCTGCGTCGGAATCGCGTTTGAAGAAGCGGTAGCAAGGGTTGCCGAAACATGTCTGTTTGGAAATTATTTGGCGACGTTTCGAAATGGAACGGAAAAGAGAGTCGCCAAAAAGTCTTACTCAGCAGGAAAACAAACTATGCGTCATTCACTTCAGCACCACCTGAGTAAAGTTTGTACGAAGGTGGGGTTCAATCATATATCACTAGTAGAACTTCTTTTCGATTTGTTTTCAAAAAGGTTGCATATTTTTTCAGAAGCAGAATTTTTTCAGATAATAATTTAATTAATCTTTTATTGGTTTTAATGAACTGTTGGTATCAATTTCTCAATCATCAAAAATCCGTCTTATTCACAACGAAAATACACGAAGAAATATAAAATTTCAACATTTTCGAGTAAAATAGGAATTAATGTATTTGGTTTGGAGCATGTTTCTGGAAATTGATATTACTCGAAAAATGTATATTTGTATTCCCTTTAACAGTAATGTTTGAAATTTAAATAGTAGTTAATTGATTTCAACGTGGCTTTTTTACGCTAAAAGTTAATTTTACGTAATATGGTTTCTCTAGAATCGTAAAAGGAGAAAAATTAGCAATACAGTAATTTGTAGGCTTTTTCTAATTTCACCTTTGCTTGGCGAAAGAATTTATTTCATCGTAGTGTATTTTTAGGACTTGAATTAATACTAACTCTAATGGTTAAAAAAAAAATTCGATTAGAAACATATTTTTGACATTTAAATGCTCAAACTGAATTTATCGGAACAAAAATAATAATTTCAAAACACTTTTTATAAAAGTGAGGTAAATATGAACTTGTTAGTGATAGTTTTTCCAAAACCAATACAAACAAATATTACTTATCAAATTTTGTTCATCGAACGATAAATGATGGAGGACATTGAACTTAGGTCTTTTAACTAGTTGCGTGGCCCCGCATTGCATTTTGAACTATTTCCACGTTAATTACCCTTCCTTGAGGAAGAGCATTAAAGTAGGATTCTGGTGGGAGTTTTTAGAACTGGAGATGAATTGCAATGTTAATTAAAAAAAAAAAAAAAAAAAAAAAAAACTGATAAAGTTTTTGGTCTGGATATTAGAAGTAAAATTAGAGACTGAAAACTACTTATTTTAAATTTTCAGAACTTTCCGAGTAATGGAAGTTATATTTCCTATAGACGGACAGACACACTCATTCTCTTTATTTTATAATTATAGATGAATTTGTAAAGTTAAAATATAATGCAAGAGAATTTAAAAGGTTACTTTGCGTACAAAATTAGACTTTTTAAACGCAGAGAAAAATAGTGTCTTATTTAAAAATATATTGTATTCAAAGTGGCGAAATAAATAAAATAAAATAAAATAAAAACTGATGTTTTTAACATTTATTTTTCATTGAGAACCAGAAAATGAATTTCCAAATTTATTTATTTCAAACTTTTTGCGTTTCTATTTTGTGTGTGTGTAATTTGAACACAAATTTTTACATTCGTTAAATTACAGACTGAAATTAAGTTGGCGGCCCAAACATACTTTTTTAAATGAATACTAAGATCACTCTTCAATTCGCAAAAGAGAATGCTGAGTCAAAAACATTTCATTCTAGAATCAAACGTAAATGATAATTTTGAAGTTTTTTTAATTATTATTATTTTTATTTCAAACCTTGAACTACTCGAAACGATACAATAACAAGCACATCGAAACATTTACTTTGCTGCATCGTGAATTTAAATTTATTCAGTACCATCCAGACCATCCAGAGAAATTACCCACGACAACTCTAGGTTAAAGCAATCTGTTCAGATGATAAAAAACATTCTTGCAACTTCAAGGATGATCCCTTGGTATGCCTATTGCACACTAACTCTCCCAAATAAGGAGGATTTGTGATCATCAATCAATCGAGATTCATTCATGGATGCGCACACTACTCCCATCTTCTTAGATGATGACGTCAACAGGGAGTGCAATAATCATGACTCACCTCTCGAAAACTTCTTTTGCCACTTGACGCAGTGACGTCTGTTCCGGGGATTCAGCTACAGATAGTGTGCGCAAGTTTCAATTTTGGCGGGGTTTTGTGCAGTTAGGATTTGGCGTATATTCGTCTAATTTGGCGAGAGCAATGTAGATTGCAATAATTGACAGATTTTGTAATCGAACATTGTAAAATTAATTTTAAGAACACTTGGTTTTAAAAATAACAGAATTTTTGGTATAAACACCACTTACTAATGAAAAGTGTAGCTTATAATTTATAATAAAGACCATCGGATGAAATACAAGAGCATAACATCTATCGTTTAGATACTATAGTTAATGATTGTAAAATAAAACTAAAAATATTACCAATTTCAAAGTTTGATATACGTTTTTAACAAGTTGAGATATACATTTGAGAACATTTTCTATTTCTATTGATACATAATTAGTAGTTTTAAAATAAGTATCCCCTATAAATGTTGTTTGCATAAACAAAACAAAAATTAATGCCCCTATATTAGTTATAACTAGGTTTCTAATCACTGTATTAGTTGGCAATGGGTTATGTGCAATTGTGCATATATTTTCATTTGTATCTTATTTCAATATTCATTTACATTTGAGAAACATCAGAAATGACCCTTATGTATAGAATATACCGTCAGATGAAGGGGGGAAAAAAAAAAGAAGAAAAAAAAAGGAAGAAGAGGGAAAAAAAAAAAGGAAAAAAAAAAGAATAATAATAATAATAATATTCGATCGAATAGTTTTGGAGAATGAAACAAAAAGTTTATAAATTAGAAATGTCACGTATTACTAATCAATTCTTAATCAAGGTATTTTATAAAAATTCGCAAAAAAAAATGCATTTAAAAAGAAACGAAACAAAATAATAATAATAAGAAGAAGAATTTTATTCTAATAATAATAAAAAACGTCGCAAAGATGTAAAATTTTTTTCTTTCTTTTTTTTTTTAAGTTTACTGATTGCTTATATTTTTCAGTAGTTTAGCAATCTGTCTGCTTAAAACCATTTCACTATATGTAGTCTAAAAAAAATTGTGGCTAAAAGAAACACCAATTGAACTAACAATTTGGTCTCGGACATTTAAAAAAATCTTTCAAACGAAAACAGTTCTTTTAGATTCAATTATTCAGAGATACTCTTGTTATGTATTCATCATTCTTTCACACAACTTTTTCGGATGAGTAATTTTATGATATATTTTTATCTATATTCCGAAATTATATTGTAAAAAATCGTAATAGATTGTCTGATTAGTGGAATTTGTAAATGAGACACTTTGATTTATATTCCCTTGGGAAAATAACTCATAGCAATTCTCTATGCTTTTTATACTATTTCCATTAATGCTTGAATGACAAGCAATTCAAATAATTCAGTTAAACAATTATGGTACAGGAGAAAAACGGGTTAATATCAAAATTTATTTTTCTCATTCAAGAGTTTTATATTTTGTATTTTCAGTTAATGCAATTATTACACAGTCTGTAATTACATTGGTAATTTTTTAAAGCTAACACTAAATTTGAAAAGTAATAAAATAGGAATTTTCTAAATATTTTATAAAGGAAATAGGTTTGTAGTAACTATACTAACCCCGCTTATTGTATATATTTCAACTTTTTAAGTTTATAAATTAGTTTTACGTTTGAATACAGCTGAATAATTTATAAATGACAAAATTATTAATTCTACTTGAACTGTTTAATAAGTTAGGGGTCGTTCAAATATTACGTAAGCATGTTTTTGGTAATTTTTGACCCCCTCCCCCCCTTGTCAGCGAAAATAAGCAAATCGCATACCCCCCCTCTATAATTACGTAAGCATACGGTAACCCCCCCCCCCCATGTTCCTGATTTTTTTTTTTTTTTTTTTTTTTTTTTTTTTTTTTTTTGTAACGTTAATAATCTAAAAAAAAAGTTAGGATTCAATGCAAATAATGAACTTTAACTCGCCTTAAAAGGGAAAAAAATATATATTTTTAATTTTTTTTTAAATCTAAAGTGTTTATCACAATTTTAATGGCACATAAATGTAATTTTCATAATCAATTAAGTCTATCTAGTCAGATGTTATCCAGGGTTGCTCTAGCCAGTTTTTAATGTCTGAAATTATAGGGTTTCTGGCATCTGATGTTATTGCTTCATCACTTGTTTCGCACAAGGAATATGGGCAAACTTCCTCTTCGCTTATCCACTCGGTATCTTCCATGCCTTCTACATAATTGATGACTCACATCAGTTCATTTGCTCGACAAGCAGCAATTCTCATAGGCCGAACTAGGCAGGCTCTCTGGCTATTTTCGCCATGAACAATTTTCTTATGACGAATTGTCGATTTTAGTGAAGCGTGGTACAAACCACATTTCCCACAAGACCTTGTAGACAATTGTTGATTTGATGGACGGACAAAAATAGTCATAAGGCATTTTTAAAAATCCCCCCAGGGGGACATGCAGGTTCAAGCTTAGCCGGAGAGTAGTTAGAAAATGCCGATCCTGAGCCATGGATCGATCGAGCGACGGTATGGTATGGGGGCGTGACCGAAAGGGGGCGTGACCGGATATGACGTCACCGGATATGACGTCACGTGACCGGGAGTTGAGTTGTTCTCGTGCTGCTGTTTTAGTTTCATTATAAGCTGTTTGTGTATGACGTCACAGTAGGTATGACGTCATAATGTGTTTTATATTAAAGTTTAGAGCGATGGCAACACTTTTTTTAGTTTCGGTTTATCTTTCAGACGGGGTTGAGTTGTTCTAGGACTGCTTCTAAGTGAATAAGTTAGAGTAATAGGCTTTTATTGCGTGACGTCACAGTAGATATGACGTCATAATGTGTTTTATATCAAAGTTTAGAGCGATGGCAACACTTTTTAGTGTCGATTTACATTTAAGATGGAGTTGAGTTGTTCTAGGGCTGCTTCTAAACGAATAAGGTAGAGTGATAGGTATTTGTACTAATGACGTCACAGTGGGTATGACGTCATTCTATGTTAAGATTTACGTTTTAAGTGGTGATAACATTGGATATATACCAAATTTAGTTTTCAGGTGTTGGCAACGAGTTCTGATCGGTCAGCTAAATGCTCGCTTGTGACTGATAAGTTTTAAACATGTGACCAAAAGTTAACTCCTGATTGACTGTTTGGTTTTCTAGCGAGTTACTTACATATCCTTTAGCCAAGTTAAAATACCTGCAACAAAGTTACACAAAAAAAAAAATGTTAAATTTGAAAAATTAATAAAAGGAAGGCCATTTGCTAAGGGTCTAAAGAACCCTAACCCCGAGCTACACGTGACATTTCAATATTTTACCAAACAATTGTTAAAATATCGACTATCGGACGTTGCCTTCATGGTAACTCATCTACCCACCCCCCTTCCCTAACTAATTTTGAATAAGTTAAGACTTTAGAATTACAATTAATAAATTTTGAAAAATTATTTATTAAAGGTGAGGACCCACCTCCAACCCGATACCTCTTTTAGGAAGAATTGGTATCGCCTCACTCCACCCTATCAACAAAAAAAAACAAAATCTTATTTCAAAGAACGTATATTTCCTTGAAATATGAGGTCACTAACCAACCATCCAATAATATCTTTTAAGAAGACATCATTACCTCTAAACAATTTAAAATTTTAAAAAATCTGAAAAGAAGACTTGTGAGAACGTATATTTCTCTCATGAATTAAATTTAATGATCACATACAAAATCTTGAAAAAAAAATTAACGTTAAATAAGTTTTTAAAAATTTAGTTAAAGTAATATTTTAGTTAAATTAAGGCTTAAAGAGATAAAAAAATAAAAAAATTTAAGGATTAAATGAATGATTTAAGGAATTTTGAAGTGACCATAGGCATAGCTGGTTATGCCATCTTCCAGCAGATACCGCTTGTCGTCATAGGCCGACAAGGCTCTCTTGGTTTGTTGGAGTGAGAAGATGTTTAAAAATTCACTTACCGAATAATCGAAACGAAATCTGCGAAGCTAAAATAACTGTGAATAACTACACAAGTACGAACAAAATCGCGATGAGAAAAAAAACACGAAGTATTAAACACGTCTTTCACACTCAGGTATCTAAGTAGAAATGGCGAGACGGCAACCGGTAGCGTCTATATATGAGGGGTGATCACGTGACTTCACCGACCAATCAGGTTTCACGGTAGAGGGTGCTACTGACTATCGACCCGTCAGAAGGGAGGGGAGCGAGACTAGGCATGTTTCAACACGCTTCAACGCGTTTGCGAGTTGAGTTGTTGTGTAACGATCTTGCTTGAAACAGTTAAAGTGATAGATAATTTGTTCGTGACGTCATAGTGTAGCGAATGGGTTTTTAACGTAGACAGTTGTTGCAATTGGAGTAATTATGAAATTTATTAAATATAAAGATAATATTTAGTAATAATTATCAGATTTTATTATTATTATTATAAAAAATAAACTTATAAAAAAAGTGAACGTGAAAATTTACTTTACGAATAAAAATCATGTCTTTAAAATGTGTACGAATATCACTAAATAAGAGAAAAAAGTAACATACTTAAACTCTTTAAAATAAATAACTTTAACATTAACGTAAAAAATTTACTTTTCACATAAAAATCACTTTAAAATGAGTAAAAATATCGCTAAATAAGAGAAAAAAAGTAACTTACTTAAAATTTCTAAGATAAATATTTAACCTTTACTCGAAAATTCCCTTCATATATAAAAATCACGACTTTAAAATATGACATGCAAGAGAAAAGTAACGTACTTAAACTTTCTACGACAAATAACTTTAACATTAACGTAACATTTTACTTTACACATAAAAATCCAGACTTTAAAATATGTAGAAATATCGCTAAATAAAAGAAGAAAAAAAAAGTAACATACTTAAACTTTATACGACAAATAACTTTGACATTAACGTAAAAAATTTTCTTCACATATAAAAATCACGACTTTAAAATGTGACGTGTAAGAAGAATTAGCATACTTAAAATTTCTACGACAAATAAATTTAACCTTTACGCGAAAATTTACTATATACATAAAAATCATGTCTTTAAAATATGTAAAAATATTGCTAAATAAAAGAAAAAAAACTAACATACTTAAACTTTGCACGACAAATAACTTTAGCATTAACGTAAAAATTTACTTCACATATAAAAATCACGACATTAAAATGTGACATGTAAGAAGAATTAGCATACTTAAAATTTCTACGATAAATAATTTTAACATTTGAGTGAAAATTTACTACATATATAAAAATCATGTATTTAAAATATCGCTGAATAAAAGAAAAAAGTAACATACTTAAACTTTCTACGACAAATAACTTTAACATTAAAGCAAAAATTTACTTTACACATAAAAATCACGACTTTAAATTTGACATGCAGGAGGAAAGTATAACATACCTATAATTTCTACGACAAAGAATTCAAACATTGCCATTCATGTCTTTAAAATGTATAATGACAACTCTAACTTTTAGAAAAAAGAAACACTAAAAATTTACAAGGCAAAGAATTTAAAATTGAACGTGAAAATTAACTTCACATGTACAATCATACTCTTATATCAACGATAAATAAGATAAAAAAGAAGCTCTAAAAATTTATAAGGCAAATAATTTAAATAATACGCGAAAATTTACCACACATATAAAAATTATGTCTTTCAAATGTGTAAGAATAACGCTAAATTAGAGAAAAAGAAATACTAAAAATTTATAAGGTAAGGAATTGAAACAATATGCGAAAATTTATTTCACGCATAAAATTTTTATCTTTAAAATGTGTAAGAATAATGCTAAATTAGAGAAGAAAAAAAAATAACATACTTAAACTTTCTTCGACAACAATTTAAACAATACGCGACATTTTCATACACAATTATTTTCTTAGGTTAATGTTAAATAATGGGAAATTTAACAGAATAAAAATTTCAAAGATAAAGAATTTTAACCTTTACACGAAAATTTACCTCACAAAAATATCATATCCTTAAACTTTAACGTGACAATTTACTCTTCATATACAATTAAACTCTTAGGTTAATGTTAAATAAGAAAAAAAAATAATATACTTAAAATTTCTAAGATAAACATAACGTAAAAATTTCGTATCATGTGTTTAAAATGTAACATATAAGAGAAAAAAAAAACTAACATACTTGAACTTTCTATAGCAAAGAATTTAAGCATTAGCGTAAAAATTCACTTTACATATAAAATTCACATCTTTAAATGGGAAGATAAGCAGGTGACGGTAATTAGCCAATCAGGGTAGCGGTAGGTGATACGCCATTCGCCGGCATTTTTAGATCGGAGGATGAGTCACGCTAAAACTTGTTGGAACAGGTCGGGAGATTTGTACAGCAAGAACAACAGCATCGACGCGCAAGCAGCGGATGATGCTGTGATGTGTCAGCAGGTCTTTGAGATTATCGTTTTCCTACTTTGCCGTTTTCATAATGAAATGTTTGTGAAAACTTGGAATGAATAAAGTGGATTTCAAAGACATATTAGTAAGTGAAGATAGAATTCACATGGACTTTCTTCCAAAAAGTATGATTCACTTGGAGAATTTAAGATCATTTCTACTTGAAAACTTTTCTATTATTTAAAACATTGAATATTGTTCAAACTCAGTGGGATTATATGCTACAATACGGGTAAAACTTAACAAAATTGTTACATAGAAGAAAAATAGTAAGAGATTTAAAATAAATATTAGTTATAGATACTCCAAAGAAAAAATTTCACCTCTACTTTTCAATCGGAAAATCAATACAAGTTGGAAATTTATGTTACTTCAAGAAAGACTTAGACAATTTACTTTGTAATAATATACGTTAAGGTGTCGTATTAACTCGTGCAATACATGCTGACTAAGGTTTATTTTACTTGAAAGGTGAATTGGGGGAAAATATTAAATAAATTGTAGATATTAAATAAATTGTAGATATTAAATACATTGTAGATATGCATTCAAGTTTTGAAAATCACCTGCAAGACTTTTAAAACATCTTAAGATAAATTGAAAGAAACTTTTTATACTCTGAAAGGAAATCACAAGTAATTTAGTTAACTTTTTTCATGGTAACACTCATATTCAACGACATGTTTTTAAAATTTAACCTTCTTTACATGATAATAGTTATAAATTTTTTCAATCTCAGATGCGATATACTATTATTTCTAACATATATGTTACGAATTGTGTAAAGTTTTTAAAAGAGTATATGCAAATCACCAATCACAAACATAAAAATCTATCATCAATCAAACACACTAAAATAATAAGATATTTTCCTTAGTGGAAATAGTTAACTACTCATGTGATGGAATGTACTTAGAAAATTTAAATACTGAAAAAAGTTTGCTAGGCAAACTTAAAGAATATATTTTTTTTTTTGTTTGTGAAAAACTAGCATAAATTTGAAAAATATAGAGTTTGTTACTACGTAAAATTGAACATCATCTGGATAAACTAAATTATACGTGAATTTTTTTTTATTTGAGAGGTGCTGACAATATATCATTAATACAGAGATTTTTAACTTCCACCCATAATTTCTAAATAACTTATACATAAATTTCAGAAAACTGAAACGGAATGTGTTTTACAAGACGCTTATTTTGTAAGATGAATATTCAATATTAATATAACTGAGCAAAGTTCATTACGGAAAAAACTTGTAAAAGATACTTATATTTTGAAAATAGTTTGAAATATCCTTTTAAATTTATGAATGCTCGCTTTCGAAAGACACAAATAAAACTGATATTACACATGATAATTAACACATGCATAACATTAATCAAACAAAGTGGAATTTTTATTGCTTGTGACCGATAAATTTTCAGTGAAGCAGAACTTACATAGGAAATTTGCGCAAACTTTTTCAACTTTTAAACCAAGTATTATGTAAAATTATAAATTACGATAGGAAATAGCACACTTCAGAATCGGAACAAGTCTTCTAGTTAAGCTAAATTTATTTCTCAAGGAATTGAAAGCATACCAGACAAGTCCTTATCATTTCGCATCTTTTCTCATGTTGCAAGAAGACATACTTTGTAAAAGATCGTCGTTGCACTTAACAAAAATCAGTAAAAATAAATGTATTTTCTATGGCAAAGATAAAACTTCACAACTTAATTACTGAAATTTAGCTAAGTTGCATATGGTTTATTCACATAACTCGCATATGCTTCGAATGTTGAAATATATTTGTCAGTTGAAATCAAACTAATCGAAAATAAATGCTACCTACATTTTCAAGTCGGAAATTACTATTAAATAAACTTTACATGTAAAACATTGTCATGTTAAAAAGAAAAATCTACAAAAATGTAAATGATAATTTTACTGTTGGTACATAAATGATGAATAATTTATGATTTTATTCTAGGCAAACGTTTTATTGTCTAACAGAGAACTTAAACTTTAGCAGAAAAATAAAAAAATACAATTTTTATATCCTATCATGCTTGTCGAAAATTGAATTTATTAGCTGTTGTAATAGATTTTTATTGTCCAAATTTCTATAGTTTTTCTTCCCGGTGCAATAAAATTAAGTTCATGTGTAATAAGTAGGTTTTTTTGATGAATCTTATAAATTTAATGAAATTATTATGACCTAAGAGATTGAGTGAACTGAATAAATCAATGATGTAAATTTAAACAGTGACTTGAACTGATACATACTATAACTGTAAAGAAGTATGACAAAGTGATAGATGAAGTAAAAATAGAAGTTGAATGAAATGTGTTGAAAAAAGTTGAAGACGACAAGAAATTCGTAATTGAGAATTATCATTGACTTATATTAACTTCGTTTTTCTTGCTTATGACAAGAAAATACACTCTTTCTTATTAAGAACCAACTTGATATCTTATCATAGAATGACAATGATGAAATATCTATACATTAAAAAAAAAAAAAAAAATACCAAACTTAGACATAGCAAATTTCTTGAAATTCATGTATAATGCGAGAAGTTTTACTGGAAATATAGAAGATACAACATTGAAAGATGTGAATGTTTCGAAGTACTTTATCAGAAATAAAAAAAAAAATGCGCTGAGATTCGCTATAAAAAATTTTAGGAGAAAGTTTAAACAAAATTTAAAATCAAACATGCTTTTAAATGGGAACACAAATATTAAAACTATAGCACATTAAACAATTTATATTACGTCATCTCAGTTGTATCAAACTGAATAACATGAAAAACAACCACAAACTGAATAAACATGAAAATTATCAATATATGTGGAAAAGTTTCCTTTTTTCACATATAAAAAAAATAACACATTGACGTACGTTAAGATCACGAAACATGCATAATCATATACCGATCATATCAAAGCTAAAAACATACTTATAGCTTTGCATTTGTAACAAGTTAAATTGTACATGTTTCATATGAAAGTTCCAAAATTTCAGATATTTTCATGGAAAACATATAAAATTTTAATTTCACGAGAAACATGTACAATTTAACATGTTACAAATGCAAAGCTATAAGTATGTTTTTAGCTTTGATATGATCGGTATATGATTATGCATGTTTCGTGATCTTAACGTACGTCAATGTGTTATTTTTTTTATATGTGAAAAAAGGAAACTTTTCCACATATATTGATAATTTTCATGTTTATTCAGTTTGTGGTTGTTTTTCATGTTATTCAGTTTGATACAACTGAGATGACGTAATATAAATTGTTTAATGTGCTATAGTTTTAATATTTGTGTTCCCATTTAAAAGCATGTTTGATTTTAAATTTTGTTTAAACTTTCTCCTAAAATTTTTTATAGCGAATCTCAGCGCATTTTTTTTTTTATTTCTGATAAAGTACTTCGAAACATTCGCATCTTTCAATGTTGTATCTTCTATATTTCCAGTAAAACTTCTCGCATTATACATGAATTTCAAGAAATTTGCTATGTCTAAGTTTGGTATTTTTTTTTTTTTTTTTTAATGTATAGATATTTCATCATTGTCATTCTATGATAAGATATCAAGTTGGTTCTTAATAAGAAAGAGTGTATTTTCTTGTCATAAGCAAGAAAAACGAAGTTAATATAAGTCAATGATAATTCTCAATTACGAATTTCTTGTCGTCTTCAACTTTTTTCAACACATTTCATTCAACTTCTATTTTTACTTCATCTATCACTTTGTCATACTTCTTTACAGTTATAGTATGTATCAGTTCAAGTCACTGTTTAAATTTACATCATTGAT
The DNA here is from genome assembly GCA_963978545.1 of Linyphia triangularis. Taxonomy (NCBI): domain Eukaryota; kingdom Metazoa; phylum Arthropoda; class Arachnida; order Araneae; family Linyphiidae; genus Linyphia; species Linyphia triangularis. The sequence goes on from OZ021725.1 coordinate 36,953,055, forward strand.
TTATTCAGTTCACTCAATCTCTTAGGTCATAATAATTTCATTAAATTTATAAGATTCATCAAAAAAACCTACTTATTACACATGAACTTAATTTTATTGCACCGGGAAGAAAAACTATAGAAATTTGGACAATAAAAATCTATTACAACAGCTAATAAATTCAATTTTCGACAAGCATGATAGGATATAAAAATTGTATTTTTTTATTTTTCTGCTAAAGTTTAAGTTCTCTGTTAGACAATAAAACGTTTGCCTAGAATAAAATCATAAATTATTCATCATTTATGTACCAACAGTAAAATTATCATTTACATTTTTGTAGATTTTTCTTTTTAACATGACAATGTTTTACATGTAAAGTTTATTTAATAGTAATTTCCGACTTGAAAATGTAGGTAGCATTTATTTTCGATTAGTTTGATTTCAACTGACAAATATATTTCAACATTCGAAGCATATGCGAGTTATGTGAATAAACCATATGCAACTTAGCTAAATTTCAGTAATTAAGTTGTGAAGTTTTATCTTTGCCATAGAAAATACATTTATTTTTACTGATTTTTGTTAAGTGCAACGACGATCTTTTACAAAGTATGTCTTCTTGCAACATGAGAAAAGATGCGAAATGATAAGGACTTGTCTGGTATGCTTTCAATTCCTTGAGAAATAAATTTAGCTTAACTAGAAGACTTGTTCCGATTCTGAAGTGTGCTATTTCCTATCGTAATTTATAATTTTACATAATACTTGGTTTAAAAGTTGAAAAAGTTTGCGCAAATTTCCTATGTAAGTTCTGCTTCACTGAAAATTTATCGGTCACAAGCAATAAAAATTCCACTTTGTTTGATTAATGTTATGCATGTGTTAATTATCATGTGTAATATCAGTTTTATTTGTGTCTTTCGAAAGCGAGCATTCATAAATTTAAAAGGATATTTCAAACTATTTTCAAAATATAAGTATCTTTTACAAGTTTTTTCCGTAATGAACTTTGCTCAGTTATATTAATATTGAATATTCATCTTACAAAATAAGCGTCTTGTAAAACACATTCCGTTTCAGTTTTCTGAAATTTATGTATAAGTTATTTAGAAATTATGGGTGGAAGTTAAAAATCTCTGTATTAATGATATATTGTCAGCACCTCTCAAATAAAAAAAAATTCACGTATAATTTAGTTTATCCAGATGATGTTCAATTTTACGTAGTAACAAACTCTATATTTTTCAAATTTATGCTAGTTTTTCACAAACAAAAAAAAAAATATATTCTTTAAGTTTGCCTAGCAAACTTTTTTCAGTATTTAAATTTTCTAAGTACATTCCATCACATGAGTAGTTAACTATTTCCACTAAGGAAAATATCTTATTATTTTAGTGTGTTTGATTGATGATAGATTTTTATGTTTGTGATTGGTGATTTGCATATACTCTTTTAAAAACTTTACACAATTCGTAACATATATGTTAGAAATAATAGTATATCGCATCTGAGATTGAAAAAATTTATAACTATTATCATGTAAAGAAGGTTAAATTTTAAAAACATGTCGTTGAATATGAGTGTTACCATGAAAAAAGTTAACTAAATTACTTGTGATTTCCTTTCAGAGTATAAAAAGTTTCTTTCAATTTATCTTAAGATGTTTTAAAAGTCTTGCAGGTGATTTTCAAAACTTGAATGCATATCTACAATGTATTTAATATCTACAATTTATTTAATATCTACAATTTATTTAATATTTTCCCCCAATTCACCTTTCAAGTAAAATAAACCTTAGTCAGCATGTATTGCACGAGTTAATACGACACCTTAACGTATATTATTACAAAGTAAATTGTCTAAGTCTTTCTTGAAGTAACATAAATTTCCAACTTGTATTGATTTTCCGATTGAAAAGTAGAGGTGAAATTTTTTCTTTGGAGTATCTATAACTAATATTTATTTTAAATCTCTTACTATTTTTCTTCTATGTAACAATTTTGTTAAGTTTTACCCGTATTGTAGCATATAATCCCACTGAGTTTGAACAATATTCAATGTTTTAAATAATAGAAAAGTTTTCAAGTAGAAATGATCTTAAATTCTCCAAGTGAATCATACTTTTTGGAAGAAAGTCCATGCGAATTCTATCTTCACTTACTAATATGTCTTTGAAATCCACTTTATTCATTCCAAGTTTTCACAAACATTTCATTATGAAAACGGCAAAGTAGGAAAACGATAATCTCAAAGACCTGCTGACACATCACAGCATCACCCGCTGCTTGCGCGTCGATGCTGTTGTTCTTGCTGTACAAATCTCCCGACCTGTTCCAACAAGTTTTAGCGTGACTCATCCTCCGATCTAAAAATGCCGGCGAATGGCGTATCACCTACCGCTACCCTGATTGGCTAATTACCGTCACCTGCTTATCTTCCCATTTAAAGATGTGAATTTTATATGTAAAGTGAATTTTTACGCTAATGCTTAAATTCTTTGCTATAGAAAGTTCAAGTATGTTAGTTTTTTTTTTCTCTTATATGTTACATTTTAAACACATGATACGAAATTTTTACGTTATGTTTATCTTAGAAATTTTAAGTATATTATTTTTTTTTCTTATTTAACATTAACCTAAGAGTTTAATTGTATATGAAGAGTAAATTGTCACGTTAAAGTTTAAGGATATGATATTTTTGTGAGGTAAATTTTCGTGTAAAGGTTAAAATTCTTTATCTTTGAAATTTTTATTCTGTTAAATTTCCCATTATTTAACATTAACCTAAGAAAATAATTGTGTATGAAAATGTCGCGTATTGTTTAAATTGTTGTCGAAGAAAGTTTAAGTATGTTATTTTTTTTTCTTCTCTAATTTAGCATTATTCTTACACATTTTAAAGATAAAAATTTTATGCGTGAAATAAATTTTCGCATATTGTTTCAATTCCTTACCTTATAAATTTTTAGTATTTCTTTTTCTCTAATTTAGCGTTATTCTTACACATTTGAAAGACATAATTTTTATATGTGTGGTAAATTTTCGCGTATTATTTAAATTATTTGCCTTATAAATTTTTAGAGCTTCTTTTTTATCTTATTTATCGTTGATATAAGAGTATGATTGTACATGTGAAGTTAATTTTCACGTTCAATTTTAAATTCTTTGCCTTGTAAATTTTTAGTGTTTCTTTTTTCTAAAAGTTAGAGTTGTCATTATACATTTTAAAGACATGAATGGCAATGTTTGAATTCTTTGTCGTAGAAATTATAGGTATGTTATACTTTCCTCCTGCATGTCAAATTTAAAGTCGTGATTTTTATGTGTAAAGTAAATTTTTGCTTTAATGTTAAAGTTATTTGTCGTAGAAAGTTTAAGTATGTTACTTTTTTCTTTTATTCAGCGATATTTTAAATACATGATTTTTATATATGTAGTAAATTTTCACTCAAATGTTAAAATTATTTATCGTAGAAATTTTAAGTATGCTAATTCTTCTTACATGTCACATTTTAATGTCGTGATTTTTATATGTGAAGTAAATTTTTACGTTAATGCTAAAGTTATTTGTCGTGCAAAGTTTAAGTATGTTAGTTTTTTTTCTTTTATTTAGCAATATTTTTACATATTTTAAAGACATGATTTTTATGTATATAGTAAATTTTCGCGTAAAGGTTAAATTTATTTGTCGTAGAAATTTTAAGTATGCTAATTCTTCTTACACGTCACATTTTAAAGTCGTGATTTTTATATGTGAAGAAAATTTTTTACGTTAATGTCAAAGTTATTTGTCGTATAAAGTTTAAGTATGTTACTTTTTTTTTCTTCTTTTATTTAGCGATATTTCTACATATTTTAAAGTCTGGATTTTTATGTGTAAAGTAAAATGTTACGTTAATGTTAAAGTTATTTGTCGTAGAAAGTTTAAGTACGTTACTTTTCTCTTGCATGTCATATTTTAAAGTCGTGATTTTTATATATGAAGGGAATTTTCGAGTAAAGGTTAAATATTTATCTTAGAAATTTTAAGTAAGTTACTTTTTTTCTCTTATTTAGCGATATTTTTACTCATTTTAAAGTGATTTTTATGTGAAAAGTAAATTTTTTACGTTAATGTTAAAGTTATTTATTTTAAAGAGTTTAAGTATGTTACTTTTTTCTCTTATTTAGTGATATTCGTACACATTTTAAAGACATGATTTTTATTCGTAAAGTAAATTTTCACGTTCACTTTTTTTATAAGTTTATTTTTTATAATAATAATAATAAAATCTGATAATTATTACTAAATATTATCTTTATATTTAATAAATTTCATAATTACTCCAATTGCAACAACTGTCTACGTTAAAAACCCATTCGCTACACTATGACGTCACGAACAAATTATCTATCACTTTAACTGTTTCAAGCAAGATCGTTACACAACAACTCAACTCGCAAACGCGTTGAAGCGTGTTGAAACATGCCTAGTCTCGCTCCCCTCCCTTCTGACGGGTCGATAGTCAGTAGCACCCTCTACCGTGAAACCTGATTGGTCGGTGAAGTCACGTGATCACCCCTCATATATAGACGCTACCGGTTGCCGTCTCGCCATTTCTACTTAGATACCTGAGTGTGAAAGACGTGTTTAATACTTCGTGTTTTTTTTCTCATCGCGATTTTGTTCGTACTTGTGTAGTTATTCACAGTTATTTTAGCTTCGCAGATTTCGTTTCGATTATTCGGTAAGTGAATTTTTAAACATCTTCTCACTCCAACAAACCAAGAGAGCCTTGTCGGCCTATGACGACAAGCGGTATCTGCTGGAAGATGGCATAACCAGCTATGCCTATGGTCACTTCAAAATTCCTTAAATCATTCATTTAATCCTTAAATTTTTTTATTTTTTTATCTCTTTAAGCCTTAATTTAACTAAAATATTACTTTAACTAAATTTTTAAAAACTTATTTAACGTTAATTTTTTTTTCAAGATTTTGTATGTGATCATTAAATTTAATTCATGAGAGAAATATACGTTCTCACAAGTCTTCTTTTCAGATTTTTTAAAATTTTAAATTGTTTAGAGGTAATGATGTCTTCTTAAAAGATATTATTGGATGGTTGGTTAGTGACCTCATATTTCAAGGAAATATACGTTCTTTGAAATAAGATTTTGTTTTTTTTTGTTGATAGGGTGGAGTGAGGCGATACCAATTCTTCCTAAAAGAGGTATCGGGTTGGAGGTGGGTCCTCACCTTTAATAAATAATTTTTCAAAATTTATTAATTGTAATTCTAAAGTCTTAACTTATTCAAAATTAGTTAGGGAAGGGGGGTGGGTAGATGAGTTACCATGAAGGCAACGTCCGATAGTCGATATTTTAACAATTGTTTGGTAAAATATTGAAATGTCACGTGTAGCTCGGGGTTAGGGTTCTTTAGACCCTTAGCAAATGGCCTTCCTTTTATTAATTTTTCAAATTTAACATTTTTTTTTTGTGTAACTTTGTTGCAGGTATTTTAACTTGGCTAAAGGATATGTAAGTAACTCGCTAGAAAACCAAACAGTCAATCAGGAGTTAACTTTTGGTCACATGTTTAAAACTTATCAGTCACAAGCGAGCATTTAGCTGACCGATCAGAACTCGTTGCCAACACCTGAAAACTAAATTTGGTATATATCCAATGTTATCACCACTTAAAACGTAAATCTTAACATAGAATGACGTCATACCCACTGTGACGTCATTAGTAAAAATACCTATCACTCTACCTTATTCGTTTAGAAGCAGCCCTAGAACAACTCAACTCCATCTTAAATGTAAATCGACACTAAAAAGTGTTGCCATCGCTCTAAACTTTGATATAAAACACATTATGACGTCATATCTACTGTGACGTCACGCAATAAAAGCCTATTACTCTAACTTATTCACTTAGAAGCAGTCCTAGAACAACTCAACCCCGTCTGAAAGATAAACCGAAACTAAAAAAAGTGTTGCCATCGCTCTAAACTTTAATATAAAACACATTATGACGTCATACCTACTGTGACGTCATACACAAACAGCTTATAATGAAACTAAAACAGCAGCACGAGAACAACTCAACTCCCGGTCACGTGACGTCATATCCGGTGACGTCATATCCGGTCACGCCCCCTTTCGGTCACGCCCCCATACCATACCGTCGCTCGATCGATCCATGGCTCAGGATCGGCATTTTCTAACTACTCCGGAGACTTAATTCCAGGAATTCCCCTTCCTCACTTGTTATTAAATCGTGTGGTGTTTGGGCCATTTTGATAGGTGGAAGTATAAAGTGTTCTTTTAAAATGCGAAATAATCCACTACGAGCAGGAGAGCAAAACTGCTTTTCTTCGCATTTTACAATTTGTAGAAAGTATTGACTCTCTTGCACTTGCACGTGCTTCGAATACCAGTTCATATCACAGGTTTTTTTTAGAAATAAAGGGATTATTAAATGCTTACGTAAGCATCACTCATACCCCCTCCCCCCCCCCCTTGTCAGCAAAAATAAGCAAATCGCTAACCCCCTCCCCCCCTAGGTGCTTACGTAATACTTGAACGGCTCCTTATTGTCAATTGCAAATTTTAGCATTTAAATGCCAGTTGATAGGCGAAGAATTTTGTAGTCTGTGTATTTTCATGATGTACCATTTTAAAACTCCAGAAAAAAAATTATAGGAATTTATGTATTAAATCGCATGCAAAATTAGCGTCACTTATTGAAAATTTAGTTTGTAAATAATTTAAAAAAAAGCTTATCTTACTCTTTAAATAATAAATTTTAATTTCATACGAATGCAATTGCAATTCCATATTTTTGAAGAAAAATAAGGTTCTAGCCCTCATAAAGTAAAAAACGTTAACATCTAAATTTTTAAAAATGTACTTATTTAAGAAGTTTTCAATTCCTATAAAAATGTAAATTATTTGGTTGGTGAGTTAAACAGAGGTGTACTGGCCATAGGGTTGTTCGGTGCAATCACCGGGCAGGGGAGTGTCTGTAATAAAATAGGCCGGTCTGGTGCGGAAGTCTTTTTTTAATTTTTCAATTTTTTTCCAATGTAAACAGCAGTCTTCCATAACGATTTGTTTAAAAAAAAAAAAAAAAAGAAGCCCAATGTATTCAAATCCCAATCACTTTATTTTGAATATTTTACACATTAATTTTATATCTTATGTTGTATTTGAAAAATACATGCACTAAGTTTTATATATTGTCGTATGATGACTATTTACTCATTTCATAACTTGTAAGGTTAAATGTATACTATAATTTCATTTGTCATTTTCTTATAAATATTCTAGTTTTATGCCTTTACATTGTTTATTTTGCAATTTAAATTTCTTCGTTTTAGGTTTTGCAATAAATTTTCAATGGCTTACATAAACCAAGTTTACTCAAGGGAGGTATGAATAGTAGACAAATAAAATTTGATTTAATTAAACTAATTGTTAAAAAATAAATTAATATAATTGTTAAACTTTGTGAACGTGTTAATTAAATAAAACTTTTTAATTATTGAATGTAAATATTCATTAAATATAAATATTTAAGCAATAGAAGATATCATTAAAATTATTTAAATATTAAAAGTAGTTACTTAATTGATTAATGTAATTATTTTTTAATATTGACAATAATTAATTAATAATAAATAATTTAATTAATGATTACATTGAAAATTTAGGCCGGCTTCAAATCTAAATTCACCGGACCTATTTTATGCCCCAATACCCCCCTGAAGTTAACTATAACCAAATATTGGCTATCCAAAAAACAAATGTTTTTTTTTAATAGCATTAGAATTTCAACCATTTAAGTTAGTTAGAATTGTTTATTAATTTACGCGATTGTAAAACGACAAGCATTTGTTTAATTTCCAATGTGGTGCAAGTATTTCATATTATTTAAATATTAAGTGTGTTCCAAAAACATCCCATTAAAGTCATCACGTTTGAACTCCCCCTCCCCTCCCCCCCCCATCTCCTGCCAGAATTTACTTACCTATACATTTACATATTGTATGCGATTAGTCCAGCAACACCCATTAAATAACCAGAAATCTTCCCATCTCCTTAGTTTACAAAAGTAATTTTAAAAATCCATAGTAAATAGAAGGCGAAGTGAAATATGCTACGAATTACTTTCCTGCTGGAAATCACGATTTTACAAAGAACGTGTTTCTGTTGATTATTCTTATCGTTGCATCTCGACTTCTTTTTCTTATCCAATATTCGGTGAAAAGCAATTTGGTAGATTATTTATTGAGATGCAGTGTTCCAATTTTCTCACATTACATTATGTTAAACAAATGAAAATTATCCAGCTAGTTTGTTTCATGATATTCACTATAAACTAGTTTTCACATTGAATTGATATAATTCGGCAATAAATATTTCCACAAATCATCAAGGCCGTTTTACGATCTGAATTATATGCCCGTACCTCGTAAGTAAGCTTTTGGTTCCATTTCAAAGCCTTGAAGTTTTTTTTAGCATCTTAGTGAATCTATACGCTTCGTTAAACTACACCTAAACATTATTAACAGTAACATTGTTTAATGCTAAGATTAGGAATTTGGAAGCATTTTTAAAATTAGCTTTATATCCCTAATAATAATAAATCACCCTATAAACTTAAAAACTTTTTTTTTTAAATTCAGGCTATTAATTTCATATCGTTTTTGAAAACATAATTACTATCAATCAGTGAATCAAAAGTAAATTATGAATCCATAATACATGAATGAAGTTGTCAAAGAAATACAATTTTGGCCCATGTTTCTGCTGTTATACTGCCTTTTGTTAGTTGCATAACTTACATTTAATACAGAACATTCAAAATTTACGTTTATTTTGGAAAACAAAATAATTTATTATATTATTACCAATCTGAACATTTCTTCCTGATTTTAAAATCATCCTGATAAAATTTGACCAAACACAATTAAACTTCTATAAACTACCAACTCTAAGTTAAATTACTAATTTAATTAACTCTTACTCTTTCCCTTATAATAAGGATCTCATATAAAGGGCTAATGAATGCAATCACATTCGCTTGCATACTAAGTAATGATGCATCATTGAACTGAACAATTCATTTTCTAAGAAAGAATAAAAATCCATATATCTTCAAAAATTACCAATATGGTAGAAATATTGATCACTTGTTAATACACGCAGAAGCGTGAGCCCATACTTTTGTATCTTTGGATTTCTTTGGATGAGTTTGTCCACTTCATGTATTTTAACTGTGTATACAATAGACATTAAATTGCTTAAACTAACATATTTGTGTCTACTAAATTTATTTTTTCAGCAAATACTTTATAAAAATATTATTATGCGTATTTTTATTTTAGAGTGACAGAGTTAATGTTTGTATGCATGCTAAGGAAATATAACAAGAGACTGCGCAACCTTTGGCAAATTTCAAACCGCTTATCGCGTTTACTTCTACTTCTGAGAACCTTCCTGGAACGACACAGACTATATTCCCTAACTTTTGAACTTACCTAAAAATCGAAAAGAAGTTCAAACGAGTTGTGACCGAGGGTCATTTTGGAAGAGTCAAGAAACTGTTGGCTTTTTTGTCGGGATCAGAAGAGAGTCACGGTGAAAGGGTGCAAGCACGGCTATTGACCCGTGAAGCAACTTCAGCTGTAAGTATATGTTTAAGTGCTTGTGAAATTGTCCCACAAAATGTATGTCCTACAACTTCGAACAGGTGAAGATGCCCAATTTTTCAAAATTTTACAATGTAAAAGATGTAATAGAATTGAGGTGAAGGTCCGATTAACATGAAAAAGGATTTGCGATTTTCCTTGGAGGATGAAGATATAGGTTAAAGAATAAAATGTTATTCATGAACAAATATTTTCTACCGGATTTATTGCGTAGATATGCAACACTGATACACCAGTTAGCAAAAAATGTTTTGTTAAACAGTAACTGTTTGTTAAAATCCAGCAATGGTAAAAAAAAATATATACATATCGTTTTTCAAAAGTGTGCTTTTAAGATATTTTTAATATAAGTCCAGTTAGCTTATTCACTACATTATTATAATTACGAGTGTTGCAAAATTGAGACCTAAAAAATTTAAACAGAGTAATAAATATAGAGTTAAAAACAGTGATAAATTGAGAGTTAAAAAGGTTTTAAAACAACAGCATTGAATTTATGTAATATTGGTGTAAATATTATGTAATTCACATAACGTACAAACTGGCGCGGAAGGGAGGGGCGTGATTGAATTGAGGCTAACAAAGCAATCACACCTTTCATATCTGATATTCATTGATACATTTCCTTCTTTTAATTGATTTCTTGTATTAGTAGGTTTATGCCTCCATTTCTGAAGTAATAATGAACCTTAAAATATACTTTTAATATGTCCTTTAAATAAGTTATTTAATATTGAATTTCGATTATTTTGTTTTGAAATAAAACTAAATTGAGCTTTTTTCACTGTACTTCAATTTTTAATGTTCTTCAAAATCAGCAAAATCGTATTATTACACACTGCAACGTGGCCTCGCGCCTCGGAGGCCCGTCTTTGTATATAGGTTTCAGATTTCGACCCATCGCAAAGAAGGCTCACTTTGCTCGCTAAGAGGTTTGTAGCTACACCAACTTTCGCTTCTTTCACAAAAAGTTTCATTGCTATGCTAGCACAAGCTCGCTGAAAAGTTCATTGCTACGTAAACTCTAATTCTTGGAATCCCCCCCCCCCCTCCCCATCGAGAAACAAAAGCAAAAGAATCTTTACGGTTAATACAATAATACTCCCCCCCCCCCCTTCTCCGAGAAACATTTTTTTTTTTTCATCCTTTCTCGGTAATTAAGCAAATACGATAGCAACAAAATATCACCCCTCCCCCAATCTCTTTCGAGAAAACCCCTGATAGCATCGTTGTGAAACCAGCTTTAACATTTTTTGTCAATGAACAGCAAAATTAGAAAGCCAAAACTACTTATGTTTAAGATTTCTGAATTCTACGCGTATTAGAAGTATCTCCATAAAAGATTAAACAATTTAAAAAAATAATTAAAATTTTCTCATTCTGTTTGTGATAAGCAAAATTAGAAAGTTCAAACTACTTTTGTAATAAATTTCTAAATTTTACCCATATTGGAAGTCACTTTATAAAATTTACTATATAAACGAATTATTTAAATTTATAGAAACTGTTTCGATGTTTTACAAAAGGAATCTTATGACACTTTTTTATAGATAACTAGCTGAGTACCCGTGCTTCGTTACGAAATTTTACCATGTGTGCAATATTTTAGCTAGCTGTGAGGCCCCGCCTTGCGAAAATCCGTCTTAGGTCCAGTTTTTGGCTCTTCGCTGGCAGGAAGGTTCATCGCTACGCAAAATCGTCACGGGCTCGCTTCGCTCACTGAAAGGTTCATTGCTACGTAAGCGTAAGCTCGCTTCACTTACTAAAAATTAATTTCTACGTAAAGACTTAATATTAGAAGTCACTCCCCGGTCTAGAAACAACAACAGCAACAACAAAATTCGCATTAATACAATAATATAACATCCTTTTAAGAATATTTTAACACGTATTTGTGAAAAGCAAAATTAAAAGGGCAAAACTACTTATGTTGAAACTTTCAGAGTTTTAGGCCTATTAAAAGTCGCTTTTTGTGAAAATATTAATTAAAAAAAATGTATTAAAAAACAAATTAAAATTTTAACGTTCTTTTTTTTTTAAGTCTAATTAAAAGGCCATCATAGCTACACATGTTGAAAATTTCAGAACTGTAGCCCAATTAGAAATCGTTTTGCAAAATATTTGTTAGTTAATTAAAAAAAAAATTAAAATTCTATTTTTCAAAAGTCCAATTAGAAAGCCAAAAGTACTTAAGTTGAAAATTTCAGAGCTCTATTTGAAGTCACTTAGTAAAAAAAGTAATTAAAAAGAACTAATCAAAGTTTTAACATTCTGTTTACCATAGGTATCATTAGAAGGCCAAAACTACTTATGTTGAAAATTTCGGAGCTCTACTCTAATTTTAAGTGACTTTCTATAGATCCACAGACAGACCACACACACAGATATACAGACAACTTGTTTTATTACTATAGAATAGCTGAATATCCGTGCTTCGCTACTAAATTTTACCATATGTAATTATTTAGCTAGCTGCGTAGCCCCGCATTGCGGAGATCCGTCATTGGTGTATAGGTCCCAGCTGTTGCAGCTTCGCTCAAGGTTCATTGCTGCGTTAGTTCACTAAATACTAATTGGTGCGCAAACTCGTAACATTAGAAGCCCCTCCCCTGCAAAAAACAAGAAAAAAAATTCATAAAAAATTCAATAATATAACATCCCTTTGAGAATATTTTAACACGTGTTTGTAAAAAATAGGTTTGGCCTTCTAATTTTACTTATATTGAAATTTTTAGAGCTCTAGGCCTCTTAGAAGTCACTTTTGAAGAAATATTAACTTAAAAAATTAATTAAAAACAAATTCAAATTTTAACATTCTTTTTGTCAAAAGTTCATTTAGAAGGCCAAAATTACTTGTGTTGAAAATTTCAGAGCTGTAGGACTATTACATATTTTCTTATGAAATATTTATTGATTACTTAAAAAATTTAATAAAAAAAAACTAATTAAAATTTTGAAATTCTGTTTTTCAAATGTCCATTTAGAAGGCCAAGATTACATATGTTAAAAATTTCAAAGTCATAGCCCTATTAGAAATCATTTTGTAAAATTTTTATTAATTAATTAAAAAAATTAATTAAAAAAACTAATCAAAATTTTAGCTTCCTAGTTTTTAAAAGGTAAATTAAACGGCCAAAACTACTTATGTTGAATATTTCAGAGCAGTAGCTTTATTAGAAGTCGTTTTGTAAAAGAATGTGTTAATAAATTAAGAAAATTAATTAAAAAATAGCTAATTAAAATTTCACCATTCTGTTTTTTCAAAAGTACAATTATCTCTATTTGAAGTCACTTTAATTTATTATAAAAGAACTAATTAAAATTTTAACATTCTATTTGTCATAGGTACAATTAGAAGGCTCAAACTACTTTTATTGAAAATTTCAGAGCTCTACTCCAATTTTAAGTACAGTCATTCAGGGTAACATAGAGTGTAACTTTGAGCTACCTCCTAGTTTTCAGTATATTTGGTTTTACAGAGCTGCTCATAGTCCACTGTTGCAAACTGCTGGCAAGATTGTGAAATCGGCTTTTTTCTCTATAGTTTAGAAAATGAATTGGCAAAATTGTACATAATTTATTTGGCCATTCAGTTGTTTTTCTGAAGTACGGTTTGCAAGTTCCATTTTAATGCTTATTTGAAGTTGATGTAAATCAACTAATTTATGCAAGTAAGCATCAACTTACCACTTTATCAGTTATATAATTTTCTGAAAATAGTGAAATTGTTAGTAGCTGATGGTTATTTATTTACTAACATTTGGTAAAAAGCAAAAAACTAAGGCACTATCATTTTACCACATATTCAGTGTAACTCTGAGCCGGTTCAAAGTTAGGCTGATGACAGTATGTAATGTATACACTGCTCATATAATTCATATTTTATTCCAATTTATTTTTGGTTTTGCTTTTAAATACATTTCTATACATACAAAAAAAATTTAATTTATGGAATCTTCCCTTGTATTCGAAATCCGATAAAATGAAAACATTGAGGGTGAATTCAAGAAGTACCTAAAAATATTAGAAATTATTTTCTTGCAGTCGTTCGCAGAATTAAAAAAAAAAATCTGTGCCCTTCTGTATATCATACGTTTTCTTTGTGATTCTTACAAATGTTTAATGTGACCTCATCCGTCCAACAACCTTCCATCGCAACTCAATCGACCGACAGACCATAAAGATTACAAAAAACCAACCAGCACTTCCAATGCAGCCATCACACGCTACTGTATCGTATTAAATAATCCCGAATCGACCTTTATCCTGCACGGCTCACCCCTCTCCATATTTCAGCAGACACAATGTCCGGTGCAACGAGCAGGAAAGCACGCAAATGAAGCATGAATGTCAACGAAATCAGACACAGTCCCCATAGGTATCAATCTTTAGCGTCTGAGACCAAGGCTTTGTGATAGATCTGAAAGCGGTCTCAAAAGTATGAACTCTTTCTAATTCGGTCGCAGAAAAGAAAGCTGCAAATGAGAACTACCGTAGGTCAAGATAATGGGAAATCAGACGTTACTGAAGTGACGATTTTATATGAAGATATGAATTTCCAAATGAAGGGTTATGAGTGATTGTCAGTTTTTATCGGCTCAATAATGTAAAATTTATTTTCGTAATTACAGAATCTATCGCAATTACGCTTTGTTAAAATAAAACATTGTGATACATTTAAAAACATCAATGATAATTTTTTTAAATATTAAAGGTTTATGATAAGACGAAAAGAGAAAAGATAAGACATGCTTTTTAGTTTAATCTCAAATTCGTCGCCACTGTCCCAGTAGCACAAATATGCTGGCCAATATCGCTCAATTCTGGCCAATCCCGATGTGCACTGTTGTACACTGGCCGTTACTGCGGATGGTGGCCAACCTCGCCAAGTTCAGGATAAAATATACTGGAAGTTTTGAAATGTTGATCAAGAGTTTTAAATGAAATATAGTTTTATGAGAAAGTTCTGACTGGTAAAAGACACGTTTTGTAATTTTTTTGACAAGTTTATTGTTTAAAAAATCTTGTATTTTGGAACGATGCTTGACTTTTGACATAGATTGGCAAATCTTCCCAGAACGCCTGTTTCCGACACTGGCCAATACCATTGTGCCACCTAGTGGGTTTGTGGGTATACCACAAATATGAATAAAAATAGCCATTCGTTGATATTTCTTCATAATTTCGTAAAATAGCTTCAATTACTATTATTATTCCTGATGAAAGTTTTGATGTGATAATGCGCCAGTCATCTTATAAAACTTTCATGAAAGATAGCGGAAAATGACTTTCACTCTTGAACATAGAAATTAGCTTCAATAATAACTTCATAACTTAGAAACAAGTTTTTTTCACTCTAGAATACCAAAATAATTATTGAACTCTTACGATATAGGTTTAGGAATATAACACATTCCATTGCTACATTACTGAAATTTACTATTATAGAAATCATCTTTCGAAAAGGAAACATAGTTTGTCCCACCCAAGTAGTGCTGGTTTAAACCTGACAACCGTTAAGGCATTTCTACTGAAAGAAATGGGATGCAGAATATCGATACTATACCTTCCCCTGTTATTTATCTGTCATCCGAAGCCTACTTTAATAGAGTAGAAGTCGCTAAAGGTACGACCGCCCATGACCGGACATTTTGTGTGGGAGGAAACATGGCGGCTGCGAAGGCGCTGGACCGTGATCCCAATCTTTAGGGCCAATCTGCGAGCAGTGGGCTTCGTCAGCTCGCCACAACCGGATATTTGGTCGGAGAGTTCTCGATTGACGTTGGAAAGAGATTGGAATTATTATGGGTTGGGCAGTTTTGTCGAAATGGTGAATGGACGCAAAATGGGTGTTGCTAAGAGGATCCGACTTTATTGGCAATTGAACTCATCTCTTTGAGTGCTACTACTCTGCCGCCAGCTCAACTTTGACGCTTGTTATTAACTTTTTTACTTATATAACCTACGCATATTGTGGGGAACAATTTTACAACCATTTTATATGAATGGCTTTAGGTTTTTTTCATTAATTTAACTAGTAACGTTTTTTTTTTTTAGATTGTTCAAACTTTTTTTTGCCTGTAAACGGACGCGTTATCTCCATTAAATAATAGGTATATTGAATTAAACATAAGAAGTTGTAATGCAACAGTAACTCTCACTAACAGTCGCTTCTACACTCATTTTATACTTCGGTACATCAGGTCCTGATCTCAAACGTGGGCAGTTTGGCATATATGATACTTTCCGAATATCCAAGTGTTAATTTATTTGCAGTCAAGATGTGAGCTTACTATAGAGCTACTATTAAATCCCTCTTCCAATCAACTTCAAAGCACTTTCTGTTATAACTTCAAATAGAATTTGATGCAATACCACTAATCTTATTGATACCTACAGACCGATATAAGACACACCTTTAACATTTGTATTTTAGGTTTCACGAATTGTAGATTGACTTCTGGTCACCATTTCTGTTACTTCCAGTTAAATTTGAGAAATATTTGTCTCAGCGAGACCTATCTTTGTGCTTATCGCTCGTGCCTGTTGTATTGGTAGTTTTGTCTGGGAAAGCTGACCTCGGATTGACGGACAAATGAACAGAATCTTTTTACAGTTCGTCCCATAAATATGAGAGTAGTAGTTTCCATAAAGCGGTATCGAAAAGAACCAATGAGCAATATACAAAGGATATAATTACTTATTGTTACTTTCAGTATATATTTCTGTATAAAAAGGGGGAAAAACTATTAAATTTTTTACAAAATTTTCAATAGATTCCTTACTTGCAATTTTGTAATAATTATTTGTGTATATCAGCTACCTTTATACTTATAAGCCGAAAAACTCATTAGTATAAACAGCCTTGATGTATTTTTTCTGCAGTTAACCTGTAAGTGCGTAATCACAGATTGATATTCAACTTTTTGAACCGCGGGTCTAAAAGCTTGTTATTACCTTCATTCGGTATCACTTTTAAACTGACGTTCTTTAAACTGCGACTTTACTGAAATAAAAGTTCAAATTAAATGGAATTCGCGTGAAAGTGATTTTTCGATACAGTATATTGAGAAAGTTATTCAAAGATTGAAAGATGTTGTTGAAAATGTTATCAGAAGAGGAATAAATGGTTCCATAAGAAAGAAAAAATAGGGCGAAACCCAAGTTGGCTCAAAGAGGTCAGAGACGAATTGTCTGCATGGTTGTTCTAAATAAATTTTGACTCTCCAAAGAGCAGAATGTCTTGAGGTTAACTTTTAAGCATGCTTTTGAACAAATGGGACATAACGAAACATGCGCAAAAATTATCAAAAAATACCGTTCTGAACAAAAATACCAGCCGATGCTCAAAGAGGCAATACTAAAATGTATAAAAAATACTGTGAACTGAAAAATGTGTTATATTTGCTGAAGAAAAACTTTTCAAATTGGATGGACCAAATGGTTTAAATTGTTATTGGTAGGATTCAAGGTCTGAGAAAAAAAATTAAATGAAGCAAACTTTTAAAGGGCGGCTCTCTGGTGCATCGCTGAGGACGCTGAGCAATTTCATCTAGTAGAATAATTTAGTATATTGTTACGAATTTCTCCACTGAAGCAATGATGGCACAGTTTTCACAGTATACAAATATTTATTTTCTCTTCAGGAAACTCACAAAATTTATTCACAGGCAACAGTTTAATTACTCTCAAGCTTCAACACAAGCTTCAACAAAAATAACTTCGAATTCAGCGATTATACAAGCTCACTCCAATAGGTAAACAAAGCGATCAGCTTTCAACGAACTCCGAAGTCGATCTGAATACTTTCCCGTTCTCCAATCTTTTATATACAAGCGCGTGAGACATTCTCGAAATTTCCAGCCAATTCATCGGAAACGAAATATCTCGAAACTTCTCGACTACTTTAGGTGTTGCCACCTTTTTCTAACTTGTATAATCGCTATTAATTACTAAATAAAATAGGATAAAAATAAATTACAATAGAATTTTGAAATAATACGTCACTATTTACAATATATACAGACAATTTGTGCAACATTTCCCCCTTCTTAAAGACTGCACGTTCCGGGCAGTGAAGTCCTTAAGAGGAAAGGCAATTCAATCACTTCTACTATAATATGGGGCTAGTCTATTGTTATGTACAACTCTAGGTTTACAGGAGGGTGTCCGTTGAATCCTTACCACGACGTCGTTGATCTTCTTAAGGACCACATACGGCCCTTCCCAGTTCGTCTGGAGCTTAGGGGAGAGTCCTTTCCGACGTTTAGGATTCCATAACCACACCTTGTCACCTTCCTGGAATGAACGTTCCGTGGCCTTGGCATCGTAGCGGACCTTCATGCGCTCTGTCATGATGTTGATTCTTTCTCTGGCGAACCGATGTACGGCTTCCAAACTTGCCTCCAGATCATCTAGATACTGGACAGGCGAGGAAGGAGTGTCCGGTGGTTGTCCAAAGAGGAGGTTGCTGGGGAGCCTAAGGTCTCTTCAAAACATCGTTAGAGATGGAGAAAATCCGGTGGTCTCGTGAGTTGTACTCCCGTATGCAAACAGAAGCGGTGAAAGTTTCTGATCCCCATCTTGCTCGTTATATGATTCTGAGATTGCGTCCGAATCATCCGCGGGTGCAGCTGATAGATCCCGGGACCTCCGTTCGATGCTTGTAACAGGAGTACGGATGTCGATTCCCTCGTCACTAACTTTGTCCATTTCCACATGAACCACTTCCTGGGAGGGTTTCATCAACGTCGCTTTCTTCGGTTCTCTCTCCGAGGCTGGAGAGGTACTTTCCATAGATGTGGACTCTTCAGCATTCTCTATGACATTGTCTTCATGAGCTACAATCCGATATACGCACAGCTCTTTCATGTCTAGATCGTGCAAAGGAACTTCGCCTCTCCATGTTTGCAGCTTGCTTTTCTCAAAATTCAGCGTAATTCCATTTTTCTTCAAAAAGTCTAGTCCGAGAATGCATGGATCTACAATTTCGGCAACATAAACGGTGTGCTTGTAGGTGTTAAATCCAAGGGCAATGTCCACTTGCAATTTGCCATGAACAGAGATATTACCACCAGACACAGTTTGTAGAGAAACAGAGGGCGCTGTGTAGAGGAGTCGGCTGTTCAGGCGACGAGCCACGTCCGTCCTTACGATCGTCACGTTCGCTCCCTAATCGACGATTAGACGACATGGAGTTCCGTTGATCTCCCCCTTCACGAATAAACCCTGGTTTCCTCCTTGTCGGGATGAAACGTGGAAACGACTGGTCGGGGCTTCACCTGTTCTACATTGCAGCTTCTGCCCTGCGAGATGACATCTTCTTAGATTCAGTTGTGGAGAATCCGTGGTAGTGTTATCCCTTCTCTTTTTCAAATCAAGGCAGTTTCGTCGTAGATGCCATTCCCGTTTGCAGTGCCAGCAAACGACTCTGGTCCTTCGATCCCTGGCTCCGGGATAGCTTCTCATCATTCTATCAATTTTGCTCTCCAGTTCTCGAAGCTTACTGGTGACAAAGTCAGAAGAATCCTCGGCTAATGCACCACGCACATATCGTCGGTCTTTTCCAGAAGCTAGTTGCGCGGCTTCTACTCTCATGGCGTACTCGAGGGCCGACTTCAGGTTTTTGTTTTGGGATAACCTTACCGCCTGCTGCACATCGGGATCTTGAATAGCGTCGATGAAATACTGCAGCGAAAGATCATCTCGTACATCCGGGGGACAGTCTGGGAAAGCGAGGAGCGACAGTCCTTCTATATCTGACGCCAACTCTTGAAGAGTTTCATTGGCCTTCTGCTGTCTCACTTTCAGTTGCAGTCTGTTGTAATCCTTAAGATGCTGCTCACCAAACCTTAGCTCCAACGCACTCGCCAGAGCCACGAATTCTCCCCGCTTCTCTTCAGGTAGTGTCTGTAAAATGTCAGCAGCTTCACCTCGAAGAGATGCTGCGAGATGGAAAGCTTTCGAAGTATCGTCCCAACCATTCGCAGAAGCAATCATTTCAAACTGCGTTTGATAAACGCGCCAAGACGACCTCCCATCAAAAGTGGCCACTTTGATGCTGGAACGTGGCGCAATAAAGGGAGTGGAAACGTTATCCCAATTAGGCGTTGCAATGGTCACAGCTTCGCGAGTTTCTATTTTCCGTAGCCTTTCTTCTACAGCATCCATGAATTTTCCCTGCTCTTCTTTGATAGTGGAAACCTTTTCTTCCATTTCATCTCTTATAGCAGTGAGAACGTCTTCCTTCACGGATTGCAGGACCGATGATGTTGTCTCCATAATAGTAGATTTGACGCTAGCTCGGTTTTCATTTCTTCCCTGATCTTGATTACGGCTGCGGATGTGGACTCGCACTTATCGGCCAAAGCTTTCATGTCAGATGACGTTGCATTTTGCAAAGCTTTAATGTCTGATGATGTCGCTTCTTGACTGGCGGCAATTGCTGCTGCGAGTTCGGCATTTGTCGTTTCTTGACGGGCTTTTATTTCGGCTTTCATTTCAGCGGCCGTGGATTCTTGTCCGGCTTTTATTCCAGCAATCATTTCCATTAATTGTTTCATTTGGTCTTCCATCATTCCTCTAGTTGTCGGCATTCAAAATTACGAAACCCCACTTCTGACACCACTGTTACGAATTTCTCCACAGTTTTCACGGTATACAAATATTTATTTTCTCTTCAGGAAACTCACAAAATTTATTCACAGGCAAGAGTTTAATTACTCTCAAGCTTCAACACAAGCTTCAACAAAAATAACTTCGAATTCAGCGATTATACAAGCTCACTCCAATAGGTAAACAAAGCGATCAGCTTTCAACGAACTCCGAAGTCAATCTGAAAACTTTCCCGTTCTCCAATCTTTTATATACAAGCGCGTGAGACATTCTCGAAATTTCCAGCCAATTCATCGGAAACGAAATATCTCGAAACTTCTCGACTACTTTAGGTGTTGCCACCTTTTTCTAACTTGTATAATCGCTATTAATTACTAAATAAAATAGGATAAAAATAAATTACAATAGAATTTTGAAATAATACGTCACTATTTACAATATATACAGACAATTTGTGCAACATTTCCCCCTTCTTAAAGACTGCACGTTCCGGGCAGTGAAGTCCTTAAGAGGAAAGGCAATTCAATCACTTCTACTATAATATGGGGCTAGTCTATTGTTATGTACAACTCTAGGTTTACAGGAGGGTGTCCGTTGAATCCTTACCACGACGTCGTTGATCTTCTTAAGGACCACATACGGCCCTTCCCAGTTCGTCTGGAGCTTAGGGGAGAGTCCTTTCCGACGTTTAGGATTCCATAACCACACCTTGTCACCTTCCTGGAATGAACGTTCCGTGGCCTTGGCATCGTAGCGGACCTTCATGCGCTCTGTCATGATGTTGATTCTTTCTCTGGCGAACCGATGTACGGCTTCCAAACTTGCCTCCAGATCATCTAGATACTGGACAGGCGAGGAAGGAGTGTCCGGTGGTTGTCCAAAGAGGAGGTTGCTGGGGAGCCTAAGGTCTCTTCCAAACATCGTTAGAGATGGAGAAAATCCGGTGGTCTCGTGAGTTGTACTCCCGTATGCAAACAGAAGCGGTGAAAGTTTCTGATCCCCATCTTGCTCGTTATATGATTCTGAGATTGCGTCCGAATCATCCGCGGGTGCAGCTGATAGATCCCGGGACCTCCGTTCGATGCTTGTAACAGGAGTACGGATGTCGATTCCCTCGTCACTAACTTTGTCCATTTCCACATGAACCACTTCCTGGGAGGGTTTCATCAACGTCGCTTTCTTCGGTTCTCTCTCCGAGGCTGGAGAGGTACTTTCCATAGATGTGGACTCTTCAGCATTCTCTATGACATTGTCTTCATGAGCTACAATCCGATATACGCACAGCTCTTTCATGTCTAGATCGTGCAAAGGAACTTCGCCTCTCCATGTTTGCAGCTTGCTTTTCTCAAAATTCAGCGTAATTCCATTTTTCTTCAAAAAGTCTAGTCCGAGAATGCATGGATCTACAATTTCGGCAACATAAACGGTGTGCTTGTAGGTGTTAAATCCAAGGGCAATGTCCACTTGCAATTTGCCATGAACAGAGATATTACCACCAGACACAGTTTGTAGAGAAACAGAGGGCGCTGTGTAGAGGAGTCGGCTGTTCAGGCGACGAGCCACGTCCGTCCTTACGATCGTCACGTTCGCTCCCTAATCGACGATTAGACGACATGGAGTTCCGTTGATCTCCCCCTTCACGAATAAACCCTGGTTTCCTCCTTGTCGGGATGAAACGTGGAAACGACTGGTCGGGGCTTCACCTGTTCTACATTGCAGCTTCTGCCCTGCGAGATGACATCTTCTTAGATTCAGTTGTGGAGAATCCGTGGTAGTGTTATCCCTTCTCTTTTTCAAATCAAGGCAGTTTCGTCGTAGATGCCATTCCCGTTTGCAGTGCCAGCAAACGACTCTGGTCCTTCGATCCCTGGCTCCGGGATAGCTTCTCATCATTCTATCAATTTTGCTCTCCAGTTCTCGAAGCTTACTGGTGACAAAGTCAGAAGAATCCTCGGCTAATGCACCACGCACATATCGTCGGTCTTTTCCAGAAGCTAGTTGCGCGGCTTCTACTCTCATGGCGTACTCGAGGGCCGACTTCAGGTTTTTGTTTTGGGATAACCTTACCGCCTGCTGCACATCGGGATCTTGAATAGCGTCGATGAAATACTGCAGCGAAAGATCATCTCGTACATCCGGGGGACAGTCTGGGAAAGCGAGGAGCGACAGTCCTTCTATATCTGACGCCAACTCTTGAAGAGTTTCATTGGCCTTCTGCTGTCTCACTTTCAGTTGCAGTCTGTTGTAATCCTTAAGATGCTGCTCACCAAACCTTAGCTCCAACGCACTCGCCAGAGCCACGAATTCTCCCCGCTTCTCTTCAGGTAGTGTCTGTAAAATGTCAGCAGCTTCACCTCGAAGAGATGCTGCGAGATGGAAAGCTTTCGAAGTATCGTCCCAACCATTCGCAGAAGCAATCATTTCAAACTGCGTTTGATAAACGCGCCAAGACGACCTCCCATCAAAAGTGGCCAC
Organism: Linyphia triangularis; assembly: GCA_963978545.1. Lineage (NCBI taxonomy): Eukaryota > Metazoa > Arthropoda > Arachnida > Araneae > Linyphiidae > Linyphia > Linyphia triangularis. Next base: position 36,975,825 of record OZ021725.1, read on the forward strand.
TTTGATGCTGGAACGTGGCGCAATAAAGGGAGTGGAAACGTTATCCCAATTAGGCGTTGCAATGGTCACAGCTTCGCGAGTTTCTATTTTCCGTAGCCTTTCTTCTACAGCATCCATGAATTTTCCCTGCTCTTCTTTGATAGTGGAAACCTTTTCTTCCATTTCATCTCTTATAGCAGTGAGAACGTCTTCCTTCACGGATTGCAGGACCGATGATGTTGTCTCCATAATAGTAGATTTGACGCTAGCTCGGTTTTCATTTCTTCCCTGATCTTGATTACGGCTGCGGATGTGGACTCGCACTTATCGGCCAAAGCTTTCATGTCAGATGACGTTGCATTTTGCAAAGCTTTAATGTCTGATGATGTCGCTTCTTGACTGGCGGCAATTGCTGCTGCGAGTTCGGCATTTGTCGTTTCTTGACGGGCTTTTATTTCGGCTTTCATTTCAGCGGCCGTGGATTCTTGTCCGGCTTTTATTCCAGCAATCATTTCCATTAATTGTTTCATTTGGTCTTCCATCATTCCTCTAGTTGTCGGCATTCAAAATTACGAAACCCCACTTCTGACACCACTGTTACGAATTTCTCCACAGTTTTCACGGTATACAAATATTTATTTTCTCTTCAGGAAACTCACAAAATTTATTCACAGGCAAGAGTTTAATTACTCTCAAGCTTCAACACAAGCTTCAACAAAAATAACTTCGAATTCAGCGATTATACAAGCTCACTCCAATAGGTAAACAAAGCGATCAGCTTTCAACGAACTCCGAAGTCAATCTGAAAACTTTCCCGTTCTCCAATCTTTTATATACAAGCGCGTGAGACATTCTCGAAATTTCCAGCCAATTCATCGGAAACGAAATATCTCGAAACTTCTCGACTACTTTAGGTGTTGCCACCTTTTTCTAACTTGTATAATCGCTATTAATTACTAAATAAAATAGGATAAAAATAAATTACAATAGAATTTTGAAATAATACGTCACTATTTACAATATATACAGACAATTTGTGCAACATTTCCCCCTTCTTAAAGACTGCACGTTCCGGGCAGTGAAGTCCTTAAGAGGAAAGGCAATTCAATCACTTCTACTATAATATGGGGCTAGTCTATTGTTATGTACAACTCTAGGTTTACAGGAGGGTGTCCGTTGAATCCTTACCACGACGTCGTTGATCTTCTTAAGGACCACATACGGCCCTTCCCAGTTCGTCTGGAGCTTAGGGGAGAGTCCTTTCCGACGTTTAGGATTCCATAACCACACCTTGTCACCTTCCTGGAATGAACGTTCCGTGGCCTTGGCATCGTAGCGGACCTTCATGCGCTCTGTCATGATGTTGATTCTTTCTCTGGCGAACCGATGTACGGCTTCCAAACTTGCCTCCAGATCATCTAGATACTGGACAGGCGAGGAAGGAGTGTCCGGTGGTTGTCCAAAGAGGAGGTTGCTGGGGAGCCTAAGGTCTCTTCCAAACATCGTTAGAGATGGAGAAAATCCGGTGGTCTCGTGAGTTGTACTCCCGTATGCAAACAGAAGCGGTGAAAGTTTCTGATCCCCATCTTGCTCGTTATATGATTCTGAGATTGCGTCCGAATCATCCGCGGGTGCAGCTGATAGATCCCGGGACCTCCGTTCGATGCTTGTAACAGGAGTACGGATGTCGATTCCCTCGTCACTAACTTTGTCCATTTCCACATGAACCACTTCCTGGGAGGGTTTCATCAACGTCGCTTTCTTCGGTTCTCTCTCCGAGGCTGGAGAGGTACTTTCCATAGATGTGGACTCTTCAGCATTCTCTATGACATTGTCTTCATGAGCTACAATCCGATATACGCACAGCTCTTTCATGTCTAGATCGTGCAAAGGAACTTCGCCTCTCCATGTTTGCAGCTTGCTTTTCTCAAAATTCAGCGTAATTCCATTTTTCTTCAAAAAGTCTAGTCCGAGAATGCATGGATCTACAATTTCGGCAACATAAACGGTGTGCTTGTAGGTGTTAAATCCAAGGGCAATGTCCACTTGCAATTTGCCATGAACAGAGATATTACCACCAGACACAGTTTGTAGAGAAACAGAGGGCGCTGTGTAGAGGAGTCGGCTGTTCAGGCGACGAGCCACGTCCGTCCTTACGATCGTCACGTTCGCTCCCTAATCGACGATTAGACGACATGGAGTTCCGTTGATCTCCCCCTTCACGAATAAACCCTGGTTTCCTCCTTGTCGGGATGAAACGTGGAAACGACTGGTCGGGGCTTCACCTGTTCTACATTGCAGCTTCTGCCCTGCGAGATGACATCTTCTTAGATTCAGTTGTGGAGAATCCGTGGTAGTGTTATCCCTTCTCTTTTTCAAATCAAGGCAGTTTCGTCGTAGATGCCATTCCCGTTTGCAGTGCCAGCAAACGACTCTGGTCCTTCGATCCCTGGCTCCGGGATAGCTTCTCATCATTCTATCAATTTTGCTCTCCAGTTCTCGAAGCTTACTGGTGACAAAGTCAGAAGAATCCTCGGCTAATGCACCACGCACATATCGTCGGTCTTTTCCAGAAGCTAGTTGCGCGGCTTCTACTCTCATGGCGTACTCGAGGGTCGACTTCAGGTTTTTGTTTTGGGATAACCTTACCGCCTGCTGCACATCGGGATCTTGAATAGCGTCGATGAAATACTGCAGCGAAAGATCATCTCGTACATCCGGGGGACAGTCTGGGAAAGCGAGGAGCGACAGTCCTTCTATATCTGACGCCAACTCTTGAAGAGTTTCATTGGCCTTCTGCTGTCTCACTTTCAGTTGCAGTCTGTTGTAATCCTTAAGATGCTGCTCACCAAACCTTAGCTCCAACGCACTCGCCAGAGCCACGAATTCTCCCCGCTTCTCTTCAGGTAGTGTCTGTAAAATGTCAGCAGCTTCACCTCGAAGAGATGCTGCGAGATGGAAAGCTTTCGAAGTATCGTCCCAACCATTCGCAGAAGCAATCATTTCAAACTGCGTTTGATAAACGCGCCAAGACGACCTCCCATCAAAAGTGGCCACTTTGATGCTGGAACGTGGCGCAATAAAGGGAGTGGAAACGTTATCCCAATTAGGCGTTGCAATGGTCACAGCTTCGCGAGTTTCTATTTTCCGTAGCCTTTCTTCTACAGCATCCATGAATTTTCCCTGCTCTTCTTTGATAGTGGAAACCTTTTCTTCCATTTCATCTCTTATAGCAGTGAGAACGTCTTCCTTCACGGATTGCAGGACCGATGATGTTGTCTCCATAATAGTAGATTTGACGCTAGCTCGGTTTTCATTTCTTCCCTGATCTTGATTACGGCTGCGGATGTGGACTCGCACTTATCGGCCAAAGCTTTCATGTCAGATGACGTTGCATTTTGCAAAGCTTTAATGTCTGATGATGTCGCTTCTTGACTGGCGGCAATTGCTGCTGCGAGTTCGGCATTTGTCGTTTCTTGACGGGCTTTTATTTCGGCTTTCATTTCAGCGGCCGTGGATTCTTGTCCGGCTTTTATTCCAGCAATCATTTCCATTAATTGTTTCATTTGGTCTTCCATCATTCCTCTAGTTGTCGGCATTCAAAATTACGAAACCCCACTTCTGACACCACTGTTACGAATTTCTCCACAGTTTTCACGGTATACAAATATTTATTTTCTCTTCAGGAAACTCACAAAATTTATTCACAGGCAAGAGTTTAATTACTCTCAAGCTTCAACACAAGCTTCAACAAAAATAACTTCGAATTCAGCGATTATACAAGCTCACTCCAATAGGTAAACAAAGCGATCAGCTTTCAACGAACTCCGAAGTCAATCTGAAAACTTTCCCGTTCTCCAATCTTTTATATACAAGCGCGTGAGACATTCTCGAAATTTCCAGCCAATTCATCGGAAACGAAATATCTTGAAACTTCTCGACTACTTTAGGTGTTGCCACCTTTTTCTAACTTGTATAATCGCTATTAATTACTAAATAAAATAGGATAAAAATAAATTACAATAGAATTTTGAAATAATACGTCACTATTTACAATATATACAGACAATTTGTGCAACAATATTGTACCGTTTGCAAGTTAAAAATATTGTTCAAATTGAATATTGGAGGTAAAACTTCATATTTCAGCAGCATGGTGCATCGTGACACACTTCTTATGCATCAAAATAATATAGAACTGAAGCAGGGAAGTAACCCTTGGACTACCAACGGGATACATACGTCCCACAAAATAGAATATAAACACCAATGGAATACACTTGAGTCGCAGAAAGGGCTACATATGAGAATTAATAATCATTTATTGTAAATTTGATTTAAAAGTAGGGGTGTGGAACATCGCACAGCCTTCAGTTACACTATAATATTGGTCATTGCATTAAAATTTATGGTGTTATTTACCATTTTCATATTTTCACTCATTTAAAAAAAAAAAAAAAAATGTCAGTTTGGCGATATTTTTGGCAATAATTTTTACATGGGCAAAGAAAATCCACCAAGATCACGAAATTGACGATATTATTCGATAGACATTAATATTGTCTTTTCTTGTACGTGAAACAGAAAAAAATCAATTGTTGATGAGCGATGCTCAAGGGCAGGGAGCTCTGTGTTAAAGGCACTCGTTTTTCAACGTTTTACGCTTTTATCGCAATTCTACAGGAATTTCGAAGGTGGGACAATTAAAACACCTCCAGAGGCATCAGCACAGAGAGTTAAATCAAAATCGTTTGAGCTGTTTTTCTGCGATTTTTTCAGGACTTAAACCTTATGTGCATACGCAATTTTGATGAAAACCTTAATGGTAGGTCCCATGGCTCCCACTAACCCGCACACAAAATTTGAACATCGTAGGTCAATTTGTTCGGGAGTTATGTTGACCACGTACACACAGATAGACATTTTTTTCCATACCACTTTTTTAAATCATTCTGTTCCAAAACGTTAGAAAATGCAAAAAAAAAAAAAAAAAAAAAAAAAAAATTGACCGAATGTTTTATTACCCTATGTAAACATATGGGTAATTGAAAGTATAATGGTCAATTCTAATACGAAGTTCAATTCTAAAATAATAGTCATAATAAAAAAAAATAAAAAGAACAAAATCATGTCATTGCTGTTAGTTATTAATGCTTAAACTGGACATATTACATTTTTTGCTGTTGATAACAACTTAATAAACAATTTTTAGGCATAACTTCAAAACGTGCACTAAAACATTTGACGGAGGGCGCAGCTCGAAACAATTTCAGCCAGACTCCTTCCCCGAAAAGAAACCTAACCCCCCCCCCCCCCCCTAAGAAACCTGCGTGCATTTTTATCTTTTATTGAGAAAAATTTTTAACGCTGTCACAAAACACTTCATTCTTCCCTTTTTCTAACTAACCCTTTTTTTATCACCTTCACCTCATTTATCTCTTTATGTAACAGGTTTGAAGAAGAACGTGCAAATATATTCATCAGAGAGTTTGGAAATGTCGATGCACAGTTTTAAAATTGAAATATTTTATTTACAAAAAAGGATACAGTAAATAAAAGTCTTGTAATTTTTTTTTTTACAAGTTATTTTTTAAAAAATCGTTAATTTTGAAACGATGCTCAAGTTTCTGATAGAATTGGTCAATCTACCAGAGTCCCTGTTTCCAAAAAAGGCCTACTATGATACCTTGGTCTTCTTTCAGTTTTTGTCTCCTGGCTTCTTTGGGAAGCAGAAGCACTTCTTTATTCACTCTGCCTTTCTTACATACAGTTGAATTCCCTATTGTCAAAAATTATGTGTTCAACCATTTTGAATCTGATGTGATTTATGAAAGAGACCTCCATCCGAAATAAGGTAACTCTTATCTGGGTGCCGGAACACAAGGGTATAGAAGGTAATGAAAAGGCAGATGAACTTGCAAAACAGGGATCGTCTTATATTCCAATAGGTACGGAACCCTTCTGTGAGATCAATTTAAAGACCGCAAAAAGAGTTCTCTTTTAATGGGAAAAACAGAAGATGAAATAAACTTGGCGCAGCTCTTCTGGACAAAAACACGCTAAAAGCATGATCATCGGATCATCTGCGAAGATTGCCACTGAAATTCTTAGATACCCAAGATTGAAGATGCAAGCAATTATGGGCTTCATTACAGGGTACTACCATTTCAAAAAACACCTTCATACAATGGGAGTTTTTCAACAAGACCCCATATGCAGGAAATGTCATAGAAACGAAGAAATGGCACATCATGTTATAAATGAATGTGATGCTCTTGCCCTCACTCGACTTACTACTTTAGGTGTCACTAAAGAGTTGCACTTTAGTTCTATCAAGGGCTTGTCAGACTTTATTACCAAAGAGGGAGACCCAATTAAATGGAGCTAAGAAATATTGGGTTTGGAGTATGATACAAAATGCTACCCTAAAGCAGAGGTGCCACATATCTGACTAACCCAAATATAAAGAAGAAGAAGAAGAAGAAGGGACCTCCATCCGACTCGGATATTTTATATCAAATAATAATTGAAGCGGCTTATGATTCTCCTTAGTGGGACTTCCTTCCAAAATGGTAATAGTAATTTTTTTATTATGATTAGTCGTTATATTATCGACTGTAAATTCAAATAGTTAGCTAATATAATGGCCATAGAATTCGTTTTTTCAGATACATTCAAACTTTACTAGTAGTCACAATAAATTAATAAAAAATTAAAAATAACTAAATTATGTTTTCAAAATTCGATGCATTTCCCCATTAGAATGAAACTTTCTAACGATAAAAGCAAACTGTTACTTAAAAATACTCCAATATAAAAAAATGCAAACAAGTTTGAAAATATAAGGAAAAATCTTTCCCCCATAAAGAAACAAATATTTCTAAATTACTATCTTTTAACCTACAAAATAGGAATGGTAAACAAGGAATGAGTACGTATTTTGCTACCGTTTACAATAGTTCCTGAAGATAATGAAATCATTAACCCCTTTAATTGACCTTTAACCTGCGTATTTACATTAATGTGTCGTCCCATACCCTATAGTTTATGATCGCCTTGAGCGCTAGTGGAAACCTGTTTTGGGCTACACTCGCGAATGCTACATTGTTCTAATTCTTTGATTGTCGGCACATTTTAAAATAATTCACATTCTCTTCAACGGAATTCATTGAGTCAGAAAGTAAAGTCATTGCTACATACTTCAACTCGAATCTAAAATGCTGGGTGAAATACTCGTCCACATCCATCAATTTACGATATTTTGTGTTAGGAAAAATTCTTTGATTTTACTTTTATATCTTAAAGAAAAGGCGGAAAATCTTTATTTCCTTCATGTAAGGCAGCGTTTCCCACAAAGCGGCCCGCGGCAGATTTTTCTGCGGCCCGCCGGCACCACAGAAGATAAAAGAAGATTCAAGCATTCGAGTATCAAGCCTTTTTCTTTCCCAATTTTGAAAACATACAAAACACAAGAAGAAATCGAGGACCCTTGGTGTTTTAAGAAAATAACGGGTGATTAATTTCTTCTTAAAATTAAACATACTTTTTAAAACCAGATTTTTTTCAAAAGAAGGCTAAAACCATTTCTCAGCAGATACCAAACAAATGCATTAGGACTCGCCCCAACTTTTTTGAAATTTTATGACATAAGTGGTACAACACTAATCGTCCGATGAAGTTTATACAGGTGAGCTGAGCGAGTATGGGAAGAAGTCATTGCTCTTGGGAGGATAACTAAAATAAAAGTAAGTTGCAATTAAATGATGACATTTGGAAAGAATTTACTTCCACGCCCTCCACTACATCTCAGACCGCATCCTAAAGAAAATCATCAACCCGATCATCAAGAACAAAGGACAGAAATGCGATCTTATATCCTTGACCCAAATCCTCTCCACTGAACCTTTAGCTATCAACAAATGAAAAAATCGGTGTTATAGTGAGTCAAGTCTATCTAAGACAATTCTGAGAAAATAAAGCTTATGAAATTTGATAAATGTATTTCCCTTCAGCATAAGCATTTAAAAGATACAAATTATGGTTTGGTTAGTTTATTCTTCGAATAGTTAAATGTTTATTTTACAACTGTAGCCTGAAGAGTTATCCTAATTACAATTTTGCCGAACATGCCACTTTCCGAAATAGTCGTCAGAGCGAATTAGCCGACTCCAAATATAACAATGCGTTATAAGAATCAGTGATTTGGAAGAATTTCAGTTTTTTCGCTCAAAAATGTATTTCGCATTTTTATTAAAAAGTTTGTAATGGACAGTAAAAAGTTTGTAAATGAACCCCCATTTTTTTTTTTTTTTTAATTTTTTTTTTTTTTTTTTTTAATAATTAATATTTTTTTATTCAATTTTAAATGTTTTGAAAAGGCCATAATCAGAAAAATTTCTGCTCACTGCGCATTTTTTTTTTTTTTTTTTTAAATTTACAACCTAAAATCGCTGGTTTACTAAAGCTGGAAAAACGACTCATTCGGCTCTAAGCTAATGTGACATCATTTGTTTCGAGCTTGGCTTGAAACACAGCAACAGAAACCAGTTTTGCAAGTTTCTTGAAAATCGCGCCAACCGGCACGGGATATAGCAATTGTTTAAAAAACTAACACCAACTATTTGGCCAAAACCTCACGATAACCATAGAAACGGAATGAAGTTTTGACGTCACAGTTAAAATCTATCGCTTTGATCGGACTGCAATCGGACGAGGTTTACGGGAATTTTCTTTTCTTAATATTTAAATAACTAATTTTTCTAAAAAACTCTTGTTTGAATATTTCGAATCAGAAAAAAATCTTCAAAAATATAAACTAATTTCACCCGTTTTTAAAAAATGTGCATTGTAATTTCGGTAAATTCTACTTTTGTTGATGGCATTACTAAACTTTGACGAAATCGAATACAAGCCAAATTCACAGAGGCGAGTCGACGAGCAAAGAATCAAAACTTCAAACTACTATAGACATAAACACTGGTAATAAAATCGGACTTGATCCATTTTGACTCTGAATCCTCCATATTTGGATAGGCAACAGCCTCTTTCAAATCAACCTCTTTCCCTTCAGTGATTCTGGAAAATAAGTGTTTAACTCAAAAAGTCCTTGTGGCGTCCGTCTGGGTCTGCCTTCACATGCAACAACTTGGAACACCGAAAGTGTCAGGGATCATAAGACATCCTGCCTTCAATTGTTATCTTTGCAATTTATTATGCTCAATTATTGTCGGCGGTCTCCTATGTTCTAGGACTTTTTGCACGCCTGATGTTAATCGCGTGTGGGATAACGAGACCGTAAATGTCGAGAATTGACTTGCAAGTGCGAAAAAATTATTCGACAAGTGTTAAAACAGTTTGTAAGTATAATTTTTCAAAGTTGCCTTATACTACATATATTAATCAAGAAAACAAGAAGAAGTTTTCAATTCGTTTATTGGTATATGTGTATAAAATAGTAGTACATCGATACTGATAAATATTAGAAATTTTTTATTAAATTTGCTGTGTTTATTTGAAGATGCAGGGTACTTAGAGCTAAAAGTTTAACAGAATAAATTTTTATCACCAGTATATTTTTAAGCAATAATGATAATAACAACAACGAACAACAAAAACCATTAATAATATATTGTGTTTGATGACGATAATTATAGTCTTTCACATAACTGTTTCTTCGTATTGCTTCTTTTCAGAAATAGAAACAACATTGACATTCTCCGCTTTATATCAGAAGATTATACAGGAAAATTAACGATGTCGATGTATTGCAACCAGTGGAACATCACACAACTTTCAATTTCCTAATAATGCTGGTCACGGATACACGGACATTTGACGCGGATAGGTGTAGTTTATAATTTGCGTTTTCACATTTAAATTAATTTTAAAAAATGACCAACGATAATTATTATAATTATTAAATTGGTCAAAAGATAAAAAGAAACACCATAATGGAATTTTTTTTCGATAATTGTTACATTATTCCTTAGGATAAGTGAAACAGTGGAGGAACAGTCGTTGTTGTGCAATGTTCAAGGGGAGAGCTCTTTGTTTTAAAGACGCCTTTATCGAATTTCTTCAGGAATTTCGGAGGTGAAGATGTTTAGAGCATATTAAAAGTCATTACCACAGCGATTTTGATCAAAATTGGGATTGCAAAATCAAATCAGCAAATTCCAAGAAACAAATCGAACAATTTTTATTAAAATCGGTTAGGTAAAATCGGTGCCTTTCAAGGTAAGGTGCTCTAAACACCCCCACCTCCGAAATTTCCGTAATAATGTAATAAAGGCGTAAAAAGTTGAAAAAGTCTTTAACACAGAGTCTTTTCCCTTGAACATCGCCCATCAATGATCGTGTCTAATCTGTATAACTTTCAAGAAATGATAATTTAATATTTATTGAAAAACATACAGCCATTTCAACAGTGTTTTTTTTTTTTTTTTTTCTTTTTTTTTTTTTCACCCAATGTAATAATTATCTGCAAAAATGTGACCAAACTGGCAATTTAAAAAAAAAAAAAAAAAAAAAAAAAAAAAAATGAATCCATAACAAATATAAATGCAATGACCAGCTCTAAGTGTAATTGAAAGTTGTGTGATGTTCCATACCCATAGTTTTTTATGCATATGCATCTGATATGACCCTGTAGTTCCAGAAATGTAAAAATCTCGATGGTGTCTGTCTGCCCGTTCTCTCAAATCCTTCTGTTACGCTAGAAATTGTACCTTCTGTAAGCTTGCACAAGGAGTATGCAATTGCGGAATAACTGTATCCCAACACAAATCCAGGTGTATGCAATGATTTCGAAGCTCAGAAATCGATACTCTTGTTATTTTCAACATGAAAACAATAAAGAATGGTTGTCTTTACATTTGTTGGCAAAATAATTCCCTACGATGGAGTGCAGTTTTAATTTTTGTTTTCAGAGGCTAAACGGTACTTTATATTTTTAATAAACGTATTTAATTAATTTTAAAATTTTCTGTAGTTTCACCTTCAACGTTTTAAGGTAAAGATAAGATTATACAAATACTATGCCCATATTATGTATATGGTTTATATTTTTAGCCAAAACTAAAAAATGACTGTTCTTTTTGTCACCAAATTGTTGACAAGCTCGGTAATGTGGTGGAATTTTTTTAAATTAAATATTGCGGAATCACATCAGAAAAGGCTGAATTGAAGTGTTTTTTTTTTTTAGGTGTTAATCCCATTAAAAAGTTCATAGCTTCTTCAGACTCCAATTTTTAAATTAAAATTTCTAAATTTTATCAAAATTAATATATATATATTAAACAGAAACAATTAGAATATAAAAGACATCTGAATTAGTTTTAAACACGCATACCAATTTTCAAAAACCTACTTGTAAAAAGTAATTCGAAAGTATAAGACCATGTTTAGTTTTTAGGTTTATTATTCAAAATCTTTCGGAAGCACAGTTTCACATTTAAAATTTATTTTCATAATAATATTGTTATGAATTTTTCCACTGAGGCAATGATGGCACAGTTCTTAAGATAAAAAGTACTATTTATTCACTTCAGAAAACTCACAAAATTTATTCGAAGAACAGTCACTATCAAGCTTTCATACAAGCTTCAATGAAAACAACTGCGAATACAGCGGTTATACAGGCTAACTCCAATAGGTAAACAAAGCGATCAGATCTCATCGAAGTCCGAAGTCAATCTGAAAACTTTCCCGATCTCTGGTCTTCATATACCAGGCGCGTGAGAACATTCCCGAAATTTCCAGCCAATTCGTCGAAAAAGAAACATCTCGAAATTTCTCGATTGCTTTATGTGTTGCCACCTTTTTCTAACCTGTATAATCGCTGTTAATAAATAAAATAAGATAAAATAAAATAGAATTTTAAAATAATACGTCGCTATTTACACTATATACAGACAATTTATGCAACAATATGCTCTAATCCTTAGTATTTATGATCATCACAATGCTGATCATTCATGTTTATGTTAGTCAATAATATTTATGGTAATCATTAATTTGGAAAACAAAATTTCCGACAAAAGAGTCTTTTCAAAGGTTGGTAATAAGAAAGATCTCGATGGAAAAAATTCACAAAGCAAAATATTTCCTAATTTCATTTTTAAGCAACAACAACATACTAAAAAGCAATTATGTTATTTAGCAAGAAAAGTTTTCTTCTGCTTCCATATTATAGGTTTAATCTGAAGAACAATTTTTCTACTCAATCCTTTAGTAAAAAAAAAAAAAAGTTAAAAAAAAAAAAAAAAAAACGGTTTTTGGCTGAAATCATTAATCTTGTGACCTTAACCTGAACAATGCTGAGTGTTCAGTTTTTTCTTTTTTTTTTACAATTGGAGAAAGTGGTTGGGCGTATAAAACACACATTCATAAAGATAGTTTGCAGTCTTAGAGACTATTTCCAAAATTACCATCACAAACTCGTAAAGATTATCCAGAAGGTTTCTACTGAAATAATAACATTTTTAAAAAAAGGAGAGATGAAAAATGATGGTTAACCTGTTGAATACAAAGGGGCATCACAAAATTGCAGTCATTCTAAAAAAAGGCAATTTATGTTTAGTTTAATCACATCAGCAAGAAAATAAATAAAACAGAAAAGCCTATGGGTATCTTTATGAGAGTACGCCCAAGCCAGTATGAATCTTTTAGAAATATCTTCAATTAAAAAGTTCCTTTAAATTTAAATTTTATAATTAAAATATGACGAAATTGCGTCTTCTCTTTAGCTCAAAACTAAGAATGCGATTCTCAATTTGGAAGGTTTTTTTTATATCAATATATTTAATAGATTTAGCTTAGTTGAGACTTGCATACCTAGGGCCACCCCACTTTTATCGAATAATGTTTTGTTCTAAGTTTTTTTACACACTTGCAATACCCAATTGCTCTTTTGGCAGCCATTTTGAAATCTTAGAGGAGAAAGCTGTGGCAAGTTATAAGTGGAAAACGTTTTTATATGGTCTACAGTAACATTTTGAAGTCTCTCATGTCTTTTATTGTTTTACAAAGTTAGTCAAATACTTTTCTTTGATTTCTAGTAACTAATTTTTTTTATAACATTAAGTACTAAAGGAGATGTTTAAATAAATCCTTTCTCTATGTGCATATTTAGTAGAAAACATTTTGTATGAAGTTACCAAGTAGTGTAGCTAGAGCCACATAGTTGCTTATTGTGTTCAAATTGCCAAAACCAAAATCTGTTGGTGCTTCAAAGTGATAATGCCTGCAGCTAATTTTTTCGGAATCAATTTTTCAAGTTATAAAAATACTTGTAATTCACTAATAATTTGACTTATTGCATTTTATTATAGTTATTGTATGATAAACCAATGACTGATAATTACTTGACATTGTTTCTTTTATAAAATTCATCTGTGTATGTTTGTTTTCTATTCATTATTTATATTAATCCCAAAGGGAAGTAATTACTATAACGATGTATGCATATCAGTTTCACATTTTTAAACGGCTCATGGGCTCATTTTTTGAGCATTGAAAAAAGGCGGCCCTAGGTACACAAGTCTCCCCCTATACACTATGCTAATATAGTGAGAAGCTTACACTACACTATGGTTCGTTACACTAGACATTCGATTTTTAACCTGAGATCAATATTCCCGGACAAAAACTACAATACGCTCGATATTTCGAATGAAAATTTCCATCGAGATTAGTTCCCGTACCAAAATTCAACTGGAAGTTACTGAGTAAGTACCGAAAATGGTGATCGGAAATCTATGTGCAATAGGAAAAGCGTAAACCATAAACGCTACAGATATGATCACTGGGCCTAACATCCCACGAGGCCTGTAAGGCCCGTGCCTACGGCCCCTGAATTTTGGGGGCCCCAAATTGCCTGAAAAATTCTGAATTAATATATAACTATCAATAGTCTGTTCAGCGCACTTGATAAATGTCATAAAATATCAACAAATATTTTAATGGCTCTTTTCAGTTATCAAAATATTAATATCTCTACAATTATTTAATCAAAATGGTAATAGATGGTAAGCGAAATTGTCATTAAAATTTAAATGACATCAACTATCGTCAAGGGTGCCCCGTCTACTATGCTGTTCCTATAGTAAATGGTTTTCTAAATCGGGCACTGTATGACCATATATTAGCTTGAAGGTATCAAAAAGGTTTGTAGGATTATATAAAATTCAATCAGCTATTATAACTGAAAGTGCTTCAAAATTCAATCGGAACCATTCCTCCTTAATAACTCTATGGTAATTTCATATCTTGGCTGTAAGTAGAGCTGCCGGGGTTGAACTTGGATATGCAGTGACAAGTTTTCTCACCAAGAATACCGTGAAAGTCGTCGACTTGGCAACGTGTCCCTTTTTTAAAAGATCCCTCCAAATTGGCAGGATTTTTGTTATATGTTGTCAACCTTAACAGAGAAAGCTTATATTCGTTAAATTCCTTCAAATCGTACAAGTTTGGTATCTGGAGCTGTTGCCTCGTATTAGGAATGTATGTAGAAGTGGCATTTCAGTGATAGTTTATGTCACAATCCAATTTTTTTTAATTCAAAAAGATATTTAGGAAAATTATCAGTGATTGTTGTACCAAGAAATGTCAAAAATATTTCAAAATGATTTATAGGCGGGATTGGAAAGGTCTTTCAGTTTTTGATGCCAGAATAACCACAGTTATTGATGTAAAACTTTCTGGGTTAATTAGAATTTTGCATATACTATTTTGTATAAATGCACGTTATGCAAACAATTTCCTCTGACATGTTCCAATTTTAATACAATTATACTGGATGTTATTTGTGTGTTGAAAATAAAATAAACTGTGTTTAAGTAGAAATAATGTATATCCCCTTTGAAAAATCCAAACAAACAAATGCTTGCAAATGCGTATAGTAAATGAATTTAAGTTTAGTATAAAAAATGTATAATTTTATATATTATGGTTCCTTTTTTTATATATACTATCAGAAAACAACATTCTATTTTAAAAATTATTTACTCTTTTACAACTTAGATAAATTGAAATAATGCCATTTCTATTTGAATTTTTTATGTTTAGAGTTGGAAATAAGCTAATGTCATAAGTAGGAGAAAAGTTTACACTCAAGAAAAAAAAGCAAAATAATAATTTTTATTTCTTACATTAAATTAAATTACATTAAATTAAAAAAGTTTTCAGATAAAAATATTACCTCCTGAAACAAATTTAAATATCAAACCAAATTGATTTCCGAAAGCTAGTTTCTTCAGTTCGCTATTTGGACAACAATTTTTTACAATTCAAGGGCCAGTTTACCTTGAATTTAAAAAGAGACTTCCTAGTAAGACATTTTTTAAACAAATAGATGAAGCATTAAGTTCATTCACATCTATTTCATTTGAACTTTAAAAGCTTTATAAATCAGACAGATACCATTATAAATACATTAAAATAGTTTCTTTTTTTTTTATTGTCAAGGTAATCAAACACCAACTTCATTAAAAGGTAGACACTTAAATAAAAACATTCGTTTGAAGTCTTTTTTAACGTGGAGCTGTAAACAATGGTTAAAAAAAAAAAGAGGGCAAAGACCACGAAAAACTTAAAAGGTTACGCCCAGGGAGTAGCCCGTAATTGTAGTATGATTTCTGCTCTATTTTGTTTGCATTAATCTTAACTTCAACAAGTTGGGGTGAAAAAGATTTTTTGTTGACTAAACTTTTCAACCTTTGTAGCAAAAGAAATTTCTTTGAAGTTTCCTTATTCTATTACTTAGAGATAAAAAGTATACGAAAGTACAGATTGAATATTCTGCTATAAAATAACTTAAGAATGATTAAAAAAAAAATAATAAGCATTTAAAGTTTAAAGTCTTCTTTCAAAGACTATTAAAAATAAAAATCTTTATGAATTTTTAAAATAAGGAATACCTATTTTTATACTTTTTCTTGGTGTAAGTTTTTTTTCTGATCTTTACGAGTTTATTAATGAATAATTAAAATATAATATATTTAAACGTAATAGAAAAGTTAATGATCTAGAAAGCTAATGGTTCAAACATGCATAAAATATTTATACGACCAGGCATATCGTATATTTTACTAACAATACTTATTATTTTACTCCTAAATTTCTATTATTAAGTTTTTACAAATATTTTAAACCATTTTTAGTAGTAGAAATCAATCTAACCACTATACATCGCAAGAATTTATTTATATAAATTCACTGGAGCAGAAAGCTAGATGATTCCCTTCTCTACAAATTAGATATATTTATACTTAATTGCACTAAATGCATGATTACACTATTCAAACTTCAAAAATTAAATAATCTGAGATTCGATATTTTTTTTTAATATGAAAAAAATGCGTGCTGGAAATTTGCTGCGACTTCTTATCGGTGTTTTCTTTTTCCTTGCTATACCACAAACTCATCATACAGAGAATAAGATATGTTTAACGGAAGCTATAAGTAAAGATGAGTATAAATTAATGAAATTTCGTATTTAGTTCTCCCCTCCTATGCATTTGAAATGCTACCCCGGTTACCAACTATTCAAGGGTGGTATTTGCAGTCAAATCCTACAGCATTTATTCTATGATATGAACATATAATACGGTATTTTAAAGATGCAGCGAAAACTGAGCAACCGTTTATACATAACAAGTCCATGGACAACAGCACCCAATTGCGCAAAAAGCACAATTATCTAAAAGAGGATCTGAAGCAGATATTCAGGTCCTGTGGAAGCCATTTATGTATCCTCCAAGAGGCCTCTTATCTCAATCAATCATTTTTTATTTTTTTTATATCTATGTTCGTAGCATCGTAAGTAAACTCTCATCTTAACGCAACCTCAACGCGCTTGTAAGTGCCAAGAGGGCAGTCTGTAAGTACGTCGCGTACGTCAATTTGGTATCTGATATCACAGTCTGAAGCATGCGCTTTAGAAAGTGTAAGTGCGCACGAAAACGGCCTCAGTGTACTGGTAAACTTGTGTGGATCGCAAAATTCCAAAATCGTGGGAACAAATTTAGATTAAAAGTGGCGAAACGGAAGTTGCGGTTATCAAGGGAGTTGAGGATAAACAGAAGGATAACTGTCCATCTGGTGTCTGGAGTTATAGACAGAGAAGGTAAACTTCACGACTATGTCATTGTTGAAAGAGGGACCAGGGGACTCCGCACCCTGCTCGCTAACGCTTGTTAACCCCTATTCTCTAGCTCCCAGAAATATTAACAATTATTCATAGCAACAAGTACTTGAAATCAATCTATGTAAAATATATAATTACTATTTATATCTAATAAATGGGGGTCACTCATGTCTGAAAAGTGTAAATAGAACACTGTTCCGAACTTTGCCGTTGTGTTCGAAAGCGTAATGATGACAAGTATGGGAACTAAAGTAATTATAAAATTGTTTACACTTTTGGTATGTTGTGGTATAAAAAACACTTCAGTTATTTTCAAATGACAACTTGTTCATAAAAACTATTAGAGTAGCTTAGGAATAGAGAATGTGATAAAAATACTGCCTACCGATAAAATATAGAGTTTTTTGGAAGTTCGATTGAGAAAAGCATTAATATTAAAAAGGTTCAAACTCAAGTCTCTGAGGCAGATGCGCCTAGCGTGTGAAAATATTCGATTTGGGTCCCAAAGAAACAATCTGAAATCAGCAAATCCCCGACTCGTAAAAGTAGTAGACTCAATGGAAATTGTGATAAATAGTATATAACATTGATTGCTAGTCTTAAGAAAGTTACCGCGGGATTTCTTACATTGAAGATAAAATACGTGGCAGTTTCTGCATGATAAACTGGATGGTGTTTCCTCTTTGAAATCTGTTCTATACTAGTCTAAATGTTGCATACTATAGAACTCGTGTGGGTATTTATTACAAAAATTCATATTTACAGAAAAAATTATACTCACCTATTTGTACACCTTCTCAATTTAACTGCAATCACTCAAAGGACAGCTTTAATAATTGATTTTGAATATCGTATCAGAAGGCAAAAAATATGCTTCTTAAAGAAATTAAAAATTTGAAAAGAGTACGTGTAGAAATTCTAAATTTTTTATGTAAAACACCTAGAAGGTCAATACTTGCATATTCCGTTATAGATGCGGTATAGTTCAAGTGAAAACATGTATGCAAGATATTACAACTAATATTTTAATTTATTCGTCACTCGAAAAAATATCAAAGCTAAAAGTTAAAATCATCGGTAAGTAGTCCCCTTGTACATATTACAAAAAATCCCTCTCATATTTTCTAGTTTCTCAACACTAAAAAAACTCCTCTTACAAGAATAAAAGAATGTCGAGTACCGTTAATCAACAAGAAACAATCTGAGCCCACTCTCATCAAATTCGCAAATCATGGCGGCGAAAAAATTACGCCTTGATGATCTGGTGAATGCTGCCATTCATGTCCTTACACCAGCTGCCAGAAATAGACCCCGACTTCCCAATAATAAATGGGAACATTCCAAGAACGGAGCCCGTTTAATTGTTGTAATGAGCCCTCTATTTGTCAAGGAATGGGTCGTTACATGTCACTCGTAATAAATACGGGCGTTTGTAATTCAGGGTCGTTACTCAAAAGACAAGCATTACGCCTGGAATCTCTCATCGCGTGCTTTATTCTGATTGAGTGTTGTTGGTCTTGGCTTTATTGAAGTTTTATGGACTTTAGATTGAGATATATCTGATACTGCGCCGGAAATTGGTATTGTTTGTGGGTTGCGTAGAAAACAAATAGCAGGAAATGGTGCAATGGAGGTGAAAGTTAACTGTCCAGTGTGAAATTGAGCCTGTCTGGCAATCTACTTCCATGATTGCTTGATTTAGTTGTGGAATGAAGTATTGTGCATGAATTCTGTCTTTTTCTATGAGTGTTATGACGACCAGAAATTGATTGACGTGGACTATAAATTTCTTGAGAACACTCTTGTGCAAGAACTACAATGAATATTTTGAACAATAATATATTTCAACTGAGTTTTCAAAAAAAAAAAATCATAGTGTTTGGGGAAAATATATTCAATCTTATTGTTGATAAGACTAGTTTCGTTGATTTGTTTTTAAATATAATAATCCTATCATACCAAGCTGAATGCGTCAAAGTATGTTGGTGGGACGTGGGATAGGGGTGAAGGGGGGGGGGTTAAGCTATTGCTTCAGCGTTAATACTCCCAAAACTAGCTTGGATTAGCAACCAATTTATTAAACTAACACATTTTAACAGCAACACCTCTCTTCTTTACTGCGACTATTTCTCGAACTAGCAGGTTTTCTGCTTCGGGGACATAAATTCTGAATACTTACAATATGATGCTCCATTGGTTTGCTAACAGAAGATAAATAACCTTAGATGAAAGCTTAGATTGTACTTATTAAAATTAAACAATTTTACTTTGTTTTATATTATTATTTTAATTTATAGTCTCTTTTCAATTTTAAATACATAGTAAGTTTTACAATGCGCTAACCTTGATTCATCGAAATCTCTTTCAAAAAAAGAAATTGTTCAAATAAATAAAATAAAATAATAATAAAAAAAAAAACTGTTTTGACGAGACGTGATTTTGGGGATGATTGGTTACATGTTAATTTTCTATTATATAATACAACACTTAAATCATATGAATAACTTCTATAGTAAAATTGAGCATCGTTCAGCATAATAATATAAATAATTTTTTTTTTTTTTTTTTTTTTTTTTAAATTTTAAACTGTGTTTTGGTATTTTGCTTTTAAATACACTTAACTTTAACACTGGATTAATCAATTCGATGTCATTAAAATATATTTGTAGTGAAATTACGGAAATTACATATAGAAAATCATGGATATTCAGCAATAGCAACAAAATTTCAATAATTTTTATATAAACTACAATAATAAATTCAATTAAGTGAACAATTATAAATGACATGTCGGATTCCATCCTGTGGTGAGATAGTTTTGAGCTCAAGAATGTCCATTAGCCAATTACCGTGCGCTATTTTATTATCCCGCGAACATAGCATTTGATGGTGACGTAGCGATGCATAACCTCCATTCTCTAAAACTTTTACGGTTAAGGAATCGTTTCCTGATTTTCAGACTAATTTTTATTTCTCGCATATTTTATCAGTATTCAGTGCGTAGCAAATCATATAACCAATCAGTGAACCCAACTGCTATCACATATTACTGACCTTCATGCTAAAAGTATACAAATTTCTATAAATTGGCTGTAAAATAGGAATAGATGAATTATATACAAATGTTAGTTGACATACAAATGTTAGGATAGATGAATTAATTTACAAATGTTAAACTGTTTATTGAATTTTGTTTATGTAATTAAGTGTAGTATTGGATTGCTGTCTTACCTTTTATAGAAATTGGGTTCTTTTCGAGGGAATGCAGGGGTCACTTTAAGATTTCTTACCTGAACACCTGCGAATTTGCGTGTCTCGTGGGCACTTTTGATGTAGGCCCTAGTCGACCAGGCTTTCTTCCCCATGCAATAAATTTAAAGGTTTCAAAGGAGTTCTACTTTATAGTCTATAGAAGCAACTAGTTGGCGCCAAGGCGTGTTGGACTTTTTGTGATTTTTGGCAGTTTAACACAATGTGTCTGCTCCGAAATTTATAAGTCTATGAATATTTTCGAGGGGAAGGGATTTTACAATTGCACCCTTCTTCCAATTTAAATGTTTGTAGGAGGATCAAAAGTTATCCAGTGAAATTCAAGTACGTGTATTTTTTAGGCGGGATTTCTTTGCGATTCGCTAAGTAAGATTTGAATGGAAACCGAGTTTTTAAAAACCCTCACTGTAAATGCTGGTGTCTTAAATTTAGACACAAAGTGTCTGAAAAATTCATTTCAGACACATTAAGTGACTTATTTTGCACAAAAGTGGTTTACTTCTTCGAATTTCAGACATCACACGGGTCTTAAATTGCTTTCAGTCACAACAAGTGACTTAAAATAAGACACTTCTAACCAATTTAAGACATTTCGAAATTCAGACGCTTCTCGCTTTCAGACAGTACAGACAATACAGGCCGTAGCAATTATATCATTCAAGTTCATTTACAAAGCAAAAGGAATACCTTTAAATTTTGAAGGATCCCAAAAAAAGTGTTTTTCACAGAAATCCAAAGTTGTCTTATGTAAACGAGCATAGTTTTTAAAATTTAACTATTAAAAGTAGAACTACTTTCCCAGACCTTTTTTCACTCCTATAAGAAACTTTGCAAAACCAAAATTTAAAATCAATAATTTAGAGTTATAAAAATGTTTTTTTTTAATTTTATTTTTTATTTATCAGTATAAAATGCCAAAACCAAGCAAAAACAGTCATTAGAATATTATATATAAAAAATAAAACAAGAAAAGAAACTTTTCTTGTATCCTTCCGCCGTAACGTTGTTTGTTTACTTTTAAAACTCGTTATGATCGTGTGAAATCGCGCCTAGCGGAGTAGCGGACATGACACATTTCTTAAACATCGAATAAAAGCATCTCTAATGTACTCATTTTTGTATAGTTCAGCGGTAATGGATTTGAATTCGCAGTCTTTATACTCATCTGTTTCAAAATTTCTAGATATTCATTTACAGATTCTCCCGTTTGTTGGACTCTAGATGCCAAGCAGTGTCTGGCGAAGATTTCATTTCTCTTTGTAATATACAAAGAATCCAGGATATCGATGGCATCATCATACTTTTCAGAGTCGTTTATGTATAAATAAACATTCGCAGAGAGACATCCAGTGTTGTCTCGTTCTCCCTGGTCTGGGTGCCGAGCCATGTAGGCATCCCGGAAAATGAGTTTGCTGATTCAGCAGCACGCCAGGCTTTATCAAAACCCCTGATTTTGCGCCTCACTTCTCCCGAGGATCTTATCCAGATCATCAAGCGTAACCACATTGCTGAACGATCTCTCGACTGGGACCACTCTCCTTACTCTATCAGATACCCATGGATCTACCCACTGCAGAAAAATTGCTTGTCCTTCTCGCCCAACCGCCAAATGGACATCCTTTTGACCAGACTGAAAACTAAAACGGCCACCGTTAATGCCACCCTTCATCGTTTCAAAATCCCTCTCCCAAGTGTAATTTCTGTGCTGATGTTGAAACTCCAGAGCATTTCATTCTCGTATGCCCTGCGTTCGATATCCAACATGACTCCCTCCGCAAAGATCTCGGCTGCATTCCACTGTCCTTTCTGTGGCTTTTTGACTGGTCACATCGACCCAAAGAAAAGATCAGAACCTTATGCAAATTCATTTCGCTCACGAAAAGATTTGATTAACCTTGATCACTGTTTTATTTACAACCTGCTTCCCGAATGATATAGACGCCAATCTTTTTCATGATTAGTTGTCCTGTAAAGTTCTACTCTTCGCAGAAGACGCTAGCCTCGTACGCATATCTCCTTGGATAATGTCTGGAAAAAGCTCCCTCTCCCCGGAAGCATAATCCAGCAAAACCCCCACCAAAGCAAATCATAAATAAACGTTCGCGGATACGTAATTACTTAAGAGCTGGACTAGAAATTCACACACATTTATCGTGTCCAATTCAAACTTTTTACGAGTTTATAATACCTTTAAGAGCGAATGTGAGCTAACGGGATTCGAACGTGGCACTCCTAGGTCAGTAGACAGGCATGCTAACCACTAGGAAAAGTGACCACTAGTGCCTAGGTGTTGTACCTGCACCACCACATGCTTCTTAAAGGCTTCGTGCAATAAGAACAACAAAAGTTTGTGTGAAAGTGTACTATATTTATGCAAATGGCAACAATACAATTATACCTTGAAGAGTGGCAGCGCTTCTTAACTTCTGGAAATCTCTTATTTGAAATGTTACGTTCTATCGTTACGATTCTAGTGTTCTAAACGTACGTCAAATATTAGTTAATAAAAGCTTCGTTTTAAGCTTCATTCTTGCAGTAATGTCATAATCATTTCAATTTTATTAACTAATATTTATTTTGAACTTAAACTCCTAAAAGATGGAACGACTTTTGAAACCAGAGAGATTTGATGTTGATCCTATGTGTGTTGGCGCAGAATCAAAATGGAAACACTGGAAAAGGACATTCACGAACTTTTTAACTCGAGTTAAAGAGGTTATTGAAAAGTTTATTAACTAATATTTGACGTACGTTTAGAACACTAGAATCGTAACGATAGAACGTAACATTTCAAATAAGAGATTTCCAGAAGTTAAGAAGCGTTGCCACTCTTCAAGGTATAATTGTATTGTTGCCATTTGCATAAATATAGTACACTTTCACACAAACTTTTGTTGTTCTTATTGCACGAAGCCTTTTATAAGCATGTGGTGGTGCAGGTACAACACCTAGGCACTAGTGGTCACTTTTCCTAGTGGTTAGCATGCCTGTCTACTGACCTAGGAGTGCCACGTTCGAATCCCGTTAGCTCACATTCGCTCTTAAAGGTATTATAAACTCGTAAAAAGTTTGAATTGGACACGATAAATGTGTGTGAATTTCTAAATGCTCATCTATATACATTTCATTGTTCCGTTCCCAAAGACTATCTATATTGACATAAAGCATAGACAGCAATACGACATTCATTTTCATATGTAATTGCAGTTTTTTTTTTGCATTTAAAGTGTATTCTCAGCAAAAATTCTATCTATTAAAGCAAACTTTGTCCAAATTGGTTCTGTAGATCATGAGTTATAGGCCAATATTAACCTATTCTTGATCAATAATTACAACATCATTTGAATTCTTCCTTTTGACGGGTACCAGATAAAAATAGCTAATTTGCAGCGATAACTTATTCAAACTAATAACTTCCCATCTGTGATAAGGTTTGGTTTGGCAGTCCCCCAAACTAATGAATAAAAATAAAAGTTCACTAGATCAAAATATTATTTTCGTGTAAACATTTCAGCTTGGCAATAACTATGCCGACTTAACGGTTTTTGGTACCTGTCTAACGGAAAAGTATCAAATATTGTTGCCAGAGTTTTCTCACATACCCAAATGTGTCTTGAGTGTTTTTTTTCTTTCTTTTTTTTAATATTCAATTGGGGGTTATAGGGAAAATATTCCTCATTAATTTGATGCAATAAAAGTGTGATCAGAAGTGTTGGTATCGCTTGCCTCTTCTAGAATTGCTACCACTGCTGAATCATGGACAAACGGCATACACTATGTTCTAATTGCCCTTTAATACCATTACTTCATACTCCATAGCACTTAGCAACATATCCAAACTGAGCATCGTTGCCAAGCTGTTGGAGCAGTACTCTTTGATTGCATGATATGAGAGTAAGTACTATGTCATCAAAAACATAAATTGAACACCGAGAGATATTAATGACAACAGTATTCAAACTTGAAATAATTATGTGCTTGAAGTAGTCAAATGTTTTGATCAGCATTAAAAAGCATTTGTTCACAATAATATATACATGTACAAGTAGAATAGTATTTAAGTGACTTGACAATCAATTGCTCAAACTCAGAAATGATTATTTTGATATGCACAACGGCTTCATTCCTAGTGAAAAAGTTGGTTTATGTATTATTATTTATCTTATTTTCAGTGTTTTTACTACAGTAAATTTTAATTGATCGATTTCTAAATGACCCTCACAGAATTCTAAATTTTCTGTTTTTAACATTCAATTACATTTTTATTGGTTTTGTTGCATATTACAAGTACTAATGATTTTGAAAATATATTTAGCATGATTTGATACAATTTGGATAAAATTTATTGTGTCCTTTAATTTTATTTCATGAATGTAGGGATGCTGAGTTTGAAATAAAATCTTCTTTTTAACATGAACATAGTTTATTTAACGGTGTCTAGAGGAATTTTAAAAAAAGCTATTGTTCAACATTTGGTACATCGCTCCGAAGAGCTCTTACAAATACGTCTTACAAATTTAGTTACATAGCGTGGAATGAAATTCAAATAAAACGGCTGGCAGGAAGCAGCAACGTCACGCAGTGACGTAGTACTGCTCCTAACCAATACGATCCGAAGTGCTCGAGTCGGGGGGGAAATCCCACAAATCGGCCGTCCTGACATGTCGCTGACCACAGCGGCGTACTTAAAACTTAAAAAATTAAAATACTTATCAAGAGCACTGCGAATCGTTTACAAACACACATGATTTTATAGTAATTATACAATTGAGCATTAAATTGTGCATTTTAAATATCGTTATGAATATGAACACATTATTAGCATATAAGAATACACAAACACAATTATACTTATGATGAAAAAAAAAATATTTTTTAGAAGGGGCTATCCAAATGGTTTCATGAGGTCAGCTGAAGAGGTGGTTTGATTTGGGCCTGCATGATTCCCTATTTTAGCTACCTCGTATCTGTCCCTACCATTAACTTTAGTGACTTCGTATGGGCCGAAGAATTTGGGTCTTAGCTTCAGTCCTGTACCAAATTGAGTTCTTTGGATAGCTACTAAATTGCCCAGTTTATAGATAGTAGCCTTTTTGCATTTTTTATCATGCTGTTTTTTATTTTCATCTTTGATTTTAAGGATGTTTTCTTTGGCTTCTCTTCTGAGTTGATTCCTTTGGTTGCTGTAGTAATCCATTATTTCTTCGGTTAAGATTTCTTTTACAATGAGATCTTCTTTGGGAATCGGATGCAACATTCCTTCTTTCTTGCAGCTTTTCTTATTTGCCAAGATACACGGTATGCAATTGGCAACCACCGTTTCAGTCTGGGAATGAAGATCAGGAATGAAGAAGTCTCGTTTTGCAATTTCTTTTGTTTTCGCAACTGAAAAATGTCCTTTTTCGTGGGCTGATTTAATCAATTCAGTCTGCATCCCTTTGGGTGCAACCATTAATTCTCGACCATTTTCGTACTTGTACAAAATGTCATTCTTCAAGAAATATTCTTGGTGGCTGTCCTCTTTTACTAATGATTTCAGTGTTGTTATGTACTCATCTTTACATTGAGCAACTTTCAATCTTGCAGTTACAGTTTCATCAATAATCATTACTGGATTTCTACTCAAGGCATCAACATGTTTCATTCTTTGCCCTGGTCTATGAACTATCTCGTAATCGAATTCTTCTAAAAGTAGAGCCCACCTTGCAATCCTGGTTACTAGATCTTTTTTGTTCATTGTCATCTGAAAAGCAGAGCAGTCTGTCACGATTTTAAATTTGCTTCCCATCAGATACACCCGCAGCTTTTTTAAGGCTTCTACAATTGCGAGAACCTCCAATTCATAACTGCTATATTTCTCTTCCGCTGGACTGGTTTTTTTAGACATGAAATGGACGGGATGTAATTGTCCATCGTCAGACTCCTGAAGAAGTACGGCACCGAAGCCTTCTTTGCTGGCGTCTGTGTGCAATTCAGTTTTTCGACCTGGCTTGAATAGATGTAAAACGGGGCTTGTGGCGAGAAGGTATTTAAGTTTCTCGTAGGCATCCTTTTGCTCATACCCGAACACAAATGGACAGTCCTTTCGAAGGAGATCACTAAGGGGTTTTGCGATCTTCGAATACCCTTGAATAAACTTCCTGAAGTAACCTGTGAGGCCAAGGAAACTTTGTACTTGCTTAACATTTGTTGGAATAGGAAATTTTTTAACGGCGAGTGTCTTCTCACTCGATGGACGAACTGTTCCATTTTCAACAATGTGACCCAGAAATTCTACTGAGTGCTTTAAAAACTGACATTTCTTTGTCTTTATTTCCAGTCCATATTCGGATGCTCTTTGAAGAACAATTTTCAATTTCTCTACACCTTCTGCTTCATCGTTTGACGGAATTATCAAATCATCCATATAAATAACAATAACGCCTTCTTTCATTAGATCTCTGAATACACTGTACACATATCTCTGGAATACACTTGGACTTGTACTAAGTCCAAAAGGAACTTTTAAAAATTCATACTGTCCATCCGGAACAATGAATGATGTGTACTTGCGACTGTTTTCTTCAACTGGCACATGGAAAAATCCATTCTTCAAGTCTAAGGTGCTGAACACTCTGGCATCTTGCAACCGGTCAAGAACGTCTTCAATCAAGGGCAACGGGAATCTATCTTTAACTAGCTTGCGATTTAATTGTCTGTAGTCCACGCAGATTCGTGTTGTGAGATCTTTCTTCTTGACAAGTACCACAGGACTTGCATAATCTGATGAACTGGGACGAACAATTCCATCCTTCAACCATTCATCTATTTGTTTGTTGACTTCTTGTCGTTCAGAAAATGACAGTCGACGGGCTCTTTGGTAAACTGGTATTTCATCTTCTAAAATGATTTTCATTGAAATATCAGTGAACTTAGTTTTCTTCGGTTGGTAAGAGGTTACAAGGTCTGCTACACTTTGACGAAGATTTGCTTCTTTGATATGATTAAGATCCAACTCATTCTCTGTTCCATCTTCTGTTAAGAATATCCATTCAGCTGACTCATCCAAGAGAGTTTCAGTCTTCTCATGAAAAGGACAGGGAGCATGAGCTAAAAATGCTGACCCAATGATGGCTTCAAAATTGAAATCCTCAACAGGGATAACTTGAAAGTCGAGTCGG
Organism: Linyphia triangularis; assembly: GCA_963978545.1. Classification (NCBI taxonomy): domain Eukaryota; kingdom Metazoa; phylum Arthropoda; class Arachnida; order Araneae; family Linyphiidae; genus Linyphia; species Linyphia triangularis. Next base: position 37,003,380 of record OZ021725.1, read on the forward strand.
CACACGTGTCCGTCAATGTCGACTACTTGCTGGAACGATCCCATGGTTCTAACTAGACCTTTGCCTAGGCCGGTCAAAACAGATGTATTTTTCGACAGTAAAGGAAGGGGCTTAATTTTTCTGTAGATGTCATCTCGTAAGATATTACGTGTACTGCCTGTGTCTAGAAGTGCTGTAGCGGTTACTTCACCCAATTTGATTTTCTTCACAAATTTATTAAGATCGACATCCGGATAATCTTTGGGTTCATTTGATTCTACGGCAACTTGCACCAGGTGTGTTTCAGGTGTTTTTTCACGATCTTTCTCAGCCTTATTGCTCTTGTCTCGAACGACTTTAGGACAGGAATTACGCAGATGTTCTGGAGAACCACATTCAAAGCAAAGGAGCTTCTTCTGTCCGTGAAACTTGCGTTGACCAGACATTGGTCTGTTGTCTTCAGTTTCAGACTTAACATGCCTCAATCCCTTGTAGCCTGAATGCTCTTGACTCGTGCGATTTTCACTAAATTTTCTGTAAGGTTTCCCATGAAAATTTCTCTTTGTGAGACTCTCCTTCAAACTTTCAAATTCATCGAACATTTCAGCGAGATCGTCTGGCTTTTTCAGATTTAACCATTCTTTGAAAAAGTGTTCTTTTATGTCTTCTGGAGCTCTAAATTTTAACTGTTCAGTGATGAGCAAGTCCACTAAGTCTTCAAAAGAGTCGATTTTTAAATCAGCTATCCATTCTTTAAAATAGCAGCTCAGCTCATGTGCGTAGCTCCTCCATGTCTTATCTGGACTTTTGACATGTCGATAAAACAAGTTCTTCAATTTTTCAGACGTTAATTTGTATTTCTTCAAAATTAACTCTTTGACATAATCAAAATTGTTTGCATTTTCAACCGACTCTCGAGCAAGCATGTTCGAGATATCTGATGGCATCACATGAAGTAGGTAGGCAACCCAATCTTCCTTAGGAACTCTAGCCATTTCTGCGCGTCTTTCAAAGTTGACAAGGAACAACCCCATTTCGTCTTTTTTCTCATCGAATTTAGGTGTTATCTGAGCAAGCGGGATCTTTTGTTGAGTTTCTTCACTTCGTCTTGGAACCACAGCAGCAGTCTGCAGTTGCATGCGCTGAACTTCCAAGCGTTGCATCTCAAGTCGAGTTTCCCTCTCTTCACGTTCTCGGGTTCGTACCTCTTGCTCCGTCCTCTCTTCGATGATTCGATTCAAAATTATACGCGTCGTTTCTTCATCATAGCCATCACTTTCTAAAATCAGTTTTCTGATATCTGCTACCTTACTTCCATCAGCCGGAGTCAAACCCAACTCCTCAGCGACCTCAACTAAGTCAGTCTTACGACCCTTACTTAAATAGGACATGATAACTTTCGAACAAAAACAATGCGAAAATATTAACCTTTTAATAATTTTCAACTATATTTCACGTGGGTTTAAACTTTAAATAAGAATGAACCGTTACAAGGAACTTTCCTCAGCTTACTGACGGTTCCAGGGAATTTTAATTAGAATCCTTAACTGTATTCAATTATTTCCCCAATCAAAACAGCAGAGAACAATCTATACCCACTAATTAATCTTTACCATTAAATTAGACCTTGTCAATAATACTGTCTAATAAAAATTAATATAGCTAATCATATACAAATCATTACACACATAAATTATACTGCAAAATACAATTTATCAAACCACAATTGATTGCATAGCAACTTCAATTTCCTAAAAAATATATTTTAAACTAACTCCCAATGAGTAGCTAAATCAAATTCACTGAAATTCCAAAGTTTTCTTTTCTTAACAAAAACTACACCCAATATTTCTTAAACAACCTTTTGGCTTATGCTTTAAAAATACCTTAACATTCAAGTTAATACTGCTCGACGACAGTAAAAAGCATACTAAAGAAATATTACCACCAGAATTTCACAAATTATTAATTCAATTATTTTTAAAATTGTCTATTTTACGACTGTAAATACAGATTTCTAGAAATTCTAAATAGTTTTCTTTTCTTAAAAAAAAACTACACCCAATATTTCTTAAACAACCTTTTGGCTTATGCTTTAAAAATACCTTAACATTCAAGTTAATACTGCTCGACGACAGTAAAAAGCATACTAAAGAAATATTACCACCAGAATTTCACAAATCAATTAAACTCTATCTTTTATAATGTGGCATAACAACAACTGCTATTATTTGATACCGGATACATGAAACAATCCTATCAAAATATAAACAATACCACAACGATTCCACCAATTTATCATTTACATGTAACATTAAAGAAAATATCTTTAAAAAAACTCTTTTCTGAAAAACATAATTCCAAACTAGTTCAACAAAAAATAAATAAAACTTCAGTTGCAGAGGCCATATGATTAGGGGGAAAAAAATAAGACAACACAATATTTTTTTATTCAGCAACCCTAAAAAGAAAAGATAAAAAATCAAATGGCAAATGCAGCTGGTACTTCCTGTCTATTTTAAATACTCAAAACAGAATGATCAACTTTTTTTTTTTTTTTTTTCGCTTCCTCTATTTTCAAATCGTTAATACATAACGTATTTTAAAACGAAACAATTTTAAAGAACACATTCCAAAAAATAATTACTTAGTGACAAAATAATATTAAAGTATTGTTTCAACTAAATATTAAAATTCTTAATGATCACTAAAATTAATATAAAATATTTTGAATAAAGTTGTAAATGGCTTATCTGGAACTCCGATTTTCGCTGCAATTCAAAACGTCTTCCAGCAGTCGCTTCACGTCAGAACAAGAACTGGACAGGGGATTTCAAGTCCAAACAGGAACTGTTCACTTGAATTTAATGTCCAAACAGGAACTGGTCACTGAAACTTAAGTCCTTTCGGGAACTATAGGCTTGACTGGACAGTTCTGAACCAAAATTACGTCGTTGAAGCACTACTGGACGGTTTGGAAGAGGCACACTTCTGGTTGGGGCACCGTGAACAACATCGGACACTTCGGAATTAAAAAAAAACTTCAGGTGAAAGCAGGTTTTCAGTTTGATGCAGATTTGTTGATCTGTTACATTCGAAAAGTAAATCTCGAGAAAGAAATCAATCGCGGCCGAACGCCCAATTTGTAGGGATGCTGAGTTTGAAATAAAATCTTCTTTTTAACATGAACATAGTTTATTTAACGGTGTCTAGAGGAATTTTAAAAAAAGCTATTGTTCAACATTTGGTACATCGCTCCGAAGAGCTCTTACAAATACGTCTTACAAATTTAGTTACATAGCGTGGAATGAAATTCAAATAAAACGGCTGGCAGGAAGCAGCAACGTCACGCAGTGACGTAGTACTGCTCCTAACCAATACGATCCGAAGTGCTCGAGTCGGGGGGGAAATCCCACATGAATGATCTTATGTGTTCCATATTATTACATCTGAGGATATTTATGATATGACTTGCATATTATGGGGACTAGATACTCGATGACAGCATTAAAATCAGAAAAATCAACGCATTTGAAATAAATTGAATATTGGTCAAAATGAAGAAATTTTTTTTACATATGTTGTTCAAACCTTTTTAAAATTATATTTTAGAAAAAAGTTTATAATAATAGGCTAATAATTTAATAATAATCACTTATTTAAAACTTGATTAAAAAAACAATCTGCAATGAGTTGAATTTGGTTACGTTCGTAGAGGAATCTTCTTAAAACTAAAAAAAAAGTTTTTTTTGCTTATTATTTCTTCGAAATGTCTATATACTGCATTAAATATCATCTTTCTCAAAATAATAATAAAAAGTTTTTTTATGTGGTAATTAGTTGAGCGTATGAAAATTTGCAATTTTTTAATAATAATTAAAAACTAAATTGCATAGATTTGAATAATATTTTTGTTTAATATGTACTTCAGATGTTATATAATTGCCATAAAAAAATTCAATTCTATATTTTGCATAGTCTTTTATATGAGCATACCAAAAGTTGGAAAATCAACGTTTTGAGAAAACGTGAAAGAACTAAAAGTTTTAATAACTTGCATGTTTTCCAAATTTAATGTGCTTCAACTCTGTATTTTGAAGCAGCCATTTTTACAGATATTTCAAATTCCTTTTTTTTTAATTCCCCCCCCCCCCCCTTTTTCTTAAATTTTTTTAGGTTTTTTAAATGCCCTCTCTTTAGCTTCTCAACGATTAAAGAAAAGTCGCAGCGACAGGGAAAATTGTTGTAAAAAGGTCCCATCCACAAATTACTGGAATTTTAATATTATTTTAATTTTAGTATGCACTTAATATGTTATTTAATCATAATAACAAATTTCAACTGTATATCTGGCATATTTTTTTACAAGCATACAAAAATTTGGAAAACTGACGTTTTTAGAAACACAAAATTTTTTGCGCAACTTGCATACTTTTCAAATTTAATATACTCTTATCTCCATATTCTGAAGCGTCTCTTTACAAATACTTCTAATGCCTTCTGTTTTAATTGTTTATCTTTTAATGTTTTTCTTTTTAAAGTCCTATATCTGCTTCAACTATTCGACAATAATTGAAGCATTGCAGTGTTATAACCATTGTTATTAGGTAGTGTTATTATAGGGAAATGTTATAAACAAGTTAAATTCCCAGATGGGGAATAATTAGATTATTACTGCTTGATTCATCATTAAAATAAGTTTATGTTGCCACATAATGTATCTTAGACTTGCCAACTACTATAAGTGTTTACATCACGCTTGTTATTTGATGTTAAAGTTGACTTGTAAAAAGCAACTTAAAACTGTGATACAATCTTGGAAGTCAAACCTTTTCTATTTAAGATTCAGCCACAATACAATGTCCATTATCTCAATACATATATTTACATTAAGTCCTAAATCCCTTGCTTGGATATATTAATAGTTGTGTGCCTATTATTAACAGTTGTGTTGCAGTTTTGCAATCCCATGCTTAAATTTACCAGGAAAGTGAAACATAGTCAACAAAAAGTTATGTGCACATGGTAATAAAACAGTAATTTTGACTTTTCTTTTAATAAAGATTTGTTATTTAACACAAGCTCATTTATTGCATTTTAATTTAAATATACGTATTTTTAGCTTCCCAACATCTGAAAGGTAACATAAACAACCCTTTCAGACACATCAACTGTCTGAAAATATCCCCAATTCAGACAGTCTAAACGTCTGAAAATACCCCATTTTAAGACACTTCAAGTGTCTTAAAGATTAAGACACCATTTTACGTCTTAAAACAGTGCCACTTGTTTAAGACAGTTTTGTGTCTTATTTTAAGACATTTCAGTTTGCTGTGCTTGCACGAGAATTTGAATGATAATTCCGAGAGCTAGTTTCAATCTCTAAAAATGTAGACCTTGGGGCTCTTTGCCCCGGCGATATGCCGGTGGCTGTATTTGCTTGCTGGGCAGTGCAACGGCCCGCAGATTGACGATTGTACCCCGCCAAGTTCCTTCAAATCAATTGGTTTCAAATAATGTGTGGGTTCAACCTAATCTAATAGGGTGATACCGCTAGCGCCATTCCAATATCGACGAGATGTAATTTTATGTGCCTTTCTGGGAGTGTAACTCCTGAAGAAGAAATTATGTTTAATTCAAGTGTGTGTAGTGAAAATAATCATTTACGAGAATGGATATTAATTCGATGAGTAAGAGCCTTCCATGGAGTTTGGGTGAGTCAATATTCTATTATCAGAGAGGAGCAAGCGAGTATTATTAAATTAAATAATAACTGATTTGTTACTGTTAAAGGAAACAGTTCATTTTAATTATGCTTGTATTTTAATAGTAAGTCCGATTAAGTTATTTTACTTTAATATTCAATTGCTGTAATATGAAATATGGTGTTTAATAAATTTTGTGTTTGTAAGTTAAAGTGTTGTCCTCTATCTGACCTCAGTCATACTTGGGTTATTGCCGTTATTAAAGAAAGGATTTATTGCATGTCATTCTTGATTATTGCAGAATATTGAGTATTGTTGTTATTGCATATTTAATAATTATTATGGATATTAGTTGAGTAATACATCGCAAACGCAATGTACTACCAAACCTAAAAAAAAGCACTCTCTTCAGCCACCCAACAGTATACAATTTCAATTCATACGTTAATTATATCTTGATATGCAGGAGCGTACTGGGTCATAAAATCAGCCCGGTGATTTTAGTTTTATGGCGGCCCAAATTTTCAATATAATCATTAATCAAATTTTATTAATTATTGTTATTAATAAAATAATCCCAATAATTAATTCTAATTAAATGATTTTATATTTAATATCTTTTTGTTTAATTATTTATATTTAATATATTTTTGTTTAATTATTTATATTTAATATATTTTTGTTTAATTATTTATATTTAATATATTTTTGTTTAATTATTTATATTTAATATAAAATTATTTATATTTAATATAATAAATCAAATTTTCTCTGTCTCTTTTTACCTTACTACTACCATGCTACCTTAAAACACAGATATATCTAAACTTAAAAGTCGTAATACGAAAATATATAAATCTTAATGCACATAATACAACATAATCGATAAAATTAATGAGAAATTAAAAAAAAAAATGTAATGTACAAACTATATCTCTGAAACTAAAGTAATAGTTAATAGTTCTAATGGGAGTGATTGGATTTTAAATGTATTAAGCTTTTTAAAATAACGTTAAGTAACACAACTAATTATATATGGGGAAAAAAAGGAGGGGGAAAAAAAGGAACTTCTGTGCAGGACGGGCCGATTTTTTAGACACTGACCAGCCCGGTGATTGCACCGGACAACCCTATGGCCAGTACGCCCCTGTTGATATGTTGTGAATAAGAATATATTTCCACTTATATACGTAATAAATTTGATAAATCACACATAAACTTAGATTTCGTAAGTTTTAATTATTTAAGTTGAATAATAAAATTTTCGTCAAGTTGACGTTTACTTTATCGGTACGTAAACAATTAATCAACGATTACAATATATCCCAAGCTCGGCGTATTAATTAACAAGAAATCCATGTTCTTTTCGCACGGCGTGAAATTTATATTCCTTTCATGGTCATAGAATCACCCAACCAAGACGAATATTGCTTAATCCTCCAGGGAAAGTACGATTAACAAAACAAACAAACGAAATTCTCAGAATTTAATCAATAAAGGAATCAAAGACGTGATACTCTGAACAATAACTTTCTCTCCGAGTGGAATCTTAGCCTTATTTAATTAGAAAGCTTAGCTACTTAAAGGTCACTCGAAGTTATTTTGACTTTTTTTTTTTACTATAGAATCAAATCTGCTAAAGCGTAAGATTCCATGCGTATGTTGGGTAATATAGAGGAAATTGGCATTACAACGAAACTAGAGCATCTTTGATTATTCAGCTTTACAGTAGCATTAAGAGATAAATAGCTCAATGAAATAGATTGAGCGCAAATACTAACTTTGAGATAAATATTTGGAATCTCATAAATTTGACCTATTGTGAAAAGAAGGTGCTTCAGTGTAATTTCGTAAGCAGAGATAAGTCATCATACAGTACAGATATTAAGCTGTGGGTGCCTTTTTAGCAAAATGCTAAAGAACTTTCTTAAATGCTAAAATTCAAAAATGTAATTTAGCTTTTTTGCTAAAGCATTTTGCCAAGAAATTAAAAAAATTTCAACTTCTACGATTTAAGGATTATAGTTATTTTCAATGAAGGTGAACAAATACTTGTCTTGTTGTTTTTTCAAAATTCGTAATTACTAATAATTCGCTTAGATAAAACATCTAGAGTGATGTAAGCTCGTAATCATTTTAGCATTTTGCTAAAAGGAAAATTCTGATTTTAGCTTTTTTGCTCAAGACATTTTGCACTCCAGCATAAACATTGATACCAGTAGGTGGATGAGTAACTAAAGTCTAAAACCAAAATTACGTTTTTTTCTTATCGTTATTTACCCTGCTTTTTGTTGAAACGACAATTTACCTTGAGTGAAAATAGTTGTTTATGCAACTAGTTGGGAAAGTAATACTTTTTTATACGAGGCAAAATGTTAATTTGACGAGTGCGATAGCAAGACCCAAATAATTTACCGAGTTTAAAAAAGTGATTTACTACATGTTTCATACAATATTTTTCATAATCACATACAAAAAAATATATTTAATACTTTTACAAAATAATGTTAGCAACTCCTGTCAATGAATCTCTTCTAATATACGAGATGTGCAGGAAAGTACTTTTTTACACTAATGCGGGAAAGTTTATTTTTTTGCACGTTGTTATAGAAAATAGGTTTTTTTTTTTTTTCTTCGTGTTATAAACAATAGTTTTTATAACGATGTGCAAAAAAACCCACTTTATTTAATCATTTTCATTCTACAATCATGGCGAAAGTAGCACTTTACCTCGAGATTAGTGTGAAAAAGTACTTTCACACACGCCTCGTGTCCAAATTTTATATAGTTTTGTAATAGAAATAATATTTTTAGATGAGATTCATTGAATGGAGTTGTAAACTTTTGTTTATATACGTATTAAAGATATTTTTTGCTCGTGATTATAAAAAATATTCTATGCAACATGTGGGAAATCACTTTTTCAAACTCCACAAATTATTTGGCTCATGCTTTCGCACTCGTCAAATAAGCATTTTGTCTCATTTGTTTGCCTCGTTCAAATATTCTGCCACTCAAACGGTCTTTCAAAACAACATTGCCCTATTGTAGGTCTTCGCTTGATAATGTCTAAATCAACCAACATAAAATTTCCACTTACAGCAGTTAAGAATTTGTATAGCAAACCATATTTTCATTTTTAAGATTCTACATCTGTAACTCAAAAGACAGAAAAGAATCTACACTATACAGGGTGGTTATAAAGAAATTTCCTAGATATATGAACCCCTAGTGACCTATTCGTTCAAGCAATCGAATCGAAATTTCTTATATTGTTATTTAATGGTATGCGTTCAAAATTGTGATGTTTTCAAACAATAGAGCTCTCATGGTTACGGTTACAATGACAAGATTTAGAAATTTTCGAATGGCAACATAATTTATTTCGTTTCATGCACAAATTGACAAGGGGAAAAAAAATGGTGTTGGCATGATACACATACGACGAAAAGTGGCAACGCAAAACATTTGCAAAGAAGAGCATTGTACAGGACCGAAGAGTGAAAGCATCTTATCATTGGCCTTCTACAATAGTTGCCTCGTTCAAATAGTCTGCCACTCAAACGATCTTTCGGTGCAACATTGCCCTAATGTAGGTCTTTGCTTAATAATTTGCATTTCAATGCGCTGATCATTTTGCGCATGAAAAAAGTAAGTGTTGCCATTCGTTTTTTTTTTTTTTTTTAATTTTTAATTTCAATTGCCCGTATGGATACATATGTATAGCATTCGGTAAAAAAAAAAATCGTTTTTTTTTTTTTTTTTTTTTTTTTTTCATTGCCTCTACGTTTCGGGACATCCTGATTTCAAAAAAGTTGTCTAGAAAAAATGCATGTCTGTGGTCAGTATAACTCCCGAAAAAATTGACCTACAGTGTTCAAATTTTGTGTCTGATTTGGTGGAGCCGATTGGGACCGACCATTAAGGTTTTCGTTAAAATCTCGCATGCGCGTAAAGTAGCTGCCATTGAAAAAATCATGTTTTCCAATGATTGTGGAAAACGGCTCTAACTTTTTTGAACAAAATCGCTGTGATAAGGCCTCTTAAGGTGTTCTAAACATTCGCAACTCCGAAATTTTCGTAAAAATGCTTTAATGGCGAAAAAAGTTGAAAAACGAAATCTTTTAACACAGAGTTCTCTTTGCATGAACATCAACGATCGCTTTTTCTCCTCTCCTCAGTTTCACTGATAAGAAAGGAAACTTTAAGAATTATCTAAAAATATATCGCCCAAAATCATCAATTTAGAGAAGGTTTTTCTTTTTTTCTTCTTTTTTTTTCTTTTTTTTTTTCCTTTTTTTTTTTTTTTTTCTTTTCTTTTAAAGACCCATGTAAAAATTATAGCTCAAAATGGTGTCAAAAAATATCACTATCGTAAAAAATATCGCCAAACTGACCATTTTTTCTAGACGAATGATGGAAATATAAAAAAGGCAAATGACACAAATCCACATCAGTAATATAGTGTAACTGAAATTTGTGCGATGTTCCACACCCCTAGTTTTCACTGTAATCATAACAATGATAGCTGTTATTTGAAATCATCACAATCTTCAGGGCATATCATACTTTCAAATAATAAAATGAGAAATTTCCTTTCAATTAATTGAGCCAGCTCTAGGAGTTCATACATCGGGAAAGTTTCTGTGTTACCTCCCAGTACTCAGCAGAATCATTTCTTTCGTCTCTGATCGAAAAACTCATCCGAACAATAAACTGATTTACAGTTTTTAATTTGTATTTTCAGTTCAAAGTTTGTTGAAACGCCTTAATTCTGTCACTAAAAATTTACACAAGCATCATATGGTACTGAATATACTTAAAATTAAAAAAAAAAAAAAAAAAAAACACTGAAAACAAATTGTGCTTCTCAAAGTCACATCATAGACTGTGCAAATACAAAGAGAGTTTACGCATGTTTAGAACGATTTCGTTAAGGAATTAAAAATGCAAATATTTTCGGGCGGAATATGTCTGGCAAAAGCTTTTTATTTCAATTTAAAATTATCGTCTGATACTTTCACAATTATTCTTCTTTCAAAATTTCAAAATGACACGTATAAACAAACTGTGTATTGAAAGATACGTTTTTGTCCTTTTCAAGGAATTCTAAATGCAAAATAAGCAACACTGTTCATCAGAAAGGAAGCACTAGACAATCAGTACTTCTACATAGAAAGAAGAATCCACATGAATACCTAAAAAAGATTCATACTGCTTCAAATGTAACAATTTTTAGTGAATATTTTAGTATATTTTATTTTGAAGTGTATTTCAACCAGATATTTTGAAATAAAGATGGGTTAATCACTCCAAAATAGTTTCATTTCAATATGCCGAAGGAAATGATACTTACTGCCAAACTTAACCATTCATTTCGGTGGCCAAAAATTTGTAAAATCCTTTTATAATGCTTGACCACATGATTTGGTCTGATTTTGTTTGTCGAAAACATGTACCCTATGCAATTGCCTTTCATACATTGATACAAATAAAACCTAAAATTGCAGTAAATCACTGAAGTAAAGTACTAAATGTTTTAAGTAAAAATTGCAAGTAAAAGATTTTAATGTCAATTGTAATTTCAGCACTGTACATGAAATTATGTTTACCTCTTATACAAATTCTAATTTTCTATAGCTAATATTACATTTTGACACAGTTGATTGAAATATAGAATTAGCAAATCCAACTAAATTTGAAGCAATTTATTAACAAAGTGGAATATGTACTCTTTATAATTTGTGGAACTATATGGTGAATTATCTAATTTAAAAGTTATTTTATTGTTCTATATAGATGTAAATGTTTGTCGTTTGAAATGCATAGTACAGGATATGTGCCTCATTGTAAAGGCAACCATTCTAACGGTCTTAATCAGTCTATTCCTTTCCCAAAGATGAAAAACACGTAAACAGTGGATAAATGTCATTCAGAAATAATTTTTTTTTCATTTGCATTTTCTGTTATCATTAATAAATTACTTTTAGGTTTATTACGAATGCCCAACCTCTGCTTATGACCCTAAAACTGAAGGTCCTATAGCTGCGCAAAAAGTAAACATCTAGCATCTGATGCAGTTCCATCTATATTTGTGGATAATCCTAGACATTTTCATCCTAAGCCAACTGTGGATAGAGTGCCATCAGAGAAAAAACACATGCAGAAAAATGGTTGGTTTGTACGCTCAAAGACCCATTTGTGTATTTAATAATGGATAAGCAGACCGGGGCATACAGCTTAACGTGGATTCTGAACCACAACGAACATCGGGGATTCGAACTGGCACTCAAGGTCAAAGCTCTAACCACACACCACCAGATGGACGCTTGTAGAGAGAGATTCTCGAAAGAAAAAAAAGTGTTGCAGAAAGTTTGTAAGACATTCAATAAAGATGCTTTTATGTAAAACATTTTCTAAAATATATATATATATATATATATATATATATATATATATATATATATATATATATATATATATATATATATATATATATATATATATATATATATATATATATATATATATATATATATATATATATATATATATATATATATATATATATATATATATATATATATATATATATATATATATATATATATATATATATATATATATATATATATATATATATATATATATATATAAATTTTTTTTTTTTTTTTTTTTGAATTTCATTTACTAAGGAATTTTGCATGTAAAAAAGTGCTTGTGTTTATTACAAAATACCCTCCATAGTTCCTTTTTTAAATATTACGTTACAAACAATCCTAACGTAGAAAATTTATTGAAGATGTTGATTATTCTTTACCCAATCTTTAGGAAGTAAGATGCACTAAAAATATTTGAGTGCTCCATAATATAGTTTTAAAAATAAATATTGTGCAAAAGTGTTGTTAACGACAGATTAATTAAACAGTGATTCCTATTGTTAAATTTGTAAAGAATTTAAAGTACAAGTTTCAACTATCAGAGTGAATTCTGTGTTCTAGTTCTACAAAGATTTTGTTTAAACCGAGATGAGTGACGTCACGATTCAATGTCCAGGATTTGAGTATTAAATTGGTGTTGCCGCTGACCACGCGCTGACCCAGACTATTGATTTTGATGGTTCTAGTTCAATTCATTGCTTAAATTTATGGTACGTGCTTTATTAAGCTCGTGCATGCTTCAAGAAAAATTACAACCATGACTGCACTTGCTTCACTAAATTTTTATTTAAAGCTAGTGCAAACATACAATTAAGGGAAAGTTCTATAAATTTACCGAAGATGCTCCTTTACTATTTAATTTTTAATACTTAAATAGGTATATATATTTAGTTTGCTTACTTTAAGGAATGCAAAAGGTTTTTATGGGTATTTTGTCAGGATTAATAAATAACATTCAATAATGCAAAGAATATACTAAAATAAAAACTTAAAACATACTTATCTTACAATTAAAAAAACACCTGTACCATTATTTTGACCTGCGAGTCTAACAAATTGGGGAAATTTAGATATATATATTAACACCATAAATAATTTATTAAATGTCCTTTTCGTCTTTCTTTTTTTCTTAAATTTCACAATTTTTGTCGCCATTTAGTTTTTTAATAGAGACAATTTCATAATTTATTACAGTAGGAAACTTTTTAATTATTTTAAAACTGTCTAAATCTCCAAAAAATTAGATAAAATGTACTTGTACTAGTTTTTCTTTAGGAAGAATTCTGTAGTATTAAATTCCTCGGCGGGCATCACTTGTCCCTTCTCACATTATAGTGAATCACAGATGAGACCGAATCTAAATGATCTCACAAGGATTAGGTTGTTCCAAGTACTCATAAAAACAAAGTTTTTAATATAAATCTTTTATATGCAATGACAATTTTTATGTGCAACTGTAACTTTTTTAAAGCGATTTTCAGCTGGGATCAAACTTTCATAATGTTTGACCACTACGAACAGTAACCATTCAGTCTCATTGATTAACTCTCAACCTTCCCATCTTCCAAACAACGATAGAATGTATTGTCATGGACAACTAGTCTATCTGTCTAGTTTCATCTCGATTGGTTGACGGCAAGTGGGTTAGTTTGTCCTCCGAAGGATAACAGAAGTGTGTGTAAGCAATCTTTTAGTGACAGCCCCAAAACTAAATAAAAGGCATTGCCATCGAAAAAATTCGATTGGCCAAGTGTCAACTCGAATGGATGACAGCAAATGGGATAATTAGGAATCCGCAGATTTCTCCGCTACAAAGACACAAACACAAACAAAATCGAAGTTGACATAAAAGATTTAAAAATAACTTATTTTTTAGTTATAGACGAAATATCAGCAAAAAACAGTTGAATTATCAAATGGACCATTTTCATGAGTGGCAAATGTACTAACAATACTATTCTCATATTTTTTGTTAAAGAATGCGAATGAATTTGGTCACCCTTATACAAAATATACAACGTAGAACTGTGGCCGTTTTGTAATAGATAATAATGCATTGGCCATGCTAACAAGAAACTACACAGGCATCTTAACTGGGTATAAACATTTTTTTTTTTTTTTCTTTTTTTTTTTCGTGTAGTGTATTTCACAAGTGTACAATGTTATTTTTTTTTAATAAATTTTCGTAGGATTTTATTGAATACTTAGAATCAAAATCTAAATTCGCTATTTGATAAGGTGCGAAAAATACTAAGCTTTAAGAGTTAGCTTTTAGAAAATGCATTAAAAGTTTAAATTTTTAATTCGATCTTAATGCTATGTTTAAAATGTACTAAGTTTTAGTCAATCTTTACTACTTTCAATTACTCATATGTATACATAGGGTAAAGAAAGTATAGCATTCGATCAAAAAAAATTTGCATTTCTCCATGTTTTGGAGTATCCTCATTTCAAATAAGTTGTCTAGAAAAATGTTTGTCTGTTGGTCTGTGGTCAGCAGAACTTTCGAAGGTATCATCAAAATCGCGCATGCGCATAAGATAGCTGCCATGGAAAAAATCATGTTTTTCAATGATTGCTAAAAAATGGCTCAGACAATATTGATCAAAACCGCTGTGGCATCCTAAACATCCTTACCTACAAAATTCCCGTAAAAATGCGAGAAAAGCGTAAAAAATTGAGAAACAAGTGCCTTTTACACAGAGCTCCCTGCCCTTGACCACCGCCCATCAACAATTGATTTTTGTTTATTGCTCGCACATAAAAGGACAATGTAATTTCTATCGAATAATATCGTCAATTTTGCCATCTTGACGTTTTTTGGTTTTTTTTTTTTTGCTTTTTTTTTAAGCCCATGTAAAAAAGTTATTGCCAAAAATATCACCAAACTGGCCATTTTTATTTATATGCGTGAAAGTATGAAAATGGTAAAAAAAAACAGCATAAATTTTAATGCGATGAAAAAATTACAAATATCATGTCACTTGTAATATTCACAATGACAGAAAAATTAATCGTAAAAGACATTGGCATTCCTCCCATTTTAAACTTCCTCAGTTTCCTTTAACCATAATAGAAAATCTGCTATGTGAGTAACTCTTCAATACCATAAAAGTAACTTATCTAACACCCTACTTACTTGGTTATGACACCCAAAACAAGCCTGAGACTTGGTATTTCCACCAAGAAGTCGTCGACAAAGTGACCGCATGTGATTCATTTGACCTTGACATTGGACAAGAGTGTCACCTCTGTTTTGACAGGATAACACGCCTAGTCACAAGGTTATTTGCCACATAAGGCACGCGATGTATTGCGAAGGCTCTTCGATGTTCTTGGAATTCAAAATAGTTTGACTGATACGAACTGACAGTACAAAATTGTTTGATCGATCATTATTACTCTTGGCTTACAAATATTCTGAATGGAAATATGAATCGAGATGAGATTAAGATAGTAAGTAAATTTATTTGTTAAGGAAGACCATTATGACAAGCAACATTCTTCAAAACCATTTTAAACTACCCAATAATTCTATAAGTTTTTCTAATAAAATATTACAATGACTTTTATTAAGAAAATTAATTCGTATTAAACGTTATAAAAAACAACAACAAATGACTTGTTTTTATTGGTATGTGTAATGAAATACCTAATTAAATTAGTTTATGTTTTCTAATTTTTCTTTAACAAGCTGAATTGCCCTTCGTTGACAAGCACACGGTAGTAAATTCATATTAGAAGTTGACATAATTTTATGATATAAATTATAAAATAAAAAGTGTGTTTGTCTCAGTTTATCGACATTGGACTTGTTACTAAGAGCTTAAGTTTTCAATGTTTTACGGTGCTAATTCCTTCCATTTCAATAAAAGAAGTATAAGAAGCGAGTAGGGAATTGTCAACTAAAATCAAGTAAATTCAACTAATGCACGTTTAAGTTTTTCGCAATATACAGTAATGGCATTGCCAACTTAAAAAATCTTGGTTAGTTGAAATTCCTCTACACTCATGTCCATAAGTTAAGAATAATGCAGATTTTCCCTAATAACTTCTCAGTGCAGTGGAGCAGCATAGAAGCATGAAATTCACATCAAAGAGACATCTTTATGCAACAAATCTATAAGTATAACAACTCAATCGTAAATTGAAATGCAAAGGGAGTGAGAGCATATGCAAAAGAAAGGGAAAAAATATGGGAAAACATATTACAAAAGAATGGGAAAAATACCATTAGTGTGCAGTTGCACAGATACATTTAAATTAAAAATTACGAAACTCATGGAGTTGACTTTTAGTGTGAGATATGATGTTCCTTGTCATCAGTGTTTACTTGGCACTGTCTTGTCATAGTTAACATGAGTTTCTTGATGAATTCTAATGGCTAAATTGTTCGCCCCATCCCCACCTTTTGGTTGTGAACTGTTTTCAAGTGATGGAAAGTTCCCAATACTTTAAACCTGTACACAATGCATATCGTAGAAGCGTCCCACACATGTTTGATGAAATTTGGATTAGAGGAGTGATCTGGCTTACTTATAGGGGCGATGTTCATATTTTTAATCGTTTATCCAAAGCAAAAGTGGGATAAAATTTGCCATAAGTATCAATAAACACTATTTAGAAAACGATATTTCACCATTAAAGACTTGTATAGATCAAGTTAACATAATTAAAGTGAAAAAGTTGAATTTAATTATTTTTTGCGCTCTTGGGGAGCTTATTAAACCAATTCAACTTATTGCACCCAAAGACCAAATCTTTTTGACATCAGATACTGTTTTCTGAAACTAATTTTTTCAGTCTCATGAGTAATATTGGACATCAGATGATCTGTAGAAAGGTTAGAAAATTATACATCATGGTAAATGCCAATTTAAGATAAAGATTTGGTGGAAAAGAGTTTTGGTCTTTAGTTTCAATACGTTGAATTTGTTTAATAAGCTCCCCAAGAGCGCAAAAAATAATTAAATTCGACTTTTTCACTGTAATTACGTTAACTTGATCTAGACAAGTCTTTAATTGTGAAATATCAGTTTCTAAATCGTATTTATTGATACTTATGGCTAATTTTATTCCACTTTTGCTTTGGATAAACGATTAAAAAATATTAATTTCGCCCCTATAAGTAAGTCAGATCGCTCCTCTAATCCAAATTTCATCAAACATATCTAGGATGCTTCTACGATATGGATTCGGTTAAAATTTAATGTATTGGAAACTTTCCATCACTTGCAAACAGTTCAAAAGGTGATACGAGCAATTTAGCCATTAAAATTCATCAAGAAGATGAGAATAATGTATAAGAATACAGTGACAAGTAAACACTGATGACAGGGAAAATCATATCTCACACTAAAAGTCAACTCCACGAGTTGCGTGATTTTTAATGTAAATGCATATGTTATCTGTGTATATGTAATGCTTCTGTATACGTAAATGCATCTGTAAACTGCACACTAATGGTATTTTTTTTTCCATTCTTTTGCATATGCTCCCACTGTACCTTTTGCATTTCAATTTGCGACTTAGTTGTTTTACTTATAGATGTGTTACATAAAGATGTCTCTTTGATGTGAATTTCATGTGTCTATGCTGCTCCACTGAGAAGTTATAAGGGAAAAACTTAAATATCCTTAATTTATGGACATAAGTGTATTTCATTACATTAACCATTTTTAGATTTATTTCACATCCTCTATATTATAATATAAAAAATATGAATAAAAAATTATCCACATTTCGAAATTTTTTATTAACAATGAACTTTATTTCTAAAAACATTTTTGTATATACTGACGTACTAATATCTGCCTTCTTGGTCAAACTATTGTTTCCATGTGGTTAATTTGTTCGATTTAATGTTTGCGTTTAATGAACATATCTGCTCCTGACATCAACTACATGAAGTCATTAGACTGCAAACGCCATTTCTCATTTTAATTTCAGTTGCAAGTACGACTTCTGTGCTTAACACGACAGTCTAGCATAGCTGTAAAAGAAGCACTAACCCTATTCTTTTGTTTTTAAGATCAATTGTTCAACATTTTATCAAGCTTGGTGGAATGAAACTATAGATTTCTGTAAAGAAAAAAACCCTCAAATACACTTCTCTTTACAAATATAGAAATTTTCAAAATTTAAATAAAACATTTCTACGCCGAAGTAAAGAAAGGGAAATATCTTAACCGTATGCTACGGATTCTACAAATAGCATTAAAAAAGGAATTGGTAATCTTTGGATAGACACAAAAGGAAAAAAGCAAAGTAACTGCATAATCGAAATGTTCAACAAAATGTATGTTTCCCAAGTTATAAATAAACGCATTTTAATGGTTTTGTTAAAAGAACAAGAAAAATACTATCGAAGAACAAGAAATACACTAAATTTAAAAAAAAGGTTTAAGAACTTTATAGCAAAATTTGGCAAAACAACTGTCCTGAAGAATTAGTTGAAGACACTGATATATCACTTGAACATGTGTCTATTTTAGATACTCCTTGGATGTTCTGTAAGCAAAAGTCTCTCAGGCGAAACAAATATACACAGCGCTAATTTGTAAATCCTTTGGATTAACGGCTTTATACTTCAAGAGATGAACCGCAGCCACATAATGACATATCCTAGAAAACAGGTCGTAAATTTCCACACAAATAGGATGGAGAGAACACAACTCGTAAGTGTATTCCTCTATAACAAAACAAGAGTATAAAATAATTCGAATCAAAAGTAAAGCCGAGGTTGCCCTATATTTTTAATTTTTTGACTGCCCCTGACAAGGAAGAAATAAAAAGAATACATAAAAAAGGAGTCCTTATTTAATTAAAGTAGTCCACACTGCCAATTTAAGGCTTTATTGCTTGAGATGAAGAGAATAATTCGCATAAAATTATTCGCAAATAGACTGACCGCCGGTTTTTTTTTCGTAGGAGGAAACAACAATGAGCAATAAGCTTAATTAGTATTTTTTCTGCTTGTAACAATGGTTCTAAGCAGACACATAAAAATAGAACCGTTACGTTTGTTATTACGGTACTCAAGCGAAACCAAGACGCCTAAGTGGTTTTCGTCAACGTAATTTTATAAAAAACAAGCGATAGGGTCCGCCGTTGTTCTTTAAAACCAAACTTTAAATTATACTTTTATGTTATATAGCAAGCTACCATTTGAGAGATTTATAGGTATGGATTTATCGTGGAAATATATTTTGAATTCATGCATAAATTTCTTATCTAAGTTTGGTATGAAAAAAACAAATATTATTGTTTACTATAATAAATAATTTCATGAACAAATAATTTATATTATAGAACTAGAAAATTTTCTGAATAGTAATTGAAATAACCATAACAACTCATAGCAATTAAATAACCATTTTTGTCTTAACGATTGCAAATCAAATTAAATATCAGTAATTAGTATTTAAAAAGTGAATTTAATAATCAAGAAAAAAGACATATATATATAATGGCGAATTATATATATATTATAATTATTTAACATAGTGTTAAATATATATATATATATATATATATTTAACATTATGTTTTATACATTAAACTATTATACATTAAATTACTCGAGCATATAATTTTCAAATTTCTTAATAATAAAAAAGACGTGAATACGTGAATTGACTGATTCGTTTTTCACAACTGTTTCCAATTTTGTTTCAATAGGTAAAAATATTTTTTAAATCTCGCCCCCCCCCCCCCCCTTCTCCCATCCCCACCCCCTTCCCAAAACAAAAGTCTAGTAAGGCATTTAAAGAAAACCTTACCCCAAATCAATTTTGCATAACGCATGTAAACTACGAAGAATATAAGTAAAGCTTGACCTGAACCCCTGACTGTTAAATTTACGTTTATGTTCGCTATTAATAGCTTTCATGAAAAGATATTATCACTACTCATTAAATAGTATTGGAGTATCTTTACAATACAGCTTATTTTTCACTCTTGTTTTATCTTTTGCATCTCGCCAATAATTTCAAATGTGCTAAATTGCGGAAGTTTACAAGGTTGAAAATGTCTGACCATAGTTTAAATAAGTTTTATTCTACATTTTTATATTACTTTCCTCATATAGTTTTTCTTACACCTAAGCTGAATGACTTTTGTTGCTCTTAATTTTAGAACAACTCTGTTTGAAAATAATTGAAAAGAGTTGTATCAGGATCATCTTAATCAGATACAGATTTATTATCGTATTTGTAAGAATATATTCTTTAAACTTAACGACTTGAAATTTCAACCGAAATATCGATGGAGTGGCATCAGGCTGCAGCTGTTGTCTATAATATGAATTAAGATGCTGATGGGTTAAAGATGCATTCTCATGTTAAATAGAGCTGTTATCTAACTTAAAAATTGAAGTTCACCGTCATATTTTTCTCGTAGGTAGGCGCAGGAAAGATATTTCACGTCGCACTCCAGAATAAAGCTGTCAAACAAAGCTTCATTTATAGACTGAAAGATATACAGACAAGTTTAAAGAGCGATGTTTTTACGACAGCTCATTTACAAGAGAAAATATCCTACCCAAAAGTATGGAAATAGTGGAACATTTTTCTAACATCACACGCCTTGTGGCTTTTCAGCAATAAAACTTTCTTAACAGTGCCGTTCCGAAAGGCATTTACCAAACGATGAATTATGCATTAGCTATTGTATATTGGCCACAAATGCAGTTCGAACGAGTTGGACGAGGTTCGATGCGTTAACACAATGGTACTGAACAATAAAGGAATCGTTTTGCTGTTTGGAGCCAGCCCTGTTACCATAGGAACAGGGGCGGAGCTCCAAGCCACCTGTTTATGCTACAAGAACTATAAAAAAAAGATGAAATAACAGAACAAATACTAAACATCATTATGTTGAACAAGCTACGAGTCACAATCACAAGACAATGGGCATGTGTGTCCGGTATCTGAGCAATGGAAGTGGTAAACTGTTTTTTGGTGTTTGTTGTGGACGCTTTCTTCAATTGCATTGACGAAAATTGTCATTAGCCGAATAATTGTGCAGATGTTTATCTGATTAATAGCGAGGCCTTCTAAACAATTTCATTAAAAGCCTCAGCTCTTTTCAGTGTATGAAACCACACGCTGAATAATCTGCGGGTATCACGAGTCGTTTCTTTTGTGATTTGAATGCATGAAGAATAAAATTTATTGAATTGAAGAAATTAATTGTTTTCGGGTTCATCCCGAGCAAGTGTGCAAAAGTGAAATAGCAACGTTATTTCAATTAAAACTGCGATCTGGTTTTCAAACATGGTGGCAATGATTAGAACAGTAAAGGAGGGAAAGTGGAGAGGTAGGGGGAGGGAAGGTACCCTCTAATTTTTTGAACTTGGAACGTTTCGTCTGAAATCCTCATTTTGCCTCCTCGTTTGTGGTTCATTTTTGCAAAACCCAATGCTCTTCACTGTTAAAATAGTATTTGAAGAAGAATTGTTTCAAGATCCTCGCATGATTTTATACATTCCTTGAGTTTTTAATCACAAAATACTATTAAAATAGGCATGATATTTACGAAAAGAAAAAACACAAATTCCTTTTAGTAGTATTTTTTTTTTTTTTTTTAATGCGTTCAAAAGGTTTTTCGCTTAAAAAGTATAACCAATTTAGTATTCTTAAAGCGTAAAAAATTAAATGACACACCCGCTTAAATAAAGTGTATTACGAAGTAAGTTTACAAACTATAATTATATTTTGAATTCTAATAGTTTTAATAAATAATTATTTACTCTATTAATGTATCGGCAGCAGGAATTTCAAAGATACTTATATTAATCTCATTCATAGATACGGTGTTTAATCAAACTTTAAGTGTAGTAGACTTCTAAAAAATCCTTAATTTGCACTTATCTTAGTTAACTTCAAAATTTAAAAAAAAAAAAAAAAAAAAAAAAAAATGGCGTTCCTGGTCTTCCACCTAAAGTATCTAAGCCTTGAGCGAATCATCTACAAAATGGCCTATCAATTTTGCATTGACCAAGATCCGGCATCGTGTTTCAAGATCTCGTAAGGAGAAGAAATTCCTCAGGCGGCTTTTGTTGTCGTCGCTAATTCTAATGAACTAACCCAGATTACTCAGAGTTATAAAAAGAAATGCATCGTGCACTACTCAGACAGGTAGTCGAAGAGTGACAGTATTTACTTCTCTTGAATGGTGCCCTGAATGAGAACGATGGTTACAAAGGTCACTGTGTCATTTCCGAGAAGACTAATGTGTGTGACTCCTTTTGTTTCAGCCCGAACATGTCAATCCAATAAACAAATGCACTAACAGTCTTTCGTTTTTCACAGAAGTCTATATTCCTTATCAGATTACGTACAAGTCGGTAAAGTTAGAGTTGTTGATATAACGAACAAAAGTTAGACATCCATAGTTTTTTTTTCTTTTCTTTTTTTCGGGAAGCTTTAGTTTAAATTTACTTCTGCTTGATTTACACACAGGTCTGTTGAATTTGGATAGTATACGATAGTTTTTAATGTCTAATATATCCACATACTTTCTGACACCGTAAGAAGAACTTCAGGCTGATGTTCACGCTTGCCTTGGTGCCTTGACAATTGATTGGTTTACTTTTTGGAGTGCTAAATAGTGGGTCACGTTTAACTCTCAACTTTTAGTTTAATTTGAAAGGTTTGGCTATCTATTTATGGCATTTTGTAGTGCTTATCACAGCCAAATAATCCATGTAATTTTGAACTTCGATAAACTACAAGGTTAAAGCTTTATCGCACAAATCTCTCTCTCTCCAACCCCACCACACAAACGAGAGGACATTGATACCACGGCCTATTTAATGTGTACCTGCACCCATTATCGTACACACCTGAATTCGGCGAGGGCAAGACCAAACCCATGGGAGTCAATGCCTCCTTTTAATACCTCCTTCACTAGTAAAGGAGGTATTGCTAGAGCCCCGTTAACTCTTAACGATTGTAATACATCAGAAATATTATTTTTCTATACCTTTTTGTTGTATACAGTAGAAGCAACTCATTTGAAGGCTTTTTCGTCATGATAGTAGGTCAGTATTGAATATTTAAAAAAAGAAAAAAAAAAAAAAAAAGTAACAATGCGTTTGATTCGTCAAAGAAACTAACCATGGAAAAAATTATTGCATGGAAAATTGTGAATTATTAAAATTGGTTAGAGAAAAATATTTAGAATTAACTTTTTTATTTTTGCAAATTTGCATTATCCCTATGCGGTAAAAACCAAATTTTGATCAGGGAAACTACCTAGAGATTTTATCAAGTAGAATTCGTTAACACAAACATTTCGTGTGTAAGTCGTGTTTTCGCGTTCCTAACAAAGTCTCTTTCTCGAAAAACTGGATGTTGTGATTTGCTCCTTGCATTTCATAGCCGATATGCAATGCATATTGCAATTTTGTCTTCCCATAATGTGTTTTTAGTCGTTAAGCATAGTTATTGTGATTTGCATATTTCAAACTAAACTAGTCACTCTAGGAATTTTTTCTCAATACATTATCAATTAGTGTCGAGTAAAGTGGCTTCCAAAAACGATCGTTTCAGTTACAAAAAAAAAAAAAGTATTGTTACGAATTTTTCCACTGAGGCAATGATGGCACAGTTTTCACGGTATAAAAATATTTATTCTCTCTTCAGAAAACTCTCAAAATTTATTCACAGGCAACAGTTTAATTACTCTCAAGCTTCAACACAAGCTTCAACAAAAATAACTTCGAATTCAGCGATTATACAAGCTCACTCCAATAGGTAAACAAAGCGATCAGCTTTCAACGAAGTCCGAAGTCAATCTGAAAACTTTCCCGTTCTCCAGTCTTTTATATACAAGCGCGTGAGACATTCTCGAAATTTCCAGCCAATTCATCGGAAAAGAAATATCTCGAAACTTCTCGATTGCTTTAGGTGTTGCCACCTTTTCTAACTTGTATAATCGCTATTAATTAATAAATAAAATAAGATAAAAATAAATTACAATAGAATTTTGAAATAATACGTCACTATTTACAATATATACAGACAATTTGTGCAACATTTCCCCCTTCTTAAAGACTGCACGTCCCGGGCAGTGAAGTCCTTAAGAGGAAAGGCAATTCAATCACTTCTACTATAATATGGGGCTAGTCTATTGTTATGTACAACTCTAGGTTTACAGGAGGGTGTCCGTTGAATCCTTACCACGACGTCGTTGATCTTCTTAAGGACCACATACGGCCCTTCCCAGTTCGTCTGGAGCTTAGGGGAGAGTCCTTTCCGACGTTTAGGATTCCATAACCACACCTTGTCACCTTCCTGGAATGAACGTTCCGTGGCCTTGGCATCGTAGCGGACCTTCATGCGCTCTGTCATGATGTTGATTCTTTCTCTGGCGAACCGATGTACGGCTTCCAAACGTGCCTGGAGATCATCTAGATACTGGACAGGCGAGGAAGGGGTGTCTGGTGGTCGTCCAAAGAGGAGGTCGCAGGGTAGTCTAAGGTCTCTTCCGAAAATCATTTGAGATGGTGTATATCCGGTGGTCTCGTGAGTAGCACTTCTGTAGGCCAAAAGGAACAATGGAAGTTTCTGATCCCAATCTTGCTGGTTCTTGGAAACAAACAAGGAGAGATGATTCAGAATCGTTCTATTAAATCGTTCAACCATTCCATCGGATTGTGGGTGCAGGGGAGTTGTACGAGTCTTTTCCATGTCGAGCAAGTCACATAGCCCAGTGAAGACGGCAGAGTTGAAGTTCGTCCCCTGATCGGAATGTATCAGCAGGGGTACACCAAATCGGGAGATCCAATTCCGTACGAGGACTTCTGCTACGGTTGTGGCTTCCTGATCCGGAATCGCGTATGCTTCTGGCCACTTGCTAAAGTAGTCCATGACAACTAGGATGTATTTGTTGCCATTAGTTGTGTGAGGTAGGGGGCCTAAGACGTCTGAAGCAATTCTTTCGAATGGTGCTCTTACGTTGTAACGTTGCAACTTTCCACGAGTTCGGGTCTTCGGTCCCTTTCGTGAATTGCATGCATCACAGGACTTGCACCACTTCTCCACGTCGGATTTTGCTTTGTCCCAGAAGAATCTCTCCCTGACTTTCTGAAGAGTTTTCGTGACACCAAAATGTCCTCCAGTAGAACTGCTGTGAAGTTCTTCTAGAACGTTGGTAACTATAGAACTTGGAAGGATTAATTGCCACCGGAAGCTTTTGCCATCATCGGACTCCCATCGACGGTAGAGTACTCCATTCTTCAAGTGCAAAGAGTCCCACATAGCCCAATATCTCTTCATTATTGGGCTATAGCATGCAATTTCCTGCCAACTGGGTTTTCCGGTAGCTGCTTCCATGAATTCAATTAGAGGTTTCAAGTCCTGATCTTCGACTTGACTTTTCCGGACATTCTGGTCACTCCAAGGGTCCACGTCTGAAGTAGTTGACTTGGTAGTTATTTTCCGAACGTGTTAACCCCAAACTTAGACTCGGCATTGGAACAAAATCGACAGTTCTCCGGACATGGTCTTCTGGAAAGAGCGTCTGCATTCCCATGGGACGTTCCTTTTCTGTGATGGATATCCATGTCGTATTCCTTTAGGCGTTGAATCCACCTTGCTATTTGTCCCTCTGTATTCTTGAAATTCAGCAACCAAGTCAGAGACGCATGATCAGTTCTTAGAAGGAATTTTCGCCCGTACAAGTAATGATGAAAGTGCTCAACGGCTTTTACTATTGCCAGTAACTCCTTTCTTGTGACGCAGTAGTTCCGCTCGGATTTTGACAGGCTCTTACTAAAATAAGCGATGACTTTCTCCTGTCCTTCAATTTCCTGGGAAAGAACGGCGCCCACTTCCTCGTTGCTGGCATCTATATCCAAAATAAAGTCCTTGTTAACATCGGGAAAAGCCAAAACAGGCGCGGATGTTAAAGCGCTCTTCAGTTGATTGAAGGAGTCGTCACAGTCGGCAGTCCACAGGAACTTCTGCTTGCTCTCTGTTAGTCGATGCAAGGGTCTGGCGATCTTGGAGAAACCTTTCACGAATCTACGGTAATACGTGCACAGACCTAGGAAGCTTCGCAATTGATGAACGTCTTGCGGTCGAGACCAAATTTGCACAGCATGGATTTTGGCTGGATCTGTGCTCACTCCCTCGGATGAGATGATGTGTCCGAGATAACTAACTTTCCTCCTAAAGAGCTTACATTTTGATGGGCTAAGTTTCAAGTGGGCTTCCCTAAGCTTCAAGAATACGTTCTTTACGTTTTGCAAGTGTTGATCAAAACTCCGCCCGGTGATAATGATATCGTCCAAATATACCAGTCAGGTCTCGTAGGAAAGTCCTCTAAGCACAGTCTCCATTAGTCGCTCAAACGTAGCCGGTGCATTACACAAGCCAAACGGCATAACTTGAAACTGCCATAATCCTTGTCCGGTAGTGAAGGCCGTCTTCTCACGATCGTCGGGATGTATCTCTACTTGCCAGTATCCACTCTTCAAATCCAAAGTTGAAAACCACTGGTTCCCCGATAGAGTGTCCAAAGTGTCATCAATTCTTGGCAGAGGGTAGCTGTCCTTTTTCGTAATTTCATTCAGCTTCCGGTAATCCACACAAAATCTAGTGGAACCATCCTTCTTTCGAACGATTACGATCGGAGAGGCCCATGGACTTGAGGAGGGTTCAATAACTCTATTATCTTCCATTTCTTGTAACAATCTCCCGACCTCCTCTTGTTTTGCAAATGGAAGTCTTCGAGGGTGTTGTTTAATCGGTACGTGGGTCCCAGTGTCAATTCGAT